>OX381708.1:84797943-84887311 GCA_947462335.1 Harmothoe impar | reverse complement strand
CCGGACTGCACAGGGCGACGAGCGGCGACGGAGGGGACTACTACCTGCTGTGTGTGGAGGCTGGCGGGCGTTCTGTCTGCCTCCTTTGATTGGGTACTTCACTGCTTTGATTGGGTGCCGTCCTGCATTGATTGGGTATGTCAGCAACGTCATGTCGCTACGCAAACACCCCCCCCCCCCCCACACACACACAAATACATGCCAATGCTTCCCACACCCACCGGGACCTGCTGCCACAGGCCTGGCTGCACATTGGTGCTTACGTCAGCGTCTCACGGTACCCACCCGTGACCCACACACAGCCCCAGTCGGCCTACACATACATGCTGGGGCTAAGTCTAACCCCGTGAAAGATGGGAAGAAATGCCACACTTTACACCAAATTATTACTTTGATGAAGAATACTTCGAAGAAAACAATGACATATATTATCACCATTTTTTGTATAGAATACGCTTGAAAAAGAATCAAAGTGTTACAGTAATGAAATCATGTCCAAAATTAGCTTCTCCAAACATTCACTTTTTTGGGGGGAGAATCTCAGTTTTTTTCACTTTTTCAAAGAAATCTCTTATTTTGTGTCATAAAACTTCTTTTTTCCCCATTTTCTTTGACACATACAGATTCCTGCTTTAGAATGATATAGCTCAAATAGTTCACATGATATTGCATCAAGGTGTAATACATGAGAGAAAAGAGGTCTGCACGAAAAATGTGGGTGACTATATAAGAGTGAGCTTGACCTAGATTCATAGCGTTACAGAGAACATGGCCCACTCCAATAAAATATTCTATTTGATTTTTCTTTCATGAACAGTTGGCACCCCATAAATTGAAAATGCACCCAGCAAGCAGGTCAACAGCTATATACGGACAAGTGCACCTCCCCTGCCTGTTCTCCTTCAATGCAGAGTGAAGAGGGTGGGAGGGGGTGACCATCAACAGTGCATAAACACTTTGATTGGATGACGATGCAGTTTTTATATTACAACCCTAAATTTGTGCAACGAAAATCATCAAGAAATACTAAGTATTTTTTCCAAAGAATAGCTTTTCTAGAATGGCTCAATACTCAGAAATCCTACTGCGAATAAAAAAAAGTCAAATTCTGATTCTAAACACCTGAAAAGTGAGAAATGCTGGCGTTCACGGTTTATGTAGGAAATGTACTAAAAACACCAAAAATATGCAACAAAACCCTAATTTTCTCAAAAACTGTTCAGTAGGATTTTTTCTAACTGAGGTTCCAGTGTTTTCTACCCTCATATTACACATTGGCATAGAGAATATATTGACACCTAGTCAGGATTTTGCCCTAGAAGCAATCTGTGAGGCAAAAAACAGCCAAAATGAGCCACTGGTCTGAAGTATAAAACTGGGCATCGATCACTATAGAGCTACAAAGAGAGAGAATCGATGTCCAGTAATAACCTCTATATACCCCTACACCCCCCCCCACAGTATAACCTCTATATACCCCTACACCCCCCCCCCCCCACAGTATAACCTCTTTATACCCCTACACCCCCCCACAGTATAACCTCTATATACCCCTACCCCCCCCCCCCCTACAGTTACCTGTGTACGTGTGGGCGGCAGGTCGTCTTTCTCTAACACAGTAAAGTTGTTCCTCCTGCGGTCCCCACAGTGCAGACACACGTCCCTCAGCTGCTGGTCGCTGTATGCGTTAATCGTCACCTCCTCCAGCTCTGCCTCCCCCCCGGCCCCCAGCGTGGGGCGCTCGTACGACACCAGGAACGTGCCGTTAATGTAACCCAGCCGGGAGGCAATGTCCTGAAACAAACCACATCAAACATCACCATGACAACATAGCCGGCTCGCAATGTCCTGAAACAAACCACATCAAACGTCACCATGACAACCTAGCCCACCCGGCGCGCATTGTCCTGGGAAATTCACCCAAATACTTTAAGACATTGGTGGTTTTTTTTGGTATTACATGTAGAGGGTATTTTTATCTCCGCCCCCGATAGTCATACAATATCATGGTCTGGCATTTCTAGGGGTTTAGCACTAGCAAAGTCAACCATTGAGGTAGCATATAATGCTGTTTATTTCATTTAAGCTATAATTGAACTTTGATTTTGCGAAAATGCAAGGTCATTGATAAATTTATTTTCTGTTAATCCTGAATAGATTTCTTTTTAATGATTTCTAAATTGAATGTTAAGCAAGCCTAGCTCTTGGATGCATTTTTGGGGATTTGGGTTATAGAAAAGCTACAATGTTTTAATCCCTGTGACCGTTGTAAATAATGTGCCACATGCACGGTGCGCCTTAGTGGACCCCCCGCAGTGGTTCGCGCCCGTTCTACCTGCACCGGTTCTACCCGCCCCGGTTCTACCCGCCCCGGTTCTACCCGCCCCGGTTCTACCCACCCCGGTTCCCTACCTTGAGGAAGGAGCGGACGGTGGTGCTGCACGGGAGGTTCATCGTGAACTTGGTCTGGATCTCCAGGTTTGTCATGTCCCGGACGACACACAACACACGCGGCTCATCGGCCGCTGACGTCATCATCTGGAAGGATGAAGGTATCGTGTGGTCAGCAAGTAGTTACGGAACTGACATATTCATATTATCATATATTTACTGAACCATAGCATAGCCCTATAGATACCAGGGTTAATGACTTTCTACAAAACCGAGTGGCCTTGCTGTGTATGGTACTTCTAGGTGGCTATACAGTACTGATACTTACGGTGGGTAGTGGTGGTGGCGGTGGCGGCGGGGGAGGGGGCGGCGGTAGAAGCGGTGCCGAGGGGTCGTCCTGCAAAACCAAATGGTACCGAGGTATTATCACTAGCATGGTAAACCAGGTCCAAGCAATATAAACACACTTGGAGGCCTACATGTAGCACAGGCTTATCCCAGGCTAAGAGAAAATAAATCAGGGCGACATGTTTTGCCAATATTATTGGCAATAACTTTCTTCTCAATACAGTAAATCCAGTTTTAACTTTCAAGATATTAGACAACAGTAAACTTTAAAGTTTAATACTACCAGACACAGAGTGCAAAACTTTACCAAGTTATTAAGTCGACAATTTGCAGCTTTTAATTTCTGATTTTGATTGAGACATGTAAATTTGTTCTCAAAGTAGATCTAAAAGTGTGGCTCTCTCTCCCCTCATACCTGGTCTTACCATCTGCATCAAAACATGTAGAGAAATCAGTGTTTCCCAATACATCATTACAATACACATTTAATTTTGACAGAAATGTCAAATAAATGAAATCATGTCTAATAAGTCACAAGTAAGCGTCAAGTGAGCACTGAAAGTATATGAACTAGCTATACCAAGTACAAACCATTGACATGAGAGACTATAAACCACTTTTCAGAGTAAACTTGCTGTGTCAGTCAGAGTGTAAACAACGCACTGCCAAGTTTGACAGATCCCAGTAACCTGAAATACACCTATTTTCGCTCACAACACACAGAAGCCAGCACTTCGGCGAAGGCAATAAAAGTTCTATAACGTGTCAAAAATACCTCCGATGACTCCGACATGGGGGATTTCACTACTACCATCCTCTCCGCTGCCTTTGGCGCCTTTTAATTACTTTATTTTAATACACAGAACACAAATGTAAATTTCGCCGAGTGTTGCAGGCCAGGCAGGAAATATGGCGAAGTCTCGGGTTTCCACGCGAGACGCTCCGCGAAGTGTGAGATCGGGGCCGAGCGTCTGCCTCTTTTACCACAGGTCACCAAACCAACATGAGGTGAGTTTAGCGGAGCCGGCGAAATCCGCCTCCATCCTCCTATTTAAATACCCAAACTACATCTAATATTGAACTATAGATACCAAAGAGTCTTTAGACCATGTGTGTGGCTTTATTTCACCGATGTTAATTGTTTATGGGCATTTTTATCGTGCGGAATGATGGTCGTGTTCGCCGGCCCCATCGCCATATTTGGAGGCCGCTGAAGGATCGTAACCAAAGATGATAACGTGTTCTAAATATACTGACAGGCCGAGTGGAGCTTAGAATAGGGTTTATACTAAGTCAGGACTTGTGGGGTATTGTTGTGGGTGGAAATGTTATTCTGTGAAATGAGAATTTCCGACTTGAAAACCTTGACACCCGGCTGAAGGGAGTTTGACAGCTGTGTATTGCGACACTCCATTCAGTATCAAGCCTTCACGTGCAAAATTCTATTAAAATGGGAATTGTTTACATGGGACTGCGCACATATCTGAACCTCTTGAAACATAAAGTAGATATTCTCGATTCACCAGGTACATATGATTTGATCGTGTGGTGAAAGGCTCAAGGGGTTGTTTACATTTCAAGAAGCCACCGTCGTGACATGAGACACATGCCCTGTCACAGTTTAGCATCCATTATTCAGTCACAATAGACTGAATAGTACTGTCAAGTCAATAGTATCTGGGGTTAGCACCAATGGCAATAGTCATACCAGAATCTTAAGGATTTTAAGATATTAAAATCTGCTTGCTGGGTATTACAATCGCTGTATACGAGACAAGTAGCTCTACTCACTGGCTTAGCCTTAGGCTAAAACCAATATGCATGTACTGAAGCCGCTAATCACTGCACGTGTCACTCACACTGCAGGACTAGGTCCAGATTGCATGTAGAATTTCAATTATGTCGAAATCAAGTCCAGAGTGGTCACAACAAAGGCAATGAAGTGACGAAACCTGGGATGTCATGGTGTTGGGGAGTGTCAGGGAATGTTGTCACAAGTCAAGGAAATTTAATATAACATTAATACAATAAAAAAAAATCCAGAAGGAGGTTTTATGGTGACATATGTAGCATTGGTGATTTATGGTCAAGGAATTTCTATTTGTAATTTCTGTGGCAACTTTGTAAGCCTGTGGACTAAAGACAAGTCTGACTAGTCCCCACTGAATCGTGAATGGGACTTGGGGCAAGGGAAATTCTGTGTTAAAATATAAAGTTCCCAGATCTGTCGTACATATTCATGGTCCATGTCCATCACTTGACTTAACGTTGACTTTCTTTCCTCCTTGCAGTAAGATCTCGCGTGACGCGTTGACGGAGGCCGTGACCACGGTCCTCCAGAAGTCCCAGGACAAGAAGAGGAAGTTCACCGAGTCGATCGAACTCCAGATCGCCCTCAAGAACTATGATCCCCAAAAGGACAAGCGTTTCTCTGGCACCGTCAAGTATGCTCCCCACCTTTGTACCCTCTCTACCTGCCCGCACACCTGGGCTAGCTTCACCTGAACGTACACTGAAAGTAACTGAGAAATTCGTTAAAATCTGATAAGGCAAATGTCATCATGGATGATGCCATGGCCATGCGCTGTGGGAGGTAAAAGAACACTCTTCAGATTTCACGCAGATGAAAGCTGGAATCCAAACGGGTTGACCTCGCCATGCCCAACGGCATTAAAATCTAAAACCTTTGTTTCAAAATTCTTAACGTAAACAGAGATTTACCTCAATAATTGAGTACAAATCTGTTTAATCTGAACCATTTGCAAAAGATGTAAATATGGAATTTCAATATTTTGAAAATAGAAGATAAATTTGTATGCAGAGTGAGAGGTGAAGCTTGTCCTGTGTGGGGAGGGAGCCTGCGGGCGGACCTGCACCCAGGGTCTTTAATCTGTGGGGAGGTCGCAGAGGTCACTCACCGAGTGTCTCTGTCACCGACAAACTGTCCCAGGTTAACATACTGAGTCAAGACCCCCACCCAGGGTCCTCCCGCCGTATGGGTAGACACCGGGCCCAGCCCGTGTCGCACTATTCATAACGAGTAATAGTAAAGACTCCCACCCAGAGTCCTACGTGCCATATGGGTAGACATCGGACTCTGTCCATGTCGCACTATTCTTAACGAGTAATAGTAACGACTCCCACCCAGAGTCCCCCGTGCTGCCTGGGTAGATTGGGTAGATGCGAGATCCCTGGTGGGTCCGCATCGAACTGATTGTTCCCGTAAAGCATGGAGGCGATGTGGCGTCAAGGTAACTTAATGTAACTTTCTACTCATAATTATTGTAGGTGTTTAAATGTGGAAAATGTAAAAACAATAATTGCTGTTAACATTGTGTTAAAATATGTTTGTAATGCATGCATACTAGATGTGCCGATTTCCTACGCCATTTCTATGACTCCTCTGCTGATATTCAAGATATATATGGTTGTATAGCATTTGGAATGTCCCATTAATGTGACCAGGAAATTTCCGAAATAATCCTTGAATGTTCAGAGGGTCCGCAGGGATATGAAAAGGGCTATGCCGTTTGACAGGTTTGAGTCTTTAATGGCTTATTAAATTGCCCTACTATGCGCCCATTTTCACAGTGGTAGTGTCCACAATTCATTTCTCAAAATTCTACGTACTTTGGTAACCCTGCTCCATGCTTGATCAAAGTGAGAACTTCTGTTAACAAGTGACTAACTAGCTGCCCCTTGTCCTGTAGGCTGAAGCACATCCCGCGCCCCAAGATGCGGGTGTGTGTGCTGGGAGACCAGCAGCATTGTGATGAGGCTAAGGCTAACGACGTGTCCTTCATGGACGCTGACGCACTCAAGAAGCTCAACAAGAACAAGAAACTCGTCAAGAAGCTCGGTAAGTATCAGAACTTGATAGAACTTCTGGTCAACGTATTAGAATCCATGAATTTATAAAAGTATTCATTTCTCCTCAGAGGCAAAATTTTGATTATAAAACTACTAAACCTTATGGTTGTGTAATGTCGGGGCTTTTAAAGATGTCCATTTAAATATTGGCATGTTTTGTTGAAAATTATTTGGTATACCGTATTCAACGTAATAAGCGCGCTGGCGCTCATGAAATTATTTGTTTTGAGTTTATTTGTCTTCAAAATTAAAAAATGTGATCCTGGTAAAGGGAGAGGGGTCTGCTTATTACGTAGAATATGGTAACACGATATAGCTGAGCTGTAAAACGGGAATTGGTCCCTTCGGTGTTTTGTTGATCTTTGTACAATTCATCATGTAACTTATTCCTCTTCCTTGTGTTGCAGCCAAGCGTTACGACGCCTTCCTGTCGTCAGACTCGCTCATTAAGCAGATTCCCCGTATCCTGGGGCCGGGGCTGAACAAGGCCGGTAAGTTCCCCACCCTGCTCACCCACACAGAGTCCATGATGTCTAAGGTGGACGAGGTCCGCGGCACCATCAAGTTCCAGATGAAGAAGGTACGTAACCAACCTGTTGTCATGGCAACAAATGATTTAACAAATTTCTTAAGTTTTTCATGCCAGCGGGGCGTAGGCAAACTGTAACTGCCACCTGTAGTGAAGGAAAGTGTAAATTAAAGCAGATGGCGTTTTCATTGTCAAAATTTAAAACACAAAAAAAAAACAAAAAAAAACTTCCATATATGAAAATATATTTAGGTTGTCACATACAAATTATAAGTTATAATGGGGGGAAACCGGCAATTTTACCAACACTTGACAGCCAAGAAAACGTCGATCCCTGCCTTGCGTGTTGAGTTTTGCATCAGACTAACCCTTAGGCCAGACCAAAAAAAAGTCAATGGATTTAGCGCACCTTATTTTGGGAAATGGAAATGCCTCATTTTTTTCAAAATTGAGAACATGACACTTATACTGTACTGTACTATATTGTAGAACTAACTCTTACATGGTCTTGTTGCTGTAGGTGTTGTGTCTGGCGGTGGCTGTAGGACACGTCAACATGACGACCGAGGAGCTGACGTCCAACATCAACATGAGCATCAACTTCCTCGTGTCTCTGCTCAAGAAGAACTGGCAGAACGTGCGTGCTCTGTACATCAAGTCTACCATGGGACCCGCCCAGCGCATCTACTAGACAATAAACAACGTCTCAAACCAAACTCGACTCTCTTACTGTCTTATCTTTATATCATAGAAAGGATTTCCTACACTACCGTAATACCTTGATTGTAACTTGAAGCAAATGTTTGTTAACTAGATATCAAAACAACAAAAAAGGTTGATCAATATATCTTACATCGCCGGTGAAAATTAAGCCCAAGGCTAAAATAAAAAAGGTTCTACGGTATTGGAAGTGTCGTCACTGTATGGGGCTAAAAACACGGGATGAAGAAAACCTGCATATTTATAACTGACATATACTTGATCTTTTCATTACTAAATTGGAAATTTGGTTCTCCGAGAGGCTGCAATACTTAATACTTGGGATTTAAGCCTCGGCAAAAAAAAAAAAAAAAAAAAAAAAAAGCCCTCGTCAAATTTCTCGTGGCTTAGTGATGAGAAACAATTGTATTATTTGGAGAGGCCTTCGATGTTGCCGATCTTGATTACCTTCTCTAATCAACCAAATGTTCAAGTAATTTCAATTCCGAAAAAAAAACTGCATCATCCATTCATCTAGTTTGAAGTCAGGTATGGGAAGGCCAAAAAAAAATAAAACTAATGTTTCAGGTAACATGAGAAGACATTGGTTGGATATTTATTTTATATATTTATTTAACATGAAAATACTGACCATCCTGTGCAGATCCTAAAAATGACCCAAAAAAGGTATAAAAATATTCAACTTTCTTCAAAATTGCACAAAAGTATGTAGGGTCTGCCCTGTTTTGCTAGGGTCGGTCGGGTGACCTGAAACAACTTTTTTTTTATTTGGCCTAATTATTATAAGGCAATGCATAGAACAACGAAAAATGGTCTTTTGATTGATGCAGACAATGAACGACGTATGAACATTTTTACTAGCATATTTTTCCTGCGGGGAATGGGGTATGCTTCTCAGGCCACACCAAAAATAGAATTCCATATCTGGAAATAAGGTGGGCAAAATGCTGTCCTGAGCAGTTAGTAATAAATATTCATATTCTTAAAACCCCTTCCACGCGGTAAGCCAATATATTGCACAAAATTGCATTGAGTTACAGGAAATCAAGTGTTGAAGGGGTTAAACCTTACTTTAGGGGAGTGGGCGTGAAAATTGGATACGGACAATTCCGTTAACTAGTATGAGTTGCATTGAGGCAGAAAAAAAAAGACGGTTGTGTTTAAATTCAGTATTTAATGTCAAGGAGAACCAAGTTTATTTGTTTATTGATGAGACATGTAATCATATCACCGAGGGTCGGTCGGCCCATTGTTGTTAACCGAAAACCATGCATTTGAAGTGACAATAAAAATACTTGAACTTGAGAATTAGGCCCCTTTATAGCAAAAAATATACCCACTTTTTATATAGTTCGAAGGTGGGAGGGAATGACTTATAAAAGGGCACCTTCAGTGAGGGGGGGGGGGGGGGGGATATTCCACGCCAGGTGGGGGGCAACACCTCCCCCCCCCCCCTCCTTATTGCTATGGGTGGGAATATTTGAGTATGTAAAGTGTTTATTCATAGAATGATTTTCAAAAACACAGTACATTATCACTGAGATGGTACAATGATGATACATACAGAATACCAATCAAATATACTTCACGATGGTATGTGAACATCTCAAAATCATACCTCGTACACAGAGGACTACAGTAGATACTATTGTATTGAAAATAAATACATAGCCTCGATACAAGCAGGCCTACATGGGGTATTGATTGATTACCTGATGTTACATTAATTAATTTAATGAACATGTGCGCCTGTTTCAAAACACTGTCGGGCCAAAAAGGGACGAACTGAACCAATATATGAACTGATATACAAAGACATTAGATATACCAACTTTAATACGGGGCTGAAAAAAGGGGCTGAATTTTCTTAATCCTGCCTTTAGATTTGTGCATTTTGTTTTGGGCACATTCCTCCCAGAAAATAACTTGAGAATGGTGCATTCTGAGAATTTGGTATTGCTCTCAGAAAATTTTGAAATTCTACCTTCAGATTGGTGTTTTACAAGTACTTTTGGGGGCATGTGGATCCAGGAAAACTTTGAATTTCTATTTTTAGAATGAGGGGTTTGGGAGTATACTGCTCAGCCCCCCCAAAAAAGAAGGTTTCTCTCAGGTCACCCCACCAACCCTATCAAATCAGGGCCGACCCTACTCTTTTTTATGATATTTTGAAGACATTTTAATATGTTTTTTGTGTCAATTTTAAGTTTACAAATTTTTTGAACCCCCCCCATTTTTACACTTTTTTGGTATCGTAGAGGGGATGTAAAAAAAAAGTTTTAAAAAAAATCAAAAATCCGACCTACCGACCCTAGGTTTTCATCGCATGTTACCTGAAACAAACCTTTTTTTTATAAATTCGGCCTCAGCGAAGATTTGGAACTTCTACCTTTTAGATAGATGTTTTAATGATGGTTTGGGGAGCATGTTGTTCCAGGAAAATCTAGAAATTTCACCATGTATTCTGATCATTTTGGAAGCATGTTTCTCCAGGAAAATTCTGAAAATCTGTCTTTAGATTGGTGCATTTTGTGGTGTTTTGGGGGCATATTGGTCCAGGAAAGATTTGTAATTCTATCTGTAGATTGGTATATATTGAGGGGATCGTGAGACTATGTTCCAAGAAATTCAAGAAAATATACTTCTAGATTAGTGTATAGTTTGCACCATATTTTGCACCAAGAATATGGGCATTTTACTTTCAGATTGGTACATTCTGTGGGCAGATTGGTACATTCTGTGGGCAGATTGGTACATTCTGTGGGCAGATTGGTCTGGGAAAAGTTTGGAATTCCACCTTCCGATTGATGTACTCTGAGGGGTTTGTCCATAGATCCAAGAAAAACCATTGTTAGATGGGTGTTTGCTGAGGGGTTTAGGGGGGGTATTGCACTGGGAACACTGGGAGAGGAAATCTATTGAAATAGTCCTAACTTTGGTTATAATTGGAATATTTACAAAATTCTTTCAGCTTTAGAAAGCCCGGACTCTCCCTGATGTCCCTGTCGCAATGTTTAGGACCCCTGTCGCACATTTTTTGCGACATTGCGACAGTTGCCCAGCCCTGGGCCACCCCGACCCCCCACCCCACCCCCCACCCCCGACCCAACAAAAAAAGCCAAAGCGTCCCTACGTCAGAGGCGGGAAACTTTCCCAGAAAGAAACTGGTGCTGCACTCCTCCGGCAAACATGAGAACTATATTCAGGTACGACCATCTATTTTTGTCTTGTTTTATCAGATTACACTTTGCGTTACTTTATAACTTGGCTCTGGGAACAATTGTTATTCTTTGTACACCTAGATATAAATATTATTATAAATACTTATACTTTTTCATTTACTTTGATGAAAATATGGAATTTATGCATCTGTTCGTAAAAAAAGATACGAGGACGGTTTGATATTGTGTGCTGAGACCTAAACTGTGCGTGTGTTCGCCATCTTTGGACAGAAACTAAGAGTTGGTGAGTTTCTGGTCGTTTTTACCGTGTTGTGATATACTCTTGAGTTATAGATCGTGCTAATGACTTAAAGGTTTATGTAGCTTTGAGGTTTATCTAGATGTAATGTGGCATTTGGCAACATAGCCTCCATGTGGAGGCGACAAGTTGGGACCGGCTTGGAAGCCAGTGCAACAACGCCGAGTGACCGACAACACACACACACTCACAGTCACACTTATTTAACAGGATTTAACAGCCCCCTCCCTGTTCAAATTAAATGATAATCATATTGATCACTCATTATTACGACCCCTTCAGACGACGGAGGCGTTGGAAAAAGTCACCCTTTTCAGAAAAAAATCCTTCGCATATAGTATCGCTGAAAGAGAGAGAGGGAGGGGCAGTAAAAGAAAAGTTGATCCCTCTTTAGGGAGTGCTCATTTTTTTATTAACGGGGGGTGGTGCATTTGGGTGGGGGTAAAAAATTTGGACCCCTTGACTGGGGGGGGGGGTTAAAAAATGTAGACTCCTCTTGGGGGGGGGGGGTCAAAAAAATTCAACCTGTTTTGAGGGGAAAAGCCTGCGCGTTACTATGCAGCATGCTATAACAAAGGCCAAGGGGCGCGAACGCGCACGATTTTCAGCCTGCGGCGGGGGGGGGGGGGGGGGGGGGGGGGGGAAAAGGTGGGGGGGGGGGGGGGGGGGGGGGGGGGGGGGGGGGTTAAAAATGTCGACCCCTCGAAACCATAGGATCATGAAGTTTAGGGAGTGATTTTTTTTTTAACAATGGGGGGGGGGGGGGGGCGGGGTTGTGGCAAACCAATTTCGACCCCTCGACCGGGGGTGGTGTAAAATATTTCAACCCCTCTTGGTGGGGGGGGGGGGGGGGGTTAAAAAAATGTTACCTGACCCGGGGGGGGGGGGACTTTGCACCCCTCAATCGGGGGAGGGGGTGTCAAGTCCACGTGCTCCATGCAAAAACCCACCACCCCCTGTTGTTCAAAGTGATCACTCCCTTAGGAGGGGGTCAGGCCTTCTTTAGTGCCCCTGTATGAAAATTCACTAACCCCTGTTGTACAGACCCAGAGATGCTAATTTTATAGGAATTCCTACTTTTTCGCTGAAATTAGATTATGTTAGTTTGCTGCCGAAAATTGACCTGTTTTGTAATTTTTCCTACTTTGTTCCCGGCAACTGAATGACATCTCTGGTCGTTAAGTAATTACCACAAATCAATATTATGTCTGGACGTGGGCGAAAGCTCTCTCTATACGGTACTGGGTTCTGACATACCATGTGTTGGGCACTGAAGGTGCGGTGCCGAGCAGGGGGCGCCACTGGTGGAGTTAGCAAGCAGTTGGTCAGTAGTCGCCCGCGGGACTTCAAGCTGTGGGCAACCGTTTCAGAATTCTTCAAGATTGTCTCTGTTCCTGTCTAAAACAAAATGAAAAGGTCAGTGCGGGGTTCCCTCCCCACGGTGGTGGAAAGTCTTACAGCAAACTATTACAGTCATGTCCAAATTCTTAAAACCTTGGGCCTCAAAAAATGAAATTGGTAAATACTGGGAATTCCCGTATACAATCAGTATGTTTCCTATAAACCGCACCTTGGGTCTGAAAATGGCCAGTTATGTGTAGCAGTAAACTACCGAAACCCCTCACACAACCCGCACCAATTCTGTATAATCAGCACCTCGATGGGCTATATGAGGGAAGTCACCGTTTCTGGTCCCTGGTATCGCGGCCTAAATTCTTAACTCATAATGCATTTCGGATTCCACCTAAAAAATATTTGACCGGTTCCTTCGTTAAACCAGTTTATTCATTGAAGCAACATGAACCCCAGACTGTCCATACACATTTAATGTTCCTCAATTTGTCAAGGCTCAGTAGAATCTTGCTGAATGGTTCTCAAGCTCCGTGAACCTGCTCTCTGCTGGAAAATAAGCTCTTGTTTTGTGATGTTGCCTCAATCTGTCCAAACTCTGGTTCACCCGAAGTTCCTTGAGAAAACAAATGGTCGTTTTTCTAAGTATAAGGCTCTAATTCAATGTTAGATGTAAGTGTATATTCCCCGGTCTCTTGTCCTCTGTAATACTTGCCGCCTTGATGTATAAAATGATATTTGTCGTCATGTTGCACCGACACGATCCTGTTAAGCACCAGGGCTTGCATTCATGCTTTGTGACGACAAAGGGCATAGCGCATTAAAGCACTATGCCGGCTATGAATGGTTGAAAGTTAACACTGTGTAAATTTGTCGTTGCAGCCAAGGGCGGTCTAACCGAGGAGCCATGTACCAGAGTAGTTACGGCGGCGGCATGATGCCCAGTCAGATGGGCGGCCAGGTGAGTGCCAGCTGGGGCACAGAACATATATATGCAGCTTATAGAAACTGCCAAAGTTTGGGGTGCTGCTTATATGTGAGAATTTACGGTAGAATGTGCACTCGTGGATGTCATCTCGTGGGAACGTGGACAAAAAATTCTTTCCAATCTTTAAACTTAAGGTGGGTCAATCCCATGGTGTAAAAGTAGCTAGATTTTGATCAGGTTTTTGCCATAAGACCATGATAGCATACACTTTCCAACAAAGCTGAAAAAAAATAGGAGGGTCCTGAGCTCTTTTCTGAGATATTCAAGCCTTAAGTCAGTGTTTCATATAATAGGAGTATATAGTGTTTTGCCACATATGTACATAAAATAGTATTGAAAAGTAACTAAATATCTATATAACTCTCTCAGGATATAGGTTTTAATGCTCTCTCACTAGAGAATCCCTTTTGAACACATGGTGCCGGGCATATTTCTAAAGTTTTTGTCCATTGAAAAAAAAAGTTGAAAGGAAATAGAAATATACTAAAGGCTAGTTATGTATGACTTCTGAATGAGAGCCAACACCACAGACTCCATAGCACAGTGGCAGAATGCATGTCTTCATATCCAAAGGTTGATGGTTCTCGCCCCAGTGAGGCAACACCTTTGGCCATTTTAGGACAATTTGATATAACTTGTTCCAATATGAGACAAAGGTCCCCTGGTGATCTATGTCAAACTAGAGAATCTACCTGCGCGGAAAGCTGCGCACTGAATGGAAATGGCATCATATTGACCCACCTTAACAACCTTAAATTCAAGATTCCAAACAACAGGTAGCACCACTGTATTATACCTGGCACAGTTGTCTATACTTGTGTTTGATATCAGTTTTGAAAAAGAAAGAAAAAAAGAAAGTGAGAAAAGGGCTTTCAGGGGAAGAACCCCTGATATAATACAATAGTACCATATTTGTGGATTTCCGAAATTCGGCACTTAAATTCAATACTGTACATATTTTCGCACATTTTTAAATTCTGTGAAAACCACAAAAATATGTACTAATATGTCTAACCCGTATTGTGTCTGTTCCCCTACAGTATGGCTATGGAGGGGACGGAGTGCTGGGCTCTGCCCCCGGGTACAGCCACCAGTCGTCCCACCACCAGACCTCCCACCACCAGACCTCCCATCACCAGTCGTCTCACCACCAGTCGTCTCACCAGCAGGCCCCTCCGTACCCCGTCCAGGCCCAGCACCTACAGCAGCAGCAGCTGCAGGCTCAACAACTCCAGGCCCAGCAGCTGCAGCAGCAGCAGCAGTACCAGCAGCAGCAGTACCAGCAGCAGCAGATGCTGCAGCAGCAGTCGGTACCCCAGCAGATGCCGTGGGGGAAGAGCAGCAGCAGCGCTGTCAACCAGGAACCTGAGGTGAGGAAGGTTTTCCAAATCTGTAGGGTTTCAGAATATTTCATATTTTTTTCCTTTATTAAACATTACTTTTATATCACCACAGAGCAACCGACTGAAGACTTCATGTTATTTGTCTATTTCTAAATTGTGTTAAACTGAATTATTTTAGTCTTTCTTTAATATACTGTGCCTATTCAATGTGGAAAAGAAGTGTGCGGCCATAAAACTGAGCCTTGTGGGACTACATATTAAAAAATATCCTCATTTCAAATACAGTTATCTGATATTGTGGATTGTCATCTTAAAATTCAGGGTTTAGAACCCAGACCAGTTGATCTGTTGGGTTGGAGATCTGTGAAGGTTAGTTTGGTGGTTTACAGTGTCAAAGGCTTTTGAAAGTCAACAAAGAATGAGGTTGCCAGTTGTGGTGGTTTTAATGATGAGCTGGTAGCGGTTAGACACATTCACATCGCCTTAAAGCAACATTTGTCATCATGATGCACCAATGCAATGCTGGCTAGGACATGCCCATCCTTCGGGAGTGTATTAACCAAGTTGCTGTGATACATGATTGTAGCACGGTTAAGTCTATCGCCAGGGCATTCATGCATCATCACGACAAAAGGTATATAAACGCATTATACTGTCCAAGTAGGGTTAAGGAAACAAACTGAAGTCTACCTGTCTGCCTTTTTTCAGCCTGACCCCGAGATGTACGAGACGAGTGTGTACCTGGGTATAGAGGACGATGGGTACGACTACCGCACCAAGGTGGTCGGGGAGAAGGTGAGTTACTGGTGTTAACACCGTACACCTCGATGAGCCTAAATCGCGTATTAGCAGCACCCCTAACTTTGGCAAATCATACAAGCCTCACAGAGTTAAAAAACTTGATTTAGTAGTGAATTCATAAAAAAAAAAACTTGCGTATAAGCCACACCCAACGTTTGGCTGGTCCTATAAGCAGTACTGGGCAGATCTGACTTGCATACTAGCCGCGGCCTGTGCGCAAGGTTCTACAGTAGTTATCCGCTTCTGAGCAGTACTTTACGGTTCCTTTGACACAGGCAAGTCTGTATTTGTTGCCAGATAATCAAATATAAAATGCCATATTTTAAAGATACCTATTTAAGTCAACTACTATTTTATAGAACAGAATTCCCGTGGTGGATCATCTTCTCCCTTCTCTCTCCCTCCTCAATAAATGTGTTAGACATCACATGTAAATAAAGCATCAGATTTTTGAGCTCAAATCATACTTACATTAATGATATTCTATTCCTTTTTGTTTGCAGGGAGAGAACTTGGACTATGTGCGTAAGTCGACAGGAGCCAAGGTGCTGCTGCGTGGTAAAGGGTCGGGGGTCTACAACACCCGACCCCCACACATATTTATTAGGTAAGTTACAACAACCCCCCCCCCCCCCACACACACACACACATATTTATTAGGTAAGGCAAATGTTTACGGCATAGAATTTGTATTTTTAAACGCTAAAGGGTCACCCCTGTTTTTTATAAATATCCTTTGACGGGTGGGGGGGGGGGCAGTCTATTTTCTTTGTGTGAGCCATCACATACAAATTATCAAAATATCCCTCAGATTACAGGTATTAACCGATTTTGACTGTTGGCTTTTCTTCAAAACCCAGTGCCTTGCTTAAATTCAGGCAAAGGAAATAAAATTAAAGTGGATCTACATGGGTACCCACAATTTCGACCATATCGCTATGTCGTTTTTTAGCAAAAGCACCGTATCATCGTGTCGATTATTATGTATATAAGAACTTTTTACCCATGTCTCTAGAGGCACAATTAAACTGCTACTGAGACGCGTTATTTTCCATGTTAACTACTTATAACTGTGTTGTGTTTCCTGTCTTGCAGCCACAGTACACTGAGTGGCATGGAGGATGCAGAGAAGCTGGCCTACAACCTTGTCAAGTCGGTGAGTACTGAGTGTTTGTCAATAAATGCCAAATAAACAGTATGCTCATCATTTTTCACAAATGGAATTTGGATATTTAGATGTGCTAGTCACTGGTCATATCCATCTACAGGTATGATTTCTTCCCTGCCATGCTAAAATGTATAACTGTGTCTTTCAGGTAAAAGAAGATTACCAGGAGTGGAAGAGCACTGGTGAGTAGAGACTGGTGTTTGGTGTAGGGACAGGAGGGGGGTGGATGAAGGCTGAGTGTGGCACTTTTTGTATGTGTGTACCTAAGTTAAGGCGCTGATCTACTGCCGCGAATTTGCTGTGATTTTGCGAGTAAATACAGTGGATCTGCTGCTGCGAGTCCCTGTGATAACGTCGTCACGAGGGACGTGCGACATGCGAGTACATTGGCAGAAATCTAAAAGTTTTGATATTTACGAGTGTCCTCGCAAGCAGTTGTTGTACGACGAGGTTCGCAGGAAACTGGCGGCCGTGGATCACCGGCTTTAAACTATACATGCTGCCAAGTGTTAGTGTACCATACTGTGTGTACTAGTACATGTAGGTGTAGGGGCTGAACCCCTGCCACTTACACATACAAGACTGGCGCTTATACACAACCAGAGTCTAGTGTTTAAGGGATATTTCAAGACCTATAACCGTATTCGACGCAATTATTTGACATAAGTAAAATATAAATCCAGAAGCTGTGCCCAAATAAGGGGGAGATTTCGGTTCATTTTAAGTATAAAGTTGCGCCCTACAGAAGAGTGCGCTCATTATTAGGCTAATGATACGGTAACCCCGCATAATGCATTAATGCATCATACCCTTGGTCGTCATGATGAATGAGTGCAGCCCTGGCGAGTAATTTGCCAATGCTGCAGTCATGCATCATGACGATTAAGGGCATGGTGTCACAGGCTCGACAAATTGTTCAGCAAATTGTGTGTCCATTGGGCACAGATACAAAAGTATGTTGTGTCAATTTTCTCTATATTAATAAGATGATTTTCAGGACCTCCTATTGAGATATTGACTGCAGAATCCTAATACTACGAGCTTTCCAGTGGTGTATAACACTCATTATTTGCCTTGTGGTTTAGCTCATAGAATTATGTGTCAAAATTTACTCAATTTCAGTTGTGTCCACTGGGCACAACTTTGAAAATTTTCTGTGTCCAGTGGAATTTTTCTGTGTCACGGGCACTGGACACAGCGATTTGTCGAGCCCTGTGGTGCATGAAGGTATCATGCCGACCTTAAGGAGTTGGGTGTGTGTGTACATGCTAGGGTGTTGTTACATGTGTGTACGTGTGTGTGTTATTACAGGGGGAGCAAAGAAAGCCTCTCGGCCACAGACCAACAGCTCCCAGCACAGTAAGTCCTACCCCTGGTGGTGGTGTGTGGGTGTATGGTGACACATCTACTCGTCTGGTGGTGGTGTGTGGGTGTATGGTGACACATCTACTCGTCTGGTGGTGGTGTGTGGGTGTATGGTGACACATCTACTCGTCTGGTGGTGGTGTGTGGGTGTATGGTGACACATCTACTCGTCTGGTGGTGGTGTGTGGGTGTATGGTGACACATCTACTCGTCTGGTGGTGGTGTGTGGGTGTATGGTGACACATCTACTCGTCTGGTGGTGGTGTGTGGGTGTATGGTGACACATCTACTCGTCTGGTGGTGGTGTGTGGGTGTATGGTGACACATCTACTCGTCTGGTGGTGGTGTGTGGGTGTATGGTGACACATCTACTCGTCTGGTGGTGGTGTGTGGGTGTATGGTGACACATCTACTCGTCTGGTGGTGGTGTGTGGGTGTATGGTGACACATCTACTCGTCTGGTGGTGGTGTGTGGGTGTATGGTGACACATCTACTCGTCTGGTGGTGGTGTGTGGGTGTATGGTGACACATCTACTCGTACCTTGAACCCTTTAGTTAAAGCTGCTGCACGCACCTCCTAGATGCTGATAACATGGTGGTGGGGACACGACATGCTTCATGTCTCCCACACTGGTCTCAACCTCTCCTTCTTACAGCATGGTGGTGGTGGTACCATGCATGCTACATCGTTTCCACTTTTGAATCAACTCTCTTTACCGTATCTAACCTACTACCCGCAACGTGTGTATAACCCGCACCCAGACTTTTGGAAAAATCCCCTATAACCCGCAGCACCTGGGGTGCTGAAAATGTCCACTTTAGTCCTGTAGTGTACTTCTAAAACCCCTCATACAAGCTGCTGGGAGACCCCTATAACCCGCACTGGGTGCTGACAACGTCCAATTTAGTACTACATTTGTATAGTGTACTGTAGAAACCCTGATAGAACCTCCACCGTGGGAGACCCCTATAACCCGCACTGGGTTCTCCTACAACCCGCGGGTTGAAACTTTAAGGTAGACATCAATACTTGATTGATGCTTGGCCAACACTAGTAACATGCATGCACCTACACTCTCTTTCTTTCTAAACTATGTATATATATATTTGTTAACTTCAGGTGGTCCCCGGGAGAGTCAGCAGGTTCAGAATTACGGCCACGGTAAGAAGACCTCCGCACTAATAACTGTTGTGCTGAACCTTTTAGCACAGACCTTTTTGTAATAGCTGCAACTTTATGCATTAACGAGATAGGTGCCGTAAATTGTTGCGTATAACCAGCACCATCAATTCAGCTGATTCCTATAACCCACGCTGGAGGCTTAATTTTGAGGTGTTTCTTACTGTAGCGTACCGGTACTTACCATATTCGACTTAATAAACGCCCTGGACGCATACAAAATACAAAACTATTTTAATGGCAATTTTAAATTTAGTACCTAAGAATTTAGTATCTTCAAAATCTTGAAAATGTGGACATTTTCTTTCCTGAAAAAAAGTCCCAAAAAAGGGGGCGGGGGATTATTACATGGAATATAGTATATAAACCCTCATACCTACCTGTACCCAGTATTGGCATGTTTGGGATTGGATTAACCCGCAGATATATACATGGAGATACATGGTGAATGATGTGTAAACAAACATTCCACATTGTTGTAGGTGACCGCGGGGGGCAGCAGCAGCAGGTTATCGTTAAGGACTACGGACACACGAACAACGGCAGCAGCATCAACTCTAACCGTGAGTACCTTTATATAGCACTGCCCTCTGTCGTCTAAACCAGGGTCTTCAACCCTTTAACCCTTTAGGGACGACCAAAAATTGGTATAGCTAGCTGTGGAGGCGAGATTTTTAGCAGGAATTTGCTCTAAGGACAAGGCTTTGTTGAATCCCATAGAGCACACTTACAAAGCTCAGGTTCGGGTGGGAACCTTTCTCCTACATCTGGGTCCTGACCGGGGGAACTACTTCCCACGTGCGCGGATCTGTCAGATTTTCATATATTTTAGAAAGGCATTGTCAGTCACATATTTAGATATAATCTCCATTAAACAACATTCATAGTTCAATATCTAACCGAAAATGGGGCATTATCTTTGAATAAAAGCCTTTGGCGACTTTGACAGCTCACCTTGTTTGTAAACAACATTTCGAAATCCCAACTGCCATGCCCAAAGTTGTGCACCGAATTTAGCTTTAAAAGTGTTATTTATAGACCTTATTTTGACATATTCTTTTAGAATATTGAATTCTCATATGAATTGAATCGAATACTGTCACTATTTAATGAAGAATACTAGATTTCTCTAGGTAAAATTGGTGAACTACATTTTGTAGTGCATGTGTATAGAGGCTTAGCTGTAAAAGAGCGCGCAAGGATACACCCACCGTGTGACGCGGTCCAAAATGACCGAGTCAAGTCCCGTATTTGAGTTGACGAGGTGGCCCGGATGTCCCATAGAGTTATGATGACTATAGTCGATGCTCGTCCTGCCATGGCATCGACTATAGTTGATGCTCGCCCACAAAGGGTTAAGGACAGCTGAGTGTGTTAATGTACGGCGCCCGTTGTCGTCTAATCCAGGTTCTTAAAACATGTAACACCTATAGGCATGTCTGGTATCAAATTAAAGCTGGTTCTGCTTCACGTACAAGCCCGGCTTATACACAAGACTACATGAATACATGTTGTATATCCCCCTTACAGGCCAGTCTCAGTACGACGACACTTCCCGCTACTCCGGGGGCTACATGCAGGACTCTCCACGACAACGACGTAAGCAACTCCTGTTGTTGGGTAATACTTCAAAATTAAGGGGATTTCTATGAAAAGCTATACTTCCATTGCCTGGAAACAACAGTCTATGTTTAAATATGAACCTCTGAGATCAGTGAGCAAATGGACCGAGAGATGGAATTCTTCCATAAGATCTTTCTTTTGGGACAATTTTAAATGTTTAAAAGAGAAAAATTTCCCATGTACAAAGATGCCGCCTGACCGTTTACAGGCCTGCTTAATAAGGATTTGTTGGTATTTGCAGAGAGTTACGATAATGGTTCATCGCGGAACAACAACATGCACCAACAACAACAACAACAACAACAGCAGGGGGGACGCGGAGATGGGGACAGGTGAGTTATGGAACAGAGCCAAACCCAGAGTGCCGCTAATACGACTTTAATTACATTGTACATAATCAGACCCAGATGGGGCCTACAGGATTTCCTCAAACTCAGGCTGAGGCTTGTCGCACATCCAACGACCTTATGGGCTTGAGGCTAAGTGTTTCTACCCTATCCTTGAAATTATGTAACAAATTACATCTTTTTCCGAAGGAAAAATGAACAAAATAACATTTCCTACTGCTTAGTGACCATGTTCATACATGTAGTTTGTGCTATACTTGGCAGGTATGGCAGTATGAGCAGCCAGCGTGGGGGCGTGCAGAGCGGGGCGCGCGGCATGCAGAGCGGCATGCAGAGCGGCATGCAGAGCGGCAACATGCAGGGCAGTCTGTTCTGTGACATCTGTAACATACAGTGCCCCAACCGTGACGTAAGTACCCCGATACACTCCCTGTACCAGCCCTGATACACTCCCTGTACCAGCCCTGATACACTCCCTGTACCAGCCCCCGATACACTCCCTGTACCAGCCCTGATACACTCCCTGTACCAGCCCCTGATACACTCCCTGTACCAGCCCTGATACACTCCCTGTACCCTGATACACTCCCTGTACCAGCCCTGATACACTCCCTGTACCAGCCCCCGATACACTCCCTGTACCAGCCCTGATACACTCCCTGTACCAGCCCCTGATACACTCCCTGTACCAGCCCCCGATACACTCCCTGTACCAGCCCCTGATACACTCCCTGTACCAGCCCTGATACACTCCCTGTACCAGCCCTGATACATTCCCTGTACCCTGATACACTCCCTGTACCCCGATACACTCCCTGTACCAGCCCTGATACACTCCCTGTACCAGCCCCCGATACACTCCCTGTACCAGCCCTGATACACTCCCTGTACCCTGATACACTCCCTGTACCCTGATACACTCCCTGTACCAGCCCCTGATACACTCCCTGTACCCTGATACACTCCCTGTACCCTGATACACTCCCTGTACCAGCCCCCGATACACTCCCTGTACCAGCCCTGATACACTCCCAGTACCCTGATACACTCCCTGTACCCTGATACACTCCCTGTACCCTGATACACTCCCTGTACCAGCCCCCGATACACTCCCTGTACCAGCCCTGATACACTCCCTGTACCCTGATACACTCCCTGTACCAGCCCCCGATACACTCCCTGTACCCTGATACACTCCCTGTACCAGCCCTGATACACTCCCTGTACCCTGATACACTCCCTGTACCAGCCCTGATACACTCCCTGTACCAGCCCCTGATACACTCCCTGTACCAGCCCCTGATACACTCCCTGTACCCTGATACACTCCCTGTACCAGCCCCTGATACACTCCCTGTACCCTGATACACTCCCTGTACCCTGATACACTCCCTGTACCCTGATACACTCCCTGTACCCTGATACACTCCCTGTACCAGCCCTGATACACTCCCTGTACCCTGATACACTCCCTGTACCAGCCCCTGATACACTCCCTGTACCAGCCCTGATACACTCCCTGTACCCTGATACACTCCCTGTACCCTGATACACTCCCTGTACCCTGATACACTCCCTGTACCAGCCCCTGATACACTCCCTGTACCCTGATACACTCCCTGTACCAGCCCCTGATACACTCCCTGTACCAGCCCCCGATACACTCCCTGTACCAGCCCTGATACACTCCCAGTACCCTGATACACTCCCTGTACCCTGATACACTCCCTGTACCAGCCCCCGATACACTCCCTGTACCCTGATACACTCCCTGTACCCTGATACACTCCCTGTACCAGCCCCTGATACACTCCCTGTACCAGCCCCTGATACACTCCCTGTACCAGCCCCTGATACACTCCCTGTACCCTGATACACTCCCTGTACCCTGATACACTCCCTGTACCCTGATACACTCCCTGTACCAGCCCTGATACACTCCCTGTACCCTGATACACTCCCTGTACCAGCCCCTGATACACTCCCTGTACCAGCCCCTGATACACTCCCTGTACCAGCCCCTGATACACTCCCTGTACCCTGATACACTCCCTGTACCCTGATACACTCCCTGTACCCTGATACACTCCCTGTACCCTGATACACTCCCTGTACCAGCCCCTGATACACTCCCAGTACCCTGATACACTCCCTGTACCCTGATACACTCCCTGTACCAGCCCCTGATACACTCCCTGTACCCTGATACACTCCCTGTACCAGCCCCTGATACACTCCCTGTACCCTGATACACTCCCTGTACCCTGATACACTCCCTGTACCCTGATACACTCCCTGTACCCTGATACACTCCCTGTACCAGCCCCTGATACACTCCCTGTACCAGCCCCTGATACACTCCCTGTACCAGCCCTGATACACTCCCTGTACCAGCCCTGATACACTCCCTGTACCCTGATACACTCCCTGTACCAGCCCCTGATACACTCCCTGTACCCTGATACACTCCCTGTACCAGCCCCTGATACACTCCCTGTACCCTGATACACTCCCTGTACCAGCCCCTGATACGCTCCCTGTACCAGCCCCTGATACACTCCCTGTACCAGCCCTGATACACTCCCTGTACCGGCCCCTGATACACTCCCTGTACCAGCCCCTGATACACTCCCTGTACCCTGATACACTCCCTGTACCCTGATACACTCCCTGTACCAGCCCTGATACACTCCCTGTACCAGCCCCTGATACACTCCCTGTACCAGCCCCTGATACACTCCCTGTACCAGCCCTGATACACTCCCTGTACCAGCCCCTGATACACTCCCTGTACCAGCCCCTGATACACTCCCTGTACCAGCCCCTGATACACTCCCTGTACCAGCCCCTGATACACTCCCTGTACCCTGATACACTCCCTGTACCCTGATACACTCCCTGTACCAGCCCTGATACACTCCCTGTACCAGCCCCTGATACACTCCCTGTACCAGCCCCTGATACACTCCCTGTACCAGCCCTGATACACTCCCTGTACCAGCCCCTGATACACTCCCTGTACCCTGATACACTCCCTGTACCAGCCCTGATACACTCCCTGTACCAGCCCCTGATACACTCCCTGTACCCTGATACACTCCCTGTACCAGCCCTGATACACTCCCTGTACCAGCCCCTGATACACTCCCTGTACCAGCCCCTGATACACTCCCTGTACCAGCCCCCGATACACTCCCTGTACCAGCCCCTGATACACTCCCTGTACCAGCCCCTGATACACTCCCTGTACCAGCCCTGATACACTCCCTGTACCCTGATACACTCCCTGTACCCTGATACACTCCCTGTACCAGCCCCTGATACACTCCCTGTACCCCGATACACTCCCTGTACCAGCCCTGATACACTCCCTGTACCCTGATACACTCCCTGTACCAGCCCCTGATACACTCCCTGTACCCTGATACACTCCCTGTACCAGCCCCTGATACACTCCCTGTACCAGCCCCTGATACACTCCCTGTACCAGCCCCTGATACACTCCCTGTACCAGCCCTGATACACTCCCTGTACCAGCCCCTGATACACTCCCTGTACCCTGATACACTCCCTGTACCAGCCCCCGATACACTCCCTGTACCCTGATACACTCCCTGTACTGGCCCCTGATACACTCCCTGTACCAGCCCCTGATACACTCCCTGTACCCTGATACACTCCCTGTACCAGCCCCCGATACACTCCCTGTACCAGCCCCTGATACACTCCCTGTACCCTGATACACTCCCTGTACTGGCCCCTGATACACTCCCTGTACCAGCCCCTGATACACTCCCTTTACCCTGATACACTCCCTGTACCCTGATACACTCCCTGTACTGACCCCTGATACACTCCCTGTACCCTGATACACTCCCTGTACCAGCCCCTGATACACTCCCTGTACCCTGATACACTCCCTGTACCCTGATACACTCCCTGTACTGGCCCCTGATACACTCCCTTTACCCTGATACACTCCCTGTACCCTGATACACTCCCTGTACTGGCCCCTGATACACTCCCTGTACCAGCCCCTGATACACTCCCTGTACCCTGATACACTCCCTGTACCAGCCCTAATACACTCCCTGTACCAGCCCCTGATACACTCCCTGTACCGGCCCCTGATACACTCCCTGTACCCTGATACACTCCCTGTACCAGCCCCTGATACACTCCCTGTACCAGCCCCTGATACACTCCCTGTACCCTGATACACTCCCTGTACCCTGATACACTCCCTGTACCAGCCCCCTGATACACTCCCTGTACCACCCCCCTGATACACTCCCTGTACCCTGATATACTCCCTGTACCCTGATACACTCCCTGTACCAGCCCCCTGATACACTCCCTGTACCAGCGCCTGATACACTCCCTGTACCCTGATACACTCCCTGTACCCTGATACACTCCCTGTACCAGCCCCCTGATACACTCCCTGTACCAGCCCCTGATACACTCCCTGTACCCTGATACACTCCCTGTACCAGCCCCTGATACACTCCCTGTACCCTGATATACTCCCTGTACCCTGATACACTCCCTGTACCCTGATACACTCCCTGTACCCTGATACACTCCCTGTACCACCCCCCTGATACACTCCCTGTACCCTGATATACTCCCTGTACCGGCTAACTCCACTTTTCCATGTACAATAAAGAACCTTTAAATAGTTAAATTATAAAATTCAAATATGAGCCTGAGATGTGGCGGGCTGTACTGTAGTGTGGTGTGCCTGTAGCTATTTCTCAGTGTACCTTAATGTCTGTAGTAGATGTAGTGTACTCTTTTAGACCTTAATGTATGTTCTGTATGTACCTACAGATGTACGAGCGGCACATGGCGGGCTGTACTGTAGTGTTACTGATAGTGTGTCTTTATGTGTGTTACTGTAGATGTATGTAATAGTGTGTCTTTATGGGTCCTACTGTAGATGTACGAGCGGCACATGGCGGGCGTGATGCACCTGGACACCCTGAGACACAACCAGCAGAAGAAGCAGCTGGAGGCCAACAGGGGGCAGCACCCACACCCGCGCAGCCAGCCCGCCGACCTGGGGGGGACGCACTGGGAGGGGCCCCCCGAGCCACTGTGAGTTATATCCTATACTATACTTTATTGTACTATACTAGAGTGTAAATAGACCGGGGGGGACGCACTGGGAGGGGCCTCCCGAGCCACTGTGAGTTATACTAAATACTATCCTATACTATACCATAGTGTAAGTAGACCGGGGGGGGGGACGCACTGGGAGGGGCCTCCCGAGCCACTGTGAGTTATACTAAATACTATCCTATACTATACCATAGTGTAAGTAGACCGGGGGGGGGGGACGCACTGGGAGGGGCCTCCCGAGCCACTGTGAGTTATACTAAATACTATCCTATACTATACCATAGTGTAAGTAGACCGGGGGGGGGGACGCACTGGGAGGGGCCTCCCGAGCCACTGTGAGTTATACTAAATACTATCCTATACTATACCATAGTGTAAGTAGACCGGGGGGGGGGACGCACTGGGAGGGGCCCCCCGAGCCACTGTGAGTTATATCCTATACTATACTATACTGTACTGTACCATAGTGTAAGTAGACCGGGGGGGGGGACCCACTGGGAGGGGCCCCCCGAGCCACTGTGAGTTATATCCTATACTATATTATACTGTACTGTACTATATTGTAAATAGACCGGGTGGGGGGGGGGGGGGGACGCACTGGGAGGGGCCCCCCGAGCCACTGTGAGTTATATCCTATACTATATTATACTGTACTGTACTATATTGTAAATAGACCGGGTGGGGGGGGGGGGGGGACGCACTGGGAGGGGCCTCCAGAGCCACTGTGAGTTATATCCCATACAATACCATACCATACCATACTATAGTATAGTGTAAATAGACCTGTGGGGGACGCACTGGGAGGGGCCTCCCGAGCCACTGTGAGTTATATCCTATACTATACTTTAGTGTAAATAGACCTGGGGGGGGGGGGGGGACGCACTGGGAGGGGCCTCCCGAGCCACTGTGAGTTATATCCTATACTATACTTTAGTGTAAATAGACCTGGGGGGGGGGGGGGGGACCCACTGGGAGGGGCCTCCCGAGCCACTGTGAGTTATATCCTATACCATACTATAGTGTAAATAGACCTGGGGGGGGGGGGGGACCCACTGGGAGGGGCCTCCCGAGCCACTGTGAGTTATATCCTATACCATACTATAGTGTAAATAGACCTGGGGGGGGGGGGGGGACCCACTGGGAGGGGCCTCCCGAGCCACTGTGAGTTATATCCTATACCATACTATAGTGTAAATAGACCTGGGGGGGGGGGGGACCCACTGGGAGGGGCCTCCCGAGCCACTGTGAGTTATATCCTATACCATACCATACCATACCATACCATACTATAGTATAGTGTAAATAGACCTGTGGGGGACGCACTGGGAGGGGCCTCCCGAGCCACTGTGAGTTATATCCCATACAATACCATACCATACCATACTATAGTATAGTGTAAATAGACCTGTGGGGGACGCACTGGGAGGGGCCTCCCGAGCCACTGTGAGTTATATCCTATACTATACTTTAGTGTAAATAGACCTGGGGGGGGGGGGGGGACGCACTGGGAGGGGCCTCCCGAGCCACTGTGAGTTATATCCTATACCATACCATACCATACCATACCATACTATAGTATAGTGTAAATAGACGGGGGGGGGGACGCACTGGGAGGGGCCTCCCGAGCCACTGTGAGTTATATCCTATACTATACCATACCATACCATACCATACTATAGTATAGTGTAAATAGACGGGGGGGGGGACGCACTGGGAGGGGCCTCCCGAGCCACTGTGAGTTATATCCTATACTATACCATACCATACCATACTATAGTATAGTGTAAATAGACCGGGGGGGGGGGACCCACTGGGAGGGGCCTCCCGAGCCACTGTGAGTTATATCCTATACTATACTATACTATACTATACTATACTATACTATAGTGTAAATAGACCTGGGGGGCGGCTGCACTGGGAGGGGCCTCCACAGCCACTTTGAGTCATACTAAATTAAAGACCCCACTGGGAGAGGCTCCCGGAGCCACTATGAGTTATACTAAATACTAGAACCCTCTGGGAGAGGCTCCCTGAGCCACTGTGAGTCATACTATACTAAATACTAGACCCCACTGGGAGGGCCCCCAAAGGCACTGTGAGTCATACTATACTCCAATACATGCGACACCAGCTAACTGATAAGTGGGGACAAGTCGGCCTGGCTTAGGACACGCCCACAAGGTACAATTAAAATGAAAGGCTTGTACGTAGGCTACGTACACGTATGTAGCAGCTTTCAGTCCCAAGTCCGAAGAAGTTCTGGTAAAATGCAAGACCATTTGAATAAAAAATTCGAAATGTCACCTTGCAAAACCTTTGTATACTACCCACACCTAGACTTTTGAAATATTGTATAAACCACACCGGAGGTTTGGTTTATGTATAACCCGCGGATTATACACAAGAATTGACGGTAGTTAGCGAAAGACGTGGGTTATTTGACAATGTCATCTTTTTGTGTCACAGGAACCCCCAGCAGCAGCAGTGGCAGGCCCTGGACACAGGTAAGTGTGTCTGTGTGCAAACCACACCACACTTTACTTACTTTGGGGAAAAGGGAATTTACAGTTCCTAAATCATGGTGCATGTAATCTATCTTTCTGGGGTTCTGGCTTCAAGATGATCAGGGCCCAGAAATCAATTTTCCTTGAATTGAACCAGGTCTAAGACCCTACTTAATTGCAACCTACCTTCACTGTCCATATAACTTAACTTATTTTAGTCTAATTGCCACAATTATGTTCACTGTGCCATTTTTTGAGTGGATGCCAAAAGGAGCACCCATAGCTGGGCCACATGGGTTCCCCTAGCTGACCCCAGGATAAGATCTGATGGTCCTTCATCCCCCAAATAGTACATGTACAGTAACAGTTTTGATAACAAATTAAAATAGGATTTGGAAGTATAGAAAAGAAATACTGCCGTGTATAAGCACCCCTGAAAAGTCTTACTCTAACGTAGTATGTCTCTGTACTTAGGTGTGACGATGGAGGATTACATCTTCAACCAGTGTGAGAAGGTCCTCAAGACCATGATCAGCGACATCAGTCTACGCAACCTCAAACGCTCTGTGGAGAAGATCGGACAACGGGACCTCAAGTCTGCCATCCCCAGCCAGCCCCAGTCCAACACCTACTGCAAGGTAAGTCTGCCATCCCCAGCCAGCCCCAGTCCAACACCTACTGCAAGGTAAGGACAGTAATAACCAAAACAGACACTATCGTACCACCACTTTGCTGGTGCATCGTAACTTGATACATTTTAAGAAATCTTGGTGCCCAGGGGTTAATAGGTCATCACTATAGACATGTCACATGTTGTTGGAAAGAGAAAATTCTGAGAAAACCAAATATAGTGCATTATTATCCATTATTTGAAAAAAATTAAATTTCATAATTTCATGACAGTGTATTTTGTGTGTTTGTAGCTGTGTAAGGAGACGGTGCCCAACATGCAGCAGCATCTGACGGTGAAGTCTCACGGCAACATGTACCTCCTGCGGCAGATCCAGCTCGGGGACCTGTTTATGGACTACTACTCCGACGTCCCCATACCCGGGGTCATCACTAACGGTACGTGGTGACACTTATACTGTGACACTAAGTCTGTTCCGTGGCAGAGGCACCTGTGTGTGGACTATTATTCTGATGTACCCACCCTGGGGTCATCACTAATCATGGTAGGCATTACACTCACATACACCACACAAACTGAACTGCAAAGTCTCTCATACAACCTTCATACTACCCACTGGTTGTACGAGAAGACTGGCATTAGTGTTGGAGGCCCCAGGTTCGAGTTCCGGTTTCTCCCAACAGAGAAGACTTTTCGGGGACATTTAAACATGCAATATAAGACGCACACTTAATTTATAACAAAATATAGTGCATGTATAAACACCTAATTCTCACACACCATAGAATTCCGCTCAGTTATTCCAAGCCTCATGTATCCATAAAGCCAACATAAACTGTACATACATACACTGTTATGAATTCATTTAGCGTAGATTTAATATATGCCGTCATTTTGTTCCATACAGGAGGCCGTGTATTGGCAATGGACACGCTCGCATTTGGACCATACATACCAGAGACCAACCGGGTACGTAAAATTACATTTTTCCCACAAAACACTTTAAAACATGTTTGAAATAAATTGCCTGAGAACCTTGACAAGATCGAAACCATTCTTTGATACAAAGAACTTCATGTCGAAGAATTGCATTAAGGAGCCGTTCTTACAGAGCAGCCTTTCCGTGAACTTCTATGATGTGATCAAAAATATCTCCATGTTGAAATGATGTTAATATGTTTGTGTGAATAGACCTTTAGAACATTATGCTCGCAGCCCGTCTGGTCAATGCCGGAAACCAGCTCATCTGGACCCAAGACGCTGTACTAGTGCAATAAAGATAAATGAAGCTCACTCTGATTTCTACCCACTTGTTGTATAGGAGAGGTTTAAGGAGCTGTTGGTGTACTCAGGGGCCTACCTGGCCTACAAGTGCTCAGTGTGCACGACCAACATCACGTGTCTGGGGAACTGGGTGCAGCACACCACCAGCAAGAGGCACGGCCGTGTGAGTACCACTGTTACATCAAACATGTCAATATATCAACTTATAATGAAACATTTAAATGAGAATATTCATATAGAGTAATTTATACTGAATGATATTAATGATAACAGCTGTTGTATCAAACATGCAGTGACCAACTCTTAATGAAACATTGAAATGAGAATAAAATCTTATGCAAGTTTTTATACTATGCAAATTTAGGAAGAAAAAATCCCCCTAGAAAGGTATGAATTTTAAATTAAAAAAACAAACTTTAATAAAACAATAATATCTCTTGGTCAGACCAAAAAGAAAGTTTGTCCAGATCCCCACCCCCTAAATCTGGTGATTTTTCCAAACAATTACCTTTGAATGGGGAAGAGATAGGATCCCAATGTTCTGATGACAGTTTGGCAGTATTACACCAATTAGGTTGTGGTACAAGCACATTACCCATTGTTTGACTGACAATGTAAAGTAGATGTTGTTACCTTGCAGGCGGTGATAGACAGCATCCTGCAGTATGGTATAGAGACGTTCATCGCCAAGAACCCGCACATCCCCGTGCCACCCCCCAGGAACGCACTCGGTACGTAACAGCAATAAACATGTGTAATATCCCCAATCAACAATCATGGTAATAACAAAACCTGGCCAAAAGAACTAAGTGCTTGGAGAAATGGAAAAATGACCATGCCTGCCAGTCAAATGATTGGGGCTCACAAATACATTTTATGATATACTATTCCCTGCGATTTAGCTCAAATTTTATTTTGTTGCTCTATATATGGTTATTTTGAAAAAAATTATGTTTTATTCCCCCGTTGAAAATGCACTTGAAAATCCCATGGTTGACCCATATGGGATCCCTTTCTGACCTAATACTACACAAGGATCACATCTGTGTGACCACTCCCTGAAAAATGATACTGTTGCAGTGTTTAGAACACATTAAAGTAAGATTGAGAATTTGAGGAAAAATCAAAATAACCAACTCATTGCCTAACCCTGATAGTGTTTGTTGTTGCAGAGATTGTGAGCGGTATAGAGAATATGAACATGCTGCACCCGAGCATCCCGCGGCGTCGCAGCACCCAGATCGTGTCACCCAGCAGTGAGGGCGGCCAGGTGAGAGGCAGCATGGGGGGCAGGCAGCCCCCGGGGGGGCATACACACCCGGCAAGTACTCGCTGCTACACGCCGGCTACTGGTGGCCTCTGGGTCATGGCAAATATTTCAAAATATATGGATAATATTTTGAAATATTTTAGATTCTGCACAAAGCTATCAAAAGTTGAATCAGTCTTCTCTTTCTTTTCATTTCTTCCTCACAAAGATTCTGATGAGCTCCCCTGCACTCTCAACATTTCATCATTTACTAACCTATTTATGTCTGAGACAAATTTAGGTCTTTTAATTATGCATTTTTAGCTAATGATATAAAGATTTTACCTAGAATGTCTCGTCCCTGTTCCGGCTTAAAGAGGGAAGTTATACCTAAAACTCAAAAATTTGTTTGACTCAACCCCCAGTCCTTTTCAAACATATTTCAAAATTATAATCTGTTCATTCATCGTTTAGATTACGGTATCGGTCCCACTTTCGGTCTTTAATTGAATACTTTGTCCTTTGTATATATATCCTGCTAAAACAATCAGTATTCTAATCTTTTATTTTGACCAAAATGATCCTGATAATATTATTTTTTAAAGAAAAGCTCACATCAGAACTTTGTGCTAACTCTAACCTGAGAACTGATCTTAAGCCCAAATGCCAAACGGAAAAGCTGTATCTGCATCTTTTCCCGCACAGTAAGTAGAGCGATACTTGGCGCAAGTCCAGCTTCTTGTGCTGAGACAGTAAGGTTGACTGCCAACCGAAACCTTTTTCCCGTGCTAGTGCGCAGTGCACCTTCATCCAGTGCTAGTGCATAGTGCACCTTCAGCCAGTGCTAATCCACTGGGGCCAGTAGTGGCAAGTTGGAGGTTGGCTGGGGACTCCTTATGTCCTGACAGCTTTCTGAGTTCAACTCTTTGTAAATTCTCAACAGCTATTTTGTAAGCTGCATTTACAGAGCTAGTGCCTTGGGGCAAAGTAACGAAGATGATACAATGTTTTGATTGACAAAACAGATGTTTGCTAACAATGCAAAGCGATTGCTCCCGTATACATTTCTATTTCAGCATGACTTTGTGATTACCCTGTAGTTGTGAATGTTCCCAGTAAAACAAGGGACTTTGATGACTGCAAATAATTTACCCTGCACCGAATAGAATTGCCCGTGCTTTGTCCCTTGTTTGTAGGCATTCCTGTCTGGATATGTTTGTAGGTGTTTCAGGATAATGTTCTTGGCAATTAAGGATTCTGCAGTTTGTTGGTCCGTTTGTTATGTTGGAGAGGTGAAGTTTTTTGGCAGTGTTCGTGTTTTTGGTGAGCAGAAGCAGATAGCTGAATTCTGCTGGAGTTGATATCAAGGCTCCTTTATTTCGTGTACGTTGCGAGGTCCTAGACATGTGTTGTTCTGAAAAATGTTGTTCAAGTTCCTGAAGGATGTCTTGTAAGATCTTCCATGTAGGGTTGCTAAGGAATGTTTTGTCTAATGTATATGAGCTAGGCGATGTAAATGCATTAGTTGCATTTGAAAGCAGAAAGTTGGATGAGAACTTTCCTTGTGGCAGTGAACTCTGCATTTGTGGTGGTTAGCAATGTGGTGAAGTCTGAGAACAAGGTATGCCCAGATTTGTCGCATAACACTTAGTGACACTTTTACATTTTGTCGCGTTTCTAGTCAATTTTTCCAATGGAGGTTCAAGCATCACTTCCTGCTAGCTGATGATATTGTTGGTGCTGTGTAAATCTTTTGAGAATATAAATTCGAGAAGAGGGACGAAAGGATCATTCATATATTTTGTCGAGCAAGTATATTGAGCATTTAGCAAACTGAGGAGAAATGATTGATGCAGCTGTTTGTGAATCAGCAAGATATGTTGTTGAACTGTACAAGAACACACTGGTTGCTGTACTTTGGTCTAGGACCTGTGAAGAGGACATGGTTTTGTTACTAGTTGCACTGGAGTAAATCAACAGGTTGATTTGAAATGAATTTTTGATATTTACTGAGCGTTTTCTGGTCTGGTGTAGGATTCCTCATAGTTTACGTCATGAATTCTTGCAGAGACTGTTGCTGGATAGATTTTCCGATTGAAGATTGCTGTACAGATGTTTGTCTGGTTGTCGGTGTCGAGTATGATAAAGACAGGATACACATATTCTGGCCAGTTGCAATTGTTACTGATTCTTATCTTGACATTTTCTACTATGGTACAATGGGGTCTTTCTCACTGTGGTGTTCAGAAAGCTGTGTCTTGAGGACTTTGTGCACATTCATCTGTAGTTGTCCAAACCTAAAGGTTACATTTTCTCAATTCATGGTGGAGACCATTGTTAAGTTACAAGGAAGAATTGAGTTGGCTTTGATAACAATTAAGAAGATCTACAATGTGGTTTATGTTGGTCCAGAGGTGCAGGAATACGTTTAGATGCAAGTTTGTCAAAGTAGCCCATATTCATTGAGATGTCTGTTGCCAAGCAGCATTTTCTTACTCGTTAATGATTGGAAAACCTGCAAACATCACTTAAGAACAGAGATGATAAGGTTTTAGTGGTTCTCATGGCATTGTTCCCCTGTTTTGTTGCGGATAGCTGTCCTGACCAGCCCCTAGTTGTTCTCATAGCATTATTACGTAGTCTTGTTGCGGGCAGGATGTCAGTTCACCCTGCCTGCCCCCTAGAGATTCCTGTTGTGGTCTTGTTGCGGGTTGGATGTAAGTTTATCCTGCCTCGCCTGCCCCCTAGAGGTCTATGTTCTAAGTCTTGTGGTGAGACAGGGTGTATCATGTTATAGTGTTGTTGCGGACAGGACGTGTGAGAGGCCTCCTCCATGAGCGGTGTGATAACGTCTCTGTCATCCCTCTACATTTCAGAGCAGCAGCAGTGGCTACCAGCAGCTGGCCTCGCTGACGGCCCAGGAGCGGCAGCTGGTGCTGCAGGTGCAGGCCCTCACCGGTATAGACGACCTCACTCTGGTCATTAACGTGCTGACTGCCCTGGGAGGCATGGACCCCGCCATGCTGCAGACTCTCAGTGCCCTGGACCCCCTGGCCATCCAGCACGCCGTGTCCGGCAACGTGGCGCTGCAGGGTATGGATGTCAAGTTTGTACAGAAGGTGATAAAGATGTACATGAACTATAAGGGCATCCCGCAGCCCCAGGGGCAGCTGCAGCCCTCCTCCTCCTACCGCGTCCCCCAGCAGCAGCCCCAGCCGCTGGTCCCCCTCAACCAGCTGCAGCAGCTCTACCAGCACCAGCGCGCCAACCAGGCACAGGCCAGCTGGGCCACCGGGGTCGGGGTCATGCGCGGCAACCAGCGTCCCTCCGAGAGGCGCACCGGGTCACGCTGGGACGATGGGAATAACTCGGGGAGTCGGCACGACCGAGGGGGGAGGGGGGATGTCGGGAGGGGGGATAGGAAGCGGGGGGCCAGTGATGACAGGCAGGGAAATAAGGGGAGGACTGACAACAAGAGCCCTGCTAAAGGTAAGGGGAAACCCGACAATAAGAGTCGTAACGACAAAGGTAACAGCAAGGACAAGAAACCTGACCCCAAATCTGACAAATCAAAGACTGACAGCAAGACAGACAAATCTAAGACTGACACGAAGAACGATAAATCAAAGACAGACAACAAGACAGACAAATCAAAGACTGATAACAAAACAGACAAAGCTAAGACAGACACCAAGAAGGATGAAGTTAAAGGTAAGACTGACAGCAAAGACTCAGATAAGACAAAAACAGATGCATCTAAAGAAACTACTGGGAAGCGGCCGGAAGACAAGGTGGATGAGCCAGCAGCAAAGAAGGCTGCCACAGACGCTAAAGACGCTGCAGTACTTATAGACCTAACTGACGATGATGCAGCTGAGAAGGGGACGGACAAGGAAAAGAAAGACGAGGCCAAGAAAATAGAAGAGAAAAATGATGAAGACAAGAAAGATACTTCTGAGGCAAAGGAAGAGAAAGAAGAGGAAGTGAAAGAAGAAATGGAAACAGAAGCTAAAGGTGATGCTGAGGAGCAGAAGCCATCCACCGATGAAGTAAAGAGTGAAGAGACAAAGACTGAGGTCAAGGAAGAAGCTGAGAAGGAGGTCGTCGAGATTAAGGACGATTCAGATGCAGATGTCAAGACAGAAGCCACAAAAGAGGAAAAAAAGGAGGTGAAACCTGAAGATCTGACCAAACCTAAAGTAGAAGAAACAGTGCAGGACGCCCCAGGTAGCTCCCAGGAGGATGAGGACATTAAGGAGGTGGCAGTATCAGACAAGGAACCAGCCGGTAAAAGTCCACGGGGGCGAGGCAGAGCAAAGAGGAGCAGGGGACGGGGACGCGGAGCAGCAGCAGGCGGCCGCAAGACACGAGCCAGTCTCAGAGGGCAGAAGGAAGAGGCAGAGGACGCTGACAAGTCAGTCGAGGAGGTAGACAAGGCTGAGGAGGAGCCGGAAAAGAAAGAGGAAGAGACGGAAAAGAAAGAGGAAGAAAAGCCTGAAGAAGACTTAAGTAACATGCAGACTGTGGATGAATATGTGGCTGATGAAGAGCCTGAAACTAAGAAGGTGTGCAAGGAGGGAGATATCGAAAAGGTGGAAGATAAGAAAGAGGAGGAGAAGGAAGTGGTAAAGGCAGCTGAAGAGGCAGTGGAAGAGGTTGATGTAGACATGGACGACGGAGCAGATCGTGATGCTGACTGCAGCGAGGAAATCGATGAAGATAAACTTCTACAAGATGACGATGAAGACATGAAAGACGAAGCAAAGGAATAGACTGACCTATCAACAGACAGACTAGATATGAAGTGATAGACATGGACTGGGGGAATGACATTTCCTGACAAGACTATTCCCTGACTGTGACTGACAGACACAGATTATGGATGGGAGATTACATGAGGGTAAATTCATTTGAAAGTAAGTGTTCACTGATGGGGTTTTGTAAGAGGTATGGTTTGTATGACAGAGGTCCATTTGATGCAGCTGCAGTCACGGATTGCTGAGTGGTTTCTTATCTATTCTTTATAAAGACGGCCGAGAGATGAACTACAACCAGTTTCTACATGAAGAATCTGCATAAACCAACCACCGCTCTCATAACATGGCACCGTTATGATTTTGAATCGTTCTGACACGATTGTTGTAAAATCGAGATGTTTTTGCTGTAACAATCACAGATGACTCAAAACTTTGAGCTGTGAAAGACTTTTTTTTGTTCCACTACTTCTATGCCGCTTGTGTGGGCAAATCATAACACCGTGGGTAGTTTGGTTTTGCGGGAAACTGAGGTACCCTATGGGGGAGCAAAGCAGCCATGAATTCCCTGACGTATATATTCTACATCAGCATCTCTCCTTTTATGTCCAGACGAAGGATAATCTTACCGTGCGGTCAGACGATGCCCAGATAAAGCATCAGCCATCAAATGGGTCTGCGATGATTGGGAGGAGCTTCTGGGTAAACTCAGCATCATATGAGCATTGCTACAATGTGTTTTCTTCATGCGGGGATGGGGCGCCTCTCTCCGTCTATACTCTGTATGCTCGCGGTGCTCCAGCCATGCCTCTCCATGTTGGGTATGATATAGCAGGGGGTTGTGTGGTGGAGACCATTGCACCTCTGTAAGTGAGTGTAAGTAAGTACTCTACTGGGAGGGTCTATGGGGACGGTCGATGACTCTCTCACACAGGACCAGACGGAGGACACATTTAACATTTCAGCGTAACCCTTAATAGTGGATCACGTACGTGGCAGCAGCAGCGACACCTACAGGTCGGGTTGTTTTATAGCTGACATATAAACTGTTTGTTTCCATTATGTTTTATATAAATGTGCTAGAGAGGATCTTATCACCGATTAGTCAGAATTCACTGTCAGTTGTTGTCTTATTGTCACAGAGATGTAGCAGCAGCTTTCTGTAACACATTGAACATGATTACTTGTACTACTATTGTTATATTCATGGAAGTGTTTTAAAAAACAAAATGATAAATTCTAGGATTCTCCTTATTTGTGAATGTAATAAAATGATGAGTATACTTTGTGGTTTGCTGTTAATGTGTCTATCTTTGTAAGCTGATGCTTGTTGTATCATCAGTAAACCTTCTCACTTAAACCAAATTTTAGTCCTATACTTTTAGGCTTATACTTTTAGGCTTATACTTTTCCTAAAGTGGAAGGGTAGCATGTATTCCCTGAGTCACCCAAGGCTGAAGGGGGCGCTGTGAGCAGAATTGGCCGCCATTTTGTTGGTGGACGTAAAGCATTGGTGTTGATATGCCTGTCCCCTAAATATCACCTATTGTGGTTGAATGGGGAAGAGTCTGTCTTCTAAAACAGTCAATACTTCTTTATAAACAACACACATTTCCCGATTCATCCGAGAGTACAAAATTTATCAAAGAACATACTTTTCTGCTACGTCCAGGTTGTAGCGTTCTCCACTTCGACGTTAAACAACTCAATCAATCCATACCAAAGTCAGCGTGCCGGTTACACAAAAGGGTCGTTAAAAAGACTAAAAATACTAATGTGACATTTTCACCACCCAAATATTCTCCGGAAGTCTGGACCACCACAAGGCATTTGATGGTACATTTTCTAAGTTAAGTCAACAGTTTGGCATAAATATTAAGGACAATATGAACGAATGGTACTTCTATTTTCTAAGGACACTTCAATTATTGTATTTGATTATTCATCTTTTCTCATAAATATAAGACAGCAGTCCCACAGGGATCGATACTCGGACCTCCAGTTTCATGCCCCATTCTGAAAGCCTTCAGGTTATGGAAACATTCAAGTACAATGTTAGTCCATGGACATTGTGCAGCATGTATTTTGGAAAAAAAAAAAGGTGTATGGATTTAGCCTGCTGCATTTTCATTTAGCTTTTTATGGTATTCAAGAGAAATGCTTCTTGTTGGAGGGTCACTGACTTTTGCAGTCATAAACCTATCTTGGTTAAAAGCCAAAAGTAAGTTGGAGAGAAAAACGTTGGCTTTAATGTAATAAAAGTTGAAAATTAGTTTTCACAATATTCCTATAATAAAAGCTCGTCTACAAACTGGATGGGAATTTGGGGGTTGAAATGCAGTCGATAGATATACCAATAGGAATTTGGCTCATAACCGACATTTTGCCCTGAGTGCTTATGAATTAGTCTGGATGACATTTTAGTCCTTTTGTTTAATGCTCTTCCAAAATTGTGAAAGTTTTAGAGTTTTCTAGTCTAATATTGTATAAAGATCAAGAGGCTTGATAACTTCCACCAAGTGTCTCCATAGGAAGTAGCATTTCCCTTTAAATGAAGGAAAAATGTCTGTGCATCGTTTGGAAAGCAAAGAAATCTTGGGAAAAAACTCTTATATATTGTGTGCATATTTCATATTGTATAATGTGGGCCAAACATTGGAATCAACGTCTTCGCGACACAACACAATATAATTTAAGGAGCGACATGTATGGCACGGACATCAACTTGTGGTCGTCTCTTGTTTAGTACAGTGAAACCCTGATATATCAGACCCCTATATTTTGGATAAAAACGGCCGTACATGTTTGCTTGCCATACATTGTTGAAAATACATAAGTAAGATCATTTTTCACCATTATGAGTAAGTATGAAACAGGGGCTACATGATTCAAATTGCTTGAAAAAAAGGTGAAAAAAAATTTGGGGGTCATCTGAGACAAGTGACCATGTACGGCACCCATTTCAGTAGCATCGACTTTGTGAGCAAGTCTTATGTTATAACATTAAAAATAAATAAATTTTCTGAAACAATTACAACCATTAGAGGTGGAAAAACAATGCCAAAAATACTGCCATTAGCCGTAAATGAATCTTATTTGGCAAATAATGTTGAACTTCTGGCGACGACTTCTGACGTGGAGCGGCTTCTGCCATGGAGGGACGCGGCCAGCAGCCTGGTATAGTGGAGGAGCTATCCCTGCTGGTAGGTTGTAACCAGTGGACAGGAACCAGAATGTATGATTGTAGTATTACTTTCTGGTTCCAAATATTTCCCTTTCCTGTACGCTGGTTCCAAGCTAACCACAAGGACTGCCCAAACCCAGCAAAATCTCAAGTCAAAGGTCATGTTGCTGTTACCAGAGCCTTCCTAGGGATTTGAGAACAAGAGTACCAACACATCTGCCACTCTACCAGAGTTGAACATCACCAGGAGGAATGGACATTCATTCAACTTATTGGTCCAATGGAACTAAAGTATATTATGTATAAGCCGCACCCCCAACTTTGACTAATCCTATAAGCCGTAATTTAGTACCCTACTACCAGAAACAATCGTGTACCACATAGTAAATAGGCTTGTTTGGTATGAAATTAAAGCCAATTCTGACTTGGATACAAGCCGTAGCTTGTACGCTAATTAAGGGAGTGTTCATTTATTATTTACAGGGGGGGGTGGTGAGATTTCGCGCGGAGGGGCGAAATTTTTTTACGCCCCCCCCCCCTCGAGAGCGCGTGGAACGTTTCGTGCCCCCCCTTTGAACTATAGTAACGCGCGGGGCTTTTTTGCTAAAAAGGGGCTTAAATTTTTACGCCCCCCCCCCCTCAAGAGGAGTCAGAATTTTTTACGCCCCCCCTTGGGAGGTCGGAAATTTTTATACCCCCCCCCCCCCCCCCAAACCCACCACCCCCCCCTGTAACTAATAAATGAACACTCCCTAACGGTATAGAAATCCTTACAAAATGTTCTACGCGCTCTCGAGGATCGTGCCTCTCCCTTAGACAAATTTGGTATGCTTCGGGAAGGATCCCCTCGAGAGACGCACAATATTAAATCCAACAAATTTCCGGAAAAATGCTATGCCTGCAAATTTGTCACAAATCAAACGGCTTAGATGTCAGCCTGGTAGATACAAAATATGACGGTAACGTTTGCCTAGGGGCCTTCCATAAAGTATGCATGCAAATTTTCTCCAGAAATTTACCCCCCTAAAGTTCTTGTACGCATTGAAACAGGGTTTATGTACGCAACATTTTCCAGAAGATAGACCCCCGACCCGCCCCCCTTCGTGCGTACATACTTTATGGAAGGCCCCTTACAACGCTGTAGATTCTCAATCCTCACGCATTGGGCGTGAGACTCGTGCATTTAACTCCAACTAGAACCAAAGTTGCAAAGGGTTTCTCAGAACTCATCAAATTGCACCATTTGACATCTAAATTTTCCAATTTTTTTTTTTTTGGGGGGTGGGGGGTGGGGGCATGCCCTTGCACCCCCCTACCTTGGTGGCAGCGCTGTGCTTGTGAAACGCGACTCTTTGAGACCAGATATTTTCACACACTTTTTCTGTTTGGCAAAGTCTCCCTCTTGCTCTCCCAAAAGTTGACAACCCTATTCTCAGTGTATCTGTACAAATCACAGGGTCACCGCCTTAGCCTTCAAAATTTCTGAAGCATCCCTCATTACCCAACCACTTCCTTTCTTTTGCTAAAAACAGAAACACACTAGGATGACATTAGATTTTCTTTATTTGCCCCCTTATGATTGCCCTTTCACACCCTGCCTCAGTCCATTACGGGGTTGGGGCTACGAGGATCCCAAGGACTTTCTCTTTGTGAAGTCGAGTTCAAACTCGATTTACTCAGCTATTTTACACATTTGAAAGAAATAAGAGTGTTAATTAGTGCAAATTACGGTGTCCTATTGATAAATACCTTCCCTTGCTTTCAAACATGTTAAGTATTTGAGAAAATCGAATTTGAAATAGACTTCACAAAGAGGGGAAATTCTTGGGATCCTTGTAGAAGGAGGTGCGAGATTATGAGAATTGCAACCCTAAGAGGGTCTATAGACTTGGGAACAGGAAAGGTGAAGTCAACACAGTTTACAAATCTCTCAGTCTTTTATTTAGTAAGACATGCACTTGTATTAAACTTACAACCTACAATTAATACAGTGTTAAAACGCTATGTACAAGTCGGTAAGTGTATGGCAGTTCATGTAGCTTGGGTATAACTTGTGAAATCAAGTAAGAATGTTTGAATACAACCTTCATTATTGGAGCCTACAGGGCAATTATATCCCAATACCCCGCCTTATTCTAGTTCTAGCAGGTGATATCTTGTTTAAAAAGAGGCGGCTTTTTCCACCCGCAAACCAACAGCGGTTCACGCACACGGCATTTTAAGCATAGTAACAGACAGGCGTTATTTTGTTGTTGCTAAATAAGGTTATACCCCCCCCCCCCTCCACCCCCCACTGATTTAAACAGCTGAACATTCATTAGTATTATAAGTCATCACGATGAGAATTGATACAATTACCTACAATCTGGTGGGAAGCAAGCTCAAGCCTTACACAAGTTCCCTTTGTTAATCTCATAAAACAGAACTTGCTAGATGCCAGTGGACATGTGTATAAACGTAACTGCCGGGTTGGACCCCTGTATTTGTATAAGGGTTACAGTCATCTAGCCTTACCCTCTTCCTTACAACTATTTTGTAGTAACAAAAATAAATTCTCGATACTTTCTACATTTCTACTTGGACGTTTATATGAATAACAGATTAATGTAGCCACACAATCTCAACTTTCCGGGACCAAATTTAAGATTCAACATGGAATGGAAAAGTAGTCTTTTAGAGCAGCCGCACCTACCATTAGCCCCAGTAATGGCCGCATCTTTGGACATATCCAAACACTTCATTTCATTTTTCACAATCGAGATTCGCTGCATGATTTTCCATAATAAACCCATTTCCCTCCTGTGTCGTGTGAATACCGTAAATATCAGCATTCTTCCATTGGCAGTAACAAAAATATATCCTCCCATGTAGTATCCTCTTGGTGGACGTCTGTATAAATGTATAAAGTCATGTTTGATCTGATCAGTAACTGTGTAGCCGCAGCGTTTGTAACCCTGTAAGGGCCAGTGTCTTACAGCGCTGTCCCTTTGTGATGAATGCATGAATACATGATACTGGTGAGTCAGTGCTGCATTCATGCATCATGTCGAGCCTATTGATACACTCCTAAAGGGTGACCATGATGCATGAGTTTACTAGCCAGCACTGCATTGGTGCATCATGAGTGTTAAGGATCTACACAAGTTAGTCGTTGGTTACCGGCTGTAATTTGTCGTTGGTTACCGGCTGTATTTGTCGTTGGTTACCGGCTGTAATTTGTCGTTGGTTACCAACTGTAGTCTGTCGTTGGTTACCGGCTGTATTTGTCGTTGGTTACCGGCTGTATTTGTCGTTGGTTACCGGCTGTAATTGTCGTTGGTTACCGGCTGTATTTGTCGTTGGTTACCGGCTGTATTTGTCGTTGGTTACCAGCCGTATTAGTCGTTGGTTACCGGCTGTAATTGTCGTTGGTTACCGGCTGTATTTGTCGTTGGTTACCGGCTGTATTTGTCGTTGGTTACCAGCCGTATTTGTCGTTGGTTACCGGCTGTAATTGTCGTTGGTTACCGGCTGTATTTGTCGTTGGTTACCGGCTGTATTTGTCGTTGGTTACCGGCTGTATTTGTCGTTGGTTACCGGCTGTATTTGTCGTTGGTTACCGACCGACCTCGTAACCAGGGTAGAGCTTGTTGAGGATCGTGATGAGGGTGTCGTTGGTCTTCATGTCGTACTTCTCGCCCAACTCTGTACGACAGGCGGAGCACGAGTAGACTCCCGCCTTGAAGGAACGCTGCAGGCACGACTGGAACCGGAACAGGACAGGTTAATGGTGGACGTGGCATGTGGACAGAACAGGAGAAAACCCTGCAGGCAACACGACAGGAGCAGGTCATCGAGGCTCAACAAATCAATTTAAAACAGCTGTGTTGACATTTAGTGTCACTAGCACGGGGGAATGGTCAACCTTGTGTAGGACGTGGTTTGTAGAGGATGTGAGATACCATGACGATGTATGACCATACATTTTTATTTTGCAAGTAGAAAGAAACCACTTAGGGCAGGTGTCCACTCACCTTACAGATGTTGTGTTTACACTTAGTGCAGGTTTACACTGGGGGGGGGGTACTTAGGGCAGATATCCACTCACCTTACAGATGTTGTGTTTACACTGGGGGGGGGGGGGGGGGGGTTCTTAGGGCAGATATCCACTCACCTTACAGATGTTGTGTTTACACTGGGGGGGGGGGGTTACTTAGGGCAGGTGTCCACTCACCTTACAGATGTTGTGTTTACACTGGGGGGGGGGGGGGGGGGGTACTTAGGGCAGATATCCACTCACCTTATAAGATGTTGTGTTTACACTGGGGGGGGGGGGGGGGGGGGGGTACTTAGGGCAGATATCCACTCACCTTACAGATGTTGTGTTTACACTGGGGGGGGGGGGGGGTTACTTAGGGCAGGTGTCCACTCACCTTACAGATGTTGTGTTTACACTGGGGGGGGGGGGGGGGGGGTGTACTTAGGGCAGATATCCACTCACCTTATAAGATGTTGTGTTTACACTGGGGGGGGGGGGGGGTACTTAGGGCAGATATCCACTCACCTTATAAGATGTTGTGTTTACACTGGGGGGGGGGGGTACTTAGGGCAGATATCCACTCACCTTATAAGATGTTGTGTTTACACTGGGGGGGGGGGGGGGGTACTTAGGGCAGGTTTACACTGGGGGGGGGGGGGGGGGTACTTAGGGCAGGTTTACACTGGGGGGGGGGGGGGTACTTAGGGCAGGTTTACACTGGGGGGGGGGGGGGGTACTTAGGGCAGGTGTCCACTCACCTTACAGATGTTGTGTTTACACTGGGGGGGGGGGGGGACTTAGGGCAGGTTTACACTGGGGGGGGGGGGGTACTTAGGGCAGGTTTACACTGGGGGGGGGGGGGGGGGTACTTAGGGCAGGTTTACACTGGGGGGGGGGGGGGTACTTAGGGCAGGGGTGTCCACTCACCTTACAGATGTTGTGTTTACACTGGGGGGGGGGGGGGGGACTTAGGGCAGGTGTCCACTCACCTTACAGATGTTGTGTTTACACTGGGGGGGGGGGGGGGACTTAGGGCAGGTTTACACTCACCTTACAGATGTTGTGTTTACACTGGGGGGGGGGGGGTACTTAGGGCAGGCTTACACTGGGGGGGGGGGGGGACTTGAGCAGGTGTCCACTTACCTTACAGATGTTGTGTTTACACTGGGGGGGGGGGGGGGACTTAGGGCAGGTTTACACTCACCTTACAGATGTTGTGTTTACACTGGGGGGGGGGGGGTACTTAGGGCAGGCTTACACTGGGGGGGGGGGGGGGACTTGAGCAGGTGTCCACTTACCTTACAGATGTTGTGTTTACACTGGGGGGGGGGGGGGGGGGGGGTACTTAGGGCAGGTGTCCACTCACCTTACAGATGTTGTGTTTACACTGGGGGGGGGGGGGGGGAATTAGGCAGGTTTACACTGGGGGGGGGGGGGGTGTCCACTCACCTTACAGATGTTGTGTTTACACTGGGGGGGGGGGGGGGGGGGACTTAGGCAGGTTTACACTGGGGGGGGGGGGGGGGGGGTGTCCACTCACCTTACAGATGTTGTGTTTACACTGGGTGGTGACAGGTTTGTGGACCAGGTCCTGGCAGCAGATGCAGCAGAACAACTCCTCCAGGTTAGACAGGTATTTCTGTAAACGGCAGGCAACAGGTATATTAACATAATTTTAACTGACTTCTAACTGAAATCTAGAAAATCACTGACAATAAATCGGTACTTTTTAACTGACGTTTCATTGCCTTTTAAGGCATATAAAACATAACCAATATTCTCATTCTCTATAGGAGTTCTCTAACTATATTCATGTCATCCTCAACTTGGTCTTTGAGCCTAAATTAATGTCATTTGAAACGCGAATCCTATTGTAGGGGCACGATGTCACCGGGTGTGTCCCGAACCGCGCAGGGGGTGCCATAATCGGCTGTCATTATGCATCGTGCCCTATATGCAATCCAGTCAGACACGGGTTGGTAGTAAGTAACGGTTAGCACACTTGTCACCGGTACGAGAGGTCTGTGGCTCAATTCCCGGCAATCCCTACATTATGTTGAAATGTGAATGCTAATATCCCCGAGGGTTGTCGGTCCAATATTGTTCCTGGGGAACATTTCATGATTTGGTTATCATTAATGATTACTGTATTCTATGTAATAAGCGCACAGTGTGCTTAAAATTACTTTCTTAACTAAAAAAAACACACTTTTAATTCTATTGAGGGCACACCCCCACCCATTTCCCCCCGAGATCTTCGCTGCTGCAGAGCCATATTTGATGTAATTAGCGCACGTTATGCTTAACAAATTATTATAAACAAGTTTCTAGTTAGTATAGGCTCAGAATCTGGCATATTTTGGGTGTTTTGTGGTCTAAAATCAGCCCAAAAAGGGGGGCGTGTTTAATACGTCGAATATGGTACTTGAACTTTAATTAAGTAAGAGTACTGACGGCAACTCCCTCGTCAGCGAAGGCCTCTGCCTGCTTCCACAGCGCGGCGTTCAGCGTGTCCTGATTCACCAGTTTCTGGATGTCAGCCGACAGCTCGTAGCGCTGCGGCTTCTTCTTAGCCGGGGGCGACTTCTGCTCGTTAGGGTCAGCTGCAAGGACAAGGTCACATGTGATAACTCAAGGTCAAACACCAGTCTCAATACGAGGTCAATCTCAAGGATTTTCCAAATGCAAAGTCAATCCAAAATACATGGTCCATCCCAAAGACTTAGTCCGTCCTAAACTTAAGGGAACCCATCACTTGTCACCCGGGACAGTCCTAAACTTAAGACACTGCTTGCAGATTTCTGGAAACGTACCGTAAAACCTCTGCTATTATAGGTCAATTAAATTGTGTTGTTCATGTATTCTGTAAAACCTTGTGTATAACCCGCAGGCAATATGCGAAGAACCCCAGTGGGATTTATAGAGATACTGTCTTCAGAGTACTGATAATACACAAGGTGTTATATACAGTATTAAAGTAGTACCCATTAGCAGACCCCAGGTGCGGCTTATACATTACTAGGCCACTTAAAAAAATTTATCAGCTTTACAGACATCGCCCGCATCAGGTAAAAGGGGCTGCATCATTGCTTTTTATTTACATTTTCCTCAAAAAGAATCCGCATCTACTGAATAGAATCCCCCTCAAAACAAAGATTTACATATCTCAGCTATTATTAGGTGTAGAAATGTAATTCAAATAGCATAATACCCCTTATTTCTTTATCTGTAACTTGGAATTATTAAAAAAAGGGTTGATGATTGCATTTATGTGTCTTAATATATAGAAAAAGTACATCCCAGAAATTATTCAGTAAATAAAAATAAAAAGGGACCTCCCACATCACCCAAAAGCAAAATAAAGATAAAAATAAAAAGCCTCCCTCCCGCACCCCTTTTTTGAGGAAAGTATCCGTAAAACTGATAATTTTTTTTAAGCCGCCTTAGCAGTATAAGAATTTTCGACAAGAGCTAGGGGTGGGGGGGTCCTATCCTCACGATGCAACCACTACTAATGACGGTTAGGTCGTCGGACCATGACGTCATTAGGAACACCATTGCTTGGCAACAGTCACTTGTTGACACTGTAACTAGGTTACTTGACAACAGTCACTAGGGGTAACAATATCCTTAGTGATTGGTCTTAAAACATGGTTTTTAGGCCTATTTGTAGTAGTTTCGTCCTATGGGGACTCATCAGGCATCAGCTTGTGCTAATTTGCAGTGACAAAAGAATTGCCAGTGGTCCCAAGTTTACTGGAACTTGGAGTTTTGGGTTTCTGTCAACAAATGGCAGCATTTGTTGACAGTGGCCCAGTGTCAAGGTCATAGGACTTTGGCACTTTGATAAAAATAGCTAGGCTATAATTATTGAGGAACAAAATATTTCATCAGGTGAAATAAATTTAAGCAATATAGGCCTAGGGCCTATAAAAGGTGTTCCCGGGGGTCTAGGTGTAGGCCTAGAGCCCCATTAATTTTTTTCAGTAGGCTTAGCAGTATAAGAGGTATACTACAGTACTAAAGGACCCATTAGCAGACCCCAGGTGCGGCTTATAGCACTGTAACCGCCTATATGTGAGCATTTATGATAAGTCTCTCCCCCCCCCCGCCTTAAAGTAGCGGTCTACTTATAGGTGAGGTTATCACACGCAAGATGATATACTAAATACAAAAACAAAATGTCCCTACCGTTCTCATCGTCGTTCTCGTCAGAGCTGCTGTCCTCGCCTCGCTTGCGTTTCTTGGCCTTCTTCTTCTCTCCGGCGGCTTTTTCTTTTTCCTTCTCCTTCTCGGCCTGAGCCTCCAAGTAGCCTTCTGGGTACTGAGGGTAGAGGATGGACATGGATTTATCTCTAAGGTTTTTTCCAGTGCTGTTAAATTGCATTTATTGCATGGTATTCTTTGGAGGGCTTGGGGTACAGGATTTTTCACTCAGTCGTCGACAAAAAATAGGAATCTTACAACTTTGGTTAATTTTCTGTATGAAATCAACATAATTCAAATACAGAAATTCCAGCCCCAAAAAAGAGACTGCGAGCACCTTCAAGTACCAACAGTGACGAGAACAGAGGTACTGTGGTCGTACTTTATTTCGCTGGGTATATATTTTCGCTATATTCACGGAAATGAAAAATCCGCGAAATTCTTATATGCTAAAGTATGGAATAAATACCCGCGAATTAGTCTTTTTTGCCACTTCAGCGAAAATTTACACCTGTGAATATAAGTACTTTCACAGTAGTTTTAACTGGTGATTTGACAAAGACGTATTCAAACAAAGAGCACTCACCACACACTGGAGTCTTTAACCTGTGGTTTGACAAAGACTTATTCAAACAAAGAGCACTCACCACACACTGGATGCTTTAACCTGTGGTTTGACAAAGACGTATTCAAACAAAGAGCACTCACCACACACTGGAAGCTTTAACCTGTGGTTTGACAAAGACGTATACAAACAAAGAGCACCCACCACACACTGGAAGCCGAGTGTCTCTATGCGCTTCTTGCCGGCCTTTGTCCACGGAGCTGGGACCGGGTCGTCTCTCTTCAACTCAAACCTCCACACCAGGAAACCCGACTTGCCCTTCTCCGGCCAGTACCGCGTCACCTGGAACGGGTAGAGATACATGTATATACAGTTTGTAGCAATAACATGTATATAGTAATAACAAGGTGCCAGTACCGCGTCACCTGCAATACGAGTACAGATACATATAGCAAGGTACCAGTACCGCGTCACCTACAACAGGAGTAGAGTGAGTAATGGTGATAAATGTATATAGCAACAATAACAAGGTACCAGTACCGCGTCACCTGGATAAGGGTAGAGATACATGTATATACAGTTTGTAGCAATAACATGTATATAGTAATAACGAGGTACCAGTACCGCGTCACCTACAATACGAGTAGAGATACATATAGCAAGGTACCAGTGTGCAGTAACATTGTTAAAGGCGTTACACATATAACAGTAAATATGATGTACATGTAGTACAAATGTAGTACGGGGGGGGGGGGGGGGGAACCTGTGCGGATTATACGAGAACCACTCCTAAGGTGGGTGTTGTAAAATGGTTGTGGGTAGTGCGTTTGGACCTCAGGGTTCCCACAAAAAATTCAGATTGAAATTTCATCACAAAAATCTAAATTTTCCATGACATTTATAGCATTCTTGTTGGGGTCAGCAGGCTTGGCCCGTGAGACAATTTCTGAAATCTAGAAAGCAAACAGTACATTCTAGGAGCCTTTGTGATATTAATCCCATTATTTACATTTTTCATGATATTCCATGACACACATAGCAATTTTCTTTTACAAAATTCCATGACATTCACGACACGTGGGAACCCTGCTTGGTACAGATACATGTATGTAGCAACTTCAAGCTGCAAGGTACCAGTACCGTATAGAAGTACACCAAGATAAGATAAGATAAGATATATGTTTATTAACCTGTGTGGAACATGAACCTCACGGCCTGTCTCAGAACCGCACAGCAGTATTTATAGCTGGTTTTTGAGTAAAATATACGGTGGAGCTGGATGAAAACACATTGAGGCAAGGATGAAAACTTATACACTAGGCAGTTATTAGTACTTATATTCCGAGAAGAGTTTTAAGACCTTTGCTTTGGAAATTTTTAACCAACAAGCCTGACTGTGACGTGTGTAAGAACAAGCCGGTGACTAGGTCTGGCCTCTGAGAAAATTTCTGAAATCTAGAAAAAGGCTTTGCAATATTAATCCCATTATTTTCATTTCCCATGATATTGTCAATTTTCTTTTACAAAATTCCATGACGACTTGCTACACATGACCACTCTGGTACTAGACCCTGCACAAACTGGTAGAAATGACCTCTAGTACTAACCTTGTAAATGCCGTCGTAGCGGTTGCCGTCCTCGGGCGCGTACTTAGAGTGTTTCCCACACTTCACGTTCCGCAGGACACGGATCGGCTTGCCCTTCTTCCAGTCCTCTGACACGGCCCCGTTAGAGTTCATCTTGGCGTTACAGTTCCTGGCTATAGCCCTGGATAATGGATAACATAAGATTTATTGTAGAATTTTTCCACGGCCGGTATGTATCTCCTGGGATGCCTTTATTCTGTAGATGTACGACTGTACCAGGCATGGGGCTGGGTTCTGGAGGAAAGGCCAATATTATGTTATCTAGTGTCAAAGCATTACAACTGTAATTTTGCTAAATAAACTTTTAAATTCTTTTAGTAGTAGATTGAGGACTAGTCTGAAGGGACCAGCCCACAGGCATGAGCCTTGAAAAATCCTAAAAGCAGCCAAAGAGACGTTATCAGGGGGACATTTTGAATAATTTGCATGGGATGGAGCCTGCTGGAGACTAAGACTTGCCCTCCCCTCCCTATTAATGTTAGAATATAACCGAGTGACCTCTAAAATCCCCAAAAAGGGTCGGCTCAGATCAGAAAGGTTTTACAGTACATTTTGATGAGTTAGTAAGTGTAGGTTACAAAGTAACTTCTCCCACATAAGTCTGTCTGTTCTACTCACGCGTTCATCCTGGTCAGTTTCTGGTCACATGACTGCTCGGCCGTGCGCTTGTTGCCGGAGAGGTCGCGCCCCCCGCTGCCTGTATACGTGAACATGTCCCCGTCATCCTGTGAAACAACACGCGGGTTATTTCAGGTCTTTACGTTACATTTACACACTTTCTTCTAGTTCTACAAATTGGTCGCACAGCAACTGACAAATTATCCTTTCAACTGACAAGTTTAGTACCGTTATTTCAGCATATAACCCGTTTTTGCGTGTAACTGCACACAGAAATTTTGGAAAATCTAGAAGTCAAATGGTACATTCCGGCGTCTATTGTAGCATTTTGAAAACTTTGCTCAGAATATTTTTTTAACTGACATTTTCTCAAAATCTTTATATGACTGACAAAATATGACAATTTCTTTTTCAACTGACATTTTGAATTTAGCTTATTATACAACAAGATTTACGGTAGATTGTACCCCCGGCACTTATTCAAGACTAATTGATCAATTTAAATAACACTCCCCGGCGTTTATTCCAAAACCAGGGCTTTGGGTTTTTTATATGATCATTTAATTAACAGTTTATTTTTAAATTGTCATCTTTATGTATCATATTTAGTTTCCCGGCTTGGCTATGCTCCGACTGACCCGGCACGGTGTAGTTCTAGGCATGTCACTTTACCATATCCTTGTATCAACCCACAAGGGTCGTCATGATGCAGGAATACAGCCCTGGTGAGTAACTCACTAGTGCTGCATTCCTGCATCATGACGGCATGATGCACTCACCTTATCGTCCTCGTAACCCCCACTCAGCACGATGGAGTAGGCGCCTTCACTCTCTCTGCCCGCGATACCGGCCACGTGGGGGCGGTGTGCCCCGCACTCACCCGCCTGCAACAAACGACACAACGTTAGTCTACCAGCACCATTAGCAGTTTGACGTCCAACCGTACCTACATGCAGTATCCTATCATCTCTTCTCTCGCGACACATTGTGTGCAAGTTACACCAGGGTATTACAGTCCCTGTAGTCGAACCTCCAGTGCGGGTTTAGGACTCATTCAGTCAAGGTGCAGAGCATATGTCACCTTAATAGTAAATGTTTAGTATTGTATATAATATTATGTGGTCGAACGCCTACTGCGTAGTTCGCAAGGCTGGAGCCAGGGGGCACCCCGATCGGAGGCGAACAGTATAAAAGCTGCCCACACCCCCTTGCTCTGGCAGACCTCTTCAGGTCTCCGATCGTGACTGACTGCATGAAAGTATACCCTTGTTATTGAAAGACTCGAATGAGACGAATCATTGATCGTTAGCTTGTTTGTACAGGTTGAAGTCCTAATAAACTTCCTTCTTTGCATCTCAACAAGAAAACTGCGGTTCGTGTCCTTATTTATCGAATTACATAAAGACGAACTGTACAGTATGAAGGTATTTATTAGAAAGGCCTGTGACCCATTTGTTTGGATGTGGACTACTTATATCTGCTAGATTTACAATGCTGCAAATATTTAACTAATTTTGAATATGAAGTTTTATTCTAATTAAGACTACCAATAAGTTGTTTTCTTTATTACTGTGGTAGCAATAAGAAATAACTGATTTGTAGTCTTGCTTAGAAGTAAATATTGATTTTGATACGCTCTCTTTTAGATATACAAAATATTTCTCAAATACCACGAGAATATGTCTGGAGAGTTTAATCGTAATTCCCTAATTTCTATTACGACTTCCTCTCCAACATGGCTCATGCTATACTCACCCCGACCCTGAACTTCCAGCTCATGCCGACCTCGACGCCGGGCACCGGACCGAAGTGGTTAGGGGGCACGATGGTACAGACCTTCGAGTGGCCCTGACACGCCATACCCTGTAACATACAGTACAACGTGGTTAGGGGGCACGATGGTACAGACAAAGTGTTTCATTGGTTTGTAAATCACAACTCACTCCCCAATGTTGAAGTCTCGATGCAATTCACGAAGCTGGAAGAATTACAAGGAGAAAGTTGTGTTTTGGTACATGCTGTACAGCTTGATTATATAAATTAGAAATATTGTATTCCACTTGAACAAAGGAAGACGATTTAATAGCCCCCCCCCCCCTCCCCATAGAGAAGCACACATTGACCTACCCGTCCCCAGCCCCTGTTTTGCTGAGTCACCCGCCCCCAGTCCCCATTTTGCTGAGTCACCTACCCGTCCCCAGTCCCTGTTTTGCTGAGTCACTTACCCGTCCCCAGTCCCTGTTCTGCTTGCCGGTTGCGGAGGCCATCTTGGATTTCTTCTTGCTGGCTTTGAGCTTCTCCCCGGCCTGCACGACCTCTGACGTGTCCCGCTTACACTCCGGGCAGTACCTGCAGACAACATGCAGCAGCATTAAACTGGTCTTTACAAAATATGGAGTTCGATTTTTCCCCAAATGTCTGTTAACGAAGGGGCCTTCCATAAAGTATGTACGCACCAAAAGATTTTGCATACATAAACCCTTTGTTTTAATGCGTACAAGAACTTTATGGAAGGCTCCGAAGATGAAATTCATGAAAAAAAATGAAAAAATAGCGATGATGGTTTATTCCACTTATTAAGTTGTTTTTTTTGTTTTGCCATGCTAAATCTGAAGAAGAGTTCCGGACAGTACATGTGTATGTGGGGGGGGGGGGGGGGGGGGACACTCACCACTCGTCCTCCTCGGGTAGCTCGGTGAGCGGGGGGGTCAGACAGTACATGTGTGTGTGTGTGTGTGTGTGTGTATGTGTGTGTGTATGCGTGTGTGTATGTGTGTGTGTATGTATATGTGTGTGTGTGTGTATGTGTGTGTGTGTGTGTGTGTGTGTGTGTATGTGTGTTTGTGTATATGTGTATGTGTGTGTGTGTGTGTGTGTGTATGTGTGTGTGTGTATGTAGGGGGGGGGTACTCACCACTCGTCCTCCTCGGGTAGCTCGGTGAGTGGGGGGGTCAGACAGTACATGTGTATGTAGGGGGGGGGGGGGGTACTCACCACTCGTCCTCCTCGGGCAGCTCGGTGAGTGGGGGGGTCAGACAGTACATGTGTATGTGGGGGGGGGGGGGGGGGGGTACTCACCACTCGTCCTCCTCGGGCAGCTCGGTGAGTGGGGGGGTCAGACAGTACATGTGTATGTGGGGGGGGGGGGGGGGGGTACTCACCACTCGTCCTCCTCGGGCAGCTCGGTGAGTGGGGGGGTCAGACAGTACATGTGTATGTGGGGGGGGGGGGGGGGGGTACTCACCACTCGTCCTCCTCGGGCAGCTCGGTGAGTGGGGGGGTCAGGCAGTACATGTGGTAGCCCTGGTCGCAGTCGTCACACAGCAGCAGCTTGTCCTTGTCCTTGGTCATGCCGCACTTACGGCACCCGCAGCCCTTACACTTACTGACCGGCCGGTCCTTACACACGTCACAGTCAGGCTTGTTGGTGCCTGAAACACAAACACAGGGGTTAGTCATTCTGTATCAACCTGGTACTGGGTGCAGCTGGACCGGGGCCCTGGGAGCAGGGTGCAACCAGGGCCCTGGGAGCTGGGTGCAGCTAAACCAGGGCCCTGGGAGCTGGGTGCAGCTGGACCGGGGCCCTGGGAGCAGGGTGCAGCTGGACCGGGGCCCTGGGAGCAGGTGCACCCAGGGCCCTGGGAGCAGGGTGCAGCTAAACCAGGGCCCTGGGAGCAGGGTGCAGCTAAACCAGGGCCCTGGGAGCAGGGTGCAGCTGGACCGGGGCCCTGGGAGCAGGGTGCAGCTGGACCGGGGCCCTGGGAGCAGGGTGCAGCTGGACCGGGGCCCTGGGAGCAGGGTGCAGCTGGACCGGGGCCCTGGGAGCAGGGTGCAACTGGACCAGGGCCCTGGGAGCAGGGTGCAGCTGGACCGGGGCCCTGGGAGCTGGGTGCAGCTGGACCGGGGCCCTGGGAGCTGGGTGCAGCTGGACCGGGGCCCTGGGAGCAGGGTGCAGCTGGACCAGGGCCCTGGGAACAAGTGCAACCAGGGCCCTGGGAACAAGTGCAACCAGGGCCCTGGGAACAGGGTGCAACTGAATATATAAGTGTTCTGTAAAACATTATCCTTACTTAGTTCTATGCTTTAAATCTAATGCTTATTTTAATAGGGAGATTTCAACAGTGAATAGTTGAGTATATATATTGCCATATATCATGATTGAGAAAGTAACGTACGTGAGTCTGAGGGTACTTGGTGGGAGGGGTCGTCGTCGTTGATGTTTATTTGTGATCCGGCTTTCTCTATGAGGAATATTTCCTGTGTGCGTCGTATTGAGCAGTCCTTGATGGGAATCCGGTCCACTCTGTAAACAACAACCACATGGTCAACCACCACAGTATACACCAATACAAACAACCACCACAGTATACACCAATACAAACAACCACCACAGTATACACCAATACAAACAACCACCACAGTATACACCAATACAAACAACCACCACAGTATACGGCCACTACAACTTGTGTGCGGCTGGTGGAGCAAATGTCTTATTTCCATATGCTGACAGTAAATGACAAGGGAAAAAAAAGAGAAAAAATCCCTCCCGCACCAAAAAAAAAGTATAACAAAAGAAAAAAGAAAGGCTTCCACCCTCACTCTTCCCCTCCCCCCCCCCAAAAACAGTATCCGCAAAGCTGATAAACTCTTTCATGTAGCCTTACGGGTACGTTACAGAATGTTGTACTATGCCAGATAAGGAGCTTCTATTGATATTTCATTACGAGTTTACCATTGCAGAGTTTAATTCGACACACTACAAATAAACCCCCCCAGCACCAGGTGACCTACCCCACGTAGCTGGTGACGACCAGCTCTTTCTTGCGCTTCCCCTTGAGCTCGGTAACCATGGCGTCGTACCAGTGTCCCAGCTCGTCCGGCTCGTCCACGTTGTAGTGCACCATCAGGACGTCCCCCGGCCGCACGTCTGTTAGCGCCACCTTGCGGTACGAGCGGGGGCGGATGTAGCGCGCCGTCACCGGGGTAGGGGCGTCCTCCTCATAGCTACAGGAGGAACAATACAGGTATGTAGTAAGGCACCTTGCGGTACGACCGGGGGCGGATGTAGCGCGCCGTCACCGGGGTGAAGGGAACAGGTATCATAATGTGTGACTTTCAACCTGCCAACATACAGATTGCTTTCTCAGCGTAGGCCGGCTCTCATTGCACTTTGACGCGCTATAATACACCACGACTAGTACCACCATACAAGTATGTCACAATGTACCATAGTAAGGACAGCAACGCGGGTTGTTGTACGGAGAAAGTTTTACGATATATTTACATTCCTTAGTCTACAAAAAAGTAGAAAAGCCTCAAGATTTTGGTCAATTCTTTAGGATATTCTAGCATGATATTATCACCTGAGGTTTTACCTTTTCAGATTGATTAGCAAGGGACGGTAGCCTTTAAGGGCAGCATCATGTTAAATGTAATGTTATCCTTTGTTGACATTGCGCCTGAATACAGCGCTGGGGAGTAACTCATCGGTGTAGCCTTCATGCATCATGCCGATACATGCCGGGGTAAGTGGCTTAGTGGACAATTACCGTAAATTCCTGCATACTCCCGGGTTATATATAAGGCACAGCTTTCAGACACCAAACATGCCTATATAGGGTGCGGGTTATATGAGGGTTTTATTACCATTAAACAGTCCTCAAGTAGAAATGTTCAGGCCCAGAAAGGGATTATAGGATTCTCCTGAGTTTATACCCGAGATGAATGCAGTTTGCAGGAATTTACAGTAGTTTTGTTATTAATTATTTTACATTGTTATCCCCTTCCCCGAGGGTCGTGCATCATAGCAACATGCGCCCTGATACTACAGCACTCAGATATCTGCAGAAAGGCCTTAAACTACCCCCACTCCTAAACTAAAACATCTGAAATCATGCGGACCTATTAAAAAGAGATCAGCTTAACCATTAAACGGCCTTTAACTTTATAACAATTTCAACAAATGCAATAAAATCCCCAAAAGGAGCCATACGTCTTAGGCTAATCACACGCAACGGGGGAAAACTTAATTCTTACCCAAGAGCCTTGTCCCTAAGATAATATTCAAACACAAATAAACAAAATAAACTTAAAGGTCACATGCTAACTTTCAGCAGAGAATATTACACACTATGCAGCCTTTACAGGGTTAAGGCGCCATGCTGCCCCAGTCTTTGCGAAAACTTTTTCATCCCACAGGACATTCAGTCCTGCAGATTTTCAATGTTGCAGGACCGGCTACATTTTGAAGGACCGGATACCAACATATCTGATGATTCGGGCAATTTAACTAGAAAATAGTCTGTACATTATATTTCTAATAATTTATGGCCAAATTAGGAAGAATACATAGTTTTACACAGTATATTGACAGATATTTTTCAGGTTTACCCAACTAATTTATTTCAGTTCAGAAAAGCCCAACGTGTGACTGGACATTCGGTCCTGCTACACTTGTGGCTCTGCTGGACCAGTGGCATATTAGGAGGACATTGCCACTGTCCTGCATGCTTTCGCAAAGACTGTTGCCCCTACAGGGTTAAGGCCCCCTGCTGCCCTTACAGGGTTAAAGCCCCTTGCTGCCCCTACAGGGTTAAAGCCCCCTGCTGCCCTTACAGGGTTAAAGCCCCCTGCTGCCCTTACAGGGTTAAAGCCCCCTGCTGCCCTTACAGGGTTAAAGCCCCCTGCTGCCCCTACAGGGTTAAAGCCCCCTGCCGCCCCTACAGAGTTTAAGCTCCCAGCTGCCCCTACAGGGTTAAAGCCCCCTGCTGCCCCTACAGGGTTAAAGCCCCCTGCCGCCCCTACAGGGTTAACGCCCCCAGCTGCCCCTACAGGGTTAACGCCCCCTGCTGCCCCTACAGGGTTAAAGCCCCCTGCCGCCCCTACAGAGTTTAAGCTCCCAGCTGCCCCTACAGGGTTAAAGCCCCCTGCTGCCCCTACAGAGTTTAAGCTCCCAGCTGCCCCTACAGGGTTAGATTAAAGCCCCCTGCCGCCCCTACAGGGTTAACGCCCCCAGCTGCCCCTACAGGGTTAAAGCCCCCTGCCGCCCCTACAGAGTTTAAGCTCCCAGCTGCCCCTACAGGGTTAAAGCCCCCTGCTGCCCCTACAGGGTTAAAGCCCCCTGCCGCCCCTACAGGGTTAACGCCCCCTGCTGCCCCTACAGGGTTAAAGCCCCCTGCCGCCCCTACAGAGTTTAAGCTCCCAGCTGCCCCTACAGGGTTAAAGCCCCCTGCTGCCCCTACAGAGTTTAAGCTCCCAGCTGCCCCTACAGGGTTAGATTAAAGCCCCCTGCTGCCCCTACAGTGTTAAACCCCCCTGCTGCCACTCCGGGGTAACATTAGAGCCCTCTGCTGCCCCTACAGAGTTTAAGCTCCCAGCTGCCCTACAGTTACTGGTACTTACTTGTCGTACAGGATGTGGTAGATGAACCCGTCGTCCAGGACCAGATCCTTCTCCACCTCGGCACGGTCAGGTTCTGGCTCCCGCGGGGTGGAGCTGCCGCCCGTCACCTTGACGACCTGACCCTCCCACCAACAGCCCATGGTGCGGTCTCTGCAGTCTACCACGTCTCCCACCTACATGAAGATATATATATGCGCGTTTCTCTTAGCTATAGAGTTTAATTGGGTCAGATTTTGACATCTTTTGGGTAGTTTATAGTTTATATCAACCCAAGGGGATTGTAAGCTTATTAGGGAGTGTTCATTTTTTAATTACAAGGGGGGGGTTGTGAGATTTTGCGCGGAGGGGCGAAATTTTTTTTGAAGCCCCCCCCCCCCCCTCGAGAGCGTGTGGAACGTTTCGTGCCCCCCCTCACCGGAGGCGGCGAAATTTTTTCGCCCCCCCCCTCCCTTTGAACTATAGTAACGCGCGGGCTTTTTTGCTAAAAAGGGGCTTAAATTTTTACGCCCCCCCACCTCAAGAGGGGTCAGAATTTTTTACGCCCCCCCCCCTCAGGAGGGGTCGGATATTTTTACGCCCCCCCAAACCCACCACCCCCCTGTAAATAATAAATGAACACTCCCTTACATCTAATATGGTAAGGCCAAACAAAAAAGAAACTTGTGTTCCAGCATCCCCACCGACTGTTTTTTTTCGGCTGACACTAAATTATTTAGAAACATTTTTTGAAAGATAAGTGACATTTTTGGTGTTTTTACTGTAAAATCAAAAAAGATTTTCACTAAAAAAATCAAAAAAAAAATCAAAAAATCCAACCTACCAACACTGTTTAATTTTGGATATGTTACCGGGACAAAACTTACATTTTTAGGTCTAATGGCAATGCATTGTGGGAAAGCTTACCCGGTAAAGGGCGGTGCTGAAGTCCAAGTCTTCGTCCTGAGACGAGGCGCCGTCCTCCACCTGTCACAGATACAGCACAGGCAGTTAGCACACGCCCGAACAACGTTCAACATTTATTTACACATCTTCATAAATACAGTGAAACTTCGTTAAAAGGAACTCTGATATAAGGAGACCTTGCTTATAAGGAGCAGATTTGTGTGGTCCCGATTTTCCCCTATACATTTCTATAGTAAGAAAACTCTCTTAGAAGGAGGTATATTTTACCTTAACCTCTGATATAAGGAGGTAATTTAGGCTCATGTTCTTATATCGCACATGCAAATCTTACCCAGGGAAGTGATCTCTCAGGGTTACAGTCATATACTGCTTAAAATTTCCCACCACTCCAGTCCCGAGAGGTTGGAAGAATACTTTTGTGGTTGCCTTAAGGAAAAAGGGAGATGAAAATATCCAGGAAGAGGACCTAGAGGGATTGTTGACTTGAAGTAATACATGCTCCCGTCTGAATTGTATTAGGGAGTGCTCATTTTTTAACAACAGGGGGGGGGGGGGGTGGTGAGATCCTAGAGGAGTCGAAATTTTTTACCCCCCCCCCCGGCAGGCCGAAAATCGCGCGCGTTCGCGCCTCTTTGTAGCATAGTTACGCGCGGGCTTTTCCCCTCAAAACAGGTTGAATTTTTTTGACCCCCCCCCCCTCAAGAGGGGTCTAGATTTTTTACCCCCCCCCCCGGTCAAGGGGTCCAAATTTTTTACCCCCCCCAAATCCACCACCCCCTCTGTTGTTAAAAAATGAGCACTCCCTTAGCATCAAGTCTATTAGGGTATAAGAGACACCTGTAGGGGTTAAACTGTTATCTGGACCTTAATAAGGCTGACCTTGCTTATAAGGAGACCTTGCTTATAAGGAGCAAATGGCACCGGTCCCAAGGTCCTCCTTATAACGAAGTTTTTACTGTAAATCCTAATTTGACATTCTGAATCAATGTTGCAGAAATCATTTTGGCAAAAGCCTGTGTAGAATCTTAATTATTAAGAGGTAGACCACAATGGCTGGCCCAGCTTTCTGACAGTGAAAGACATTTTTACACTCAAATATTAGCGATGTCATTTTTTTTAATATCTTTAGACTCAGGGTGTGAACTGAGAAAAATCAAAAGATCTGAGGGTTTGCGCGGAAGAGGATTTGCGCAATGAAACAACAAATTTTTATCTACACTATATTTTGGTGATCTGTCTATTGAGATTTCTAAGTCCCCCCCCCCCCCCCACATAAGGTGAAACAGATTTCTCATTGGATCTGGACGAATCACAAGAATGACCAATTTGAAGATTAAAGATCTGAAATCAGATTTTGATCTGAGCTGATATTTCCTTTAATGTGCAAATTTTTATGCGGCAACACTGCATCCATCATTTCACGCTATATTGATCAAAATATGTAATCTGATGAATACTCAGTTGTGGCACAGGAGCAGAGAATCCAGATGTAACTTCCTGATGGACAAAATGCAGCAAACTGGCAGTCAGATTGTGGGCAGGGAATGTGGACAACTTACAGTTTCATTTCTTTATCAGAAGTGGAGGCTTTTTCCTCTTGGGTGTCGTCTTCCTTCTTTGGGCTCTCTTCGATGATCTCTGGTTTAACCATCAACTGCACGATCTCGTTTAACCAACGTTGTAGTCAAATAATGTGTGTCCATCTTCAACTAAAATAACAAACAATCTGTTGTTACTATCATCTATACTGAGAAACTACCAGCAGTGCTTCCGTTCCTCGCCAGACGGCGCGCTATGCATTACGTCATATTATCGCCCATTATCGTCGGGCAGCCTTAATGCTAAGTCAATGGAGCGTCTCGTCTCAGTATTTTGGCTCTGGGACCTTTAATAATTATGGTACCAACTAACTAGACACATGTACATGATCGGGAAGGTGATTACTATTGAGTTAAACACTTAAAAGTATATCCCGAGGTAGAAACGAGTTGATTTTCAACCACAGCAATAGTAAAGGAATGGGGAGTTGCCCAGCGGGAGACCCGTATGTCAGGGTTGGTGGGGGATTATTTCCTGTGCCATGATGCTGGTAGATGAGTAGTATACCGTGTGTGTGGAACAAGGTGACTCGGCCTCCATTGGACTGACTCACTGAGACTACTTTTCCTTTTTACCTAGTGCTTTCAGTAAAACGTTCATCCCTCCCTTGTTCAAATCATATTTTTGTTTTCTTTTTATGCGGGCATTGAAAAACACTGCCAAGGCAGTTCTAAATTCTCTGACTTTATATCATATTTCTTTGACAATCGCGACATAAACCCACTGGTTTTATTGATAGCCTCCAACTATGAATATGTAATCAAATGCAATCTTTTAGATAGGGATTCAGTGTATTTCTGCGCCCCGCACTGAAACGCCTCTTCAGGAGATTTTGAAATTTTTTTGATTTTATCTACGTTTATACATTGTTGCCGAAATTACATCGGCTTTTGCTGATGTAGAATCGTAATGGCCGATGTAAGCCCTTTAGACATCGGCCGTAGCTTTCCAATAGTGTACAAAACTCAATACTAAGGGAGTGCTCATTCTTTAACAACAGGGGGGGGGGGGGGCAAAAAATTTGGACCCCTTGACCGGGGGGGGGGGGGGTAATAAATTTAGACCCCTCTTGAGGGGGGGGGGGGGGTCAAAAAAATTCAACCTGTTTTGAGGGAAAAAGCCCGTGCGTTACTATGCTACAAAGGGGCGCGAACGCGCGCAATTTTCGGCCTGCCGGGGGGGGGGGGGGGGGGGGGTGGTAAAAAATTTCAACCCCTCTAGGGGGGGGGGGAGTGAAAAAATTTTGCGCGCTCCCCGCGAAATCTCACCGCCCCCCCCCCCGTTGTTAAAAAATGAGCACTCCCTAATAGTGAAAGGTTTTTTCAGATAGTCCTATTAGCAGCAAAGTTATGGCTACCGGTATGTAACCATTTTTCAATGAATTTAAACATTTCTCAAATACAAATATATCTGGCTGTTTGTAACATCAGTATTTATTCATATAAATTTTTTTTTTTTTAATTTTTTTTTTTATTCATATAAATTAGTATGAAATTCTTTCATATGATTATGACATTGAATGATTGATGTAGATCTATAGTCTACTGGTTTCGTGTGGTCTGTGTAGCACTGCTCTTACAAACTAGCACAGGCCATTTGACTGCTACAACTGGCCTGCCCTGTGTCATTCTTATTGTGTAGGATCTCGCGACACAGGCCACATTGTGTGCATGAAAGGATTTCGTATGTCACTATGTCAGAGGCGCGGGGCCTGTAAAAGACGTGCAAACTACCCTTGCTATCTCCTGAACCACTGTATGTACAGTAAAACAACTCACAGATCCTGAATCCCTGGTTATTTCTACATTACCTCATGAAATATGGCTAATATTGACGATGGTAAAGTACCCGAAAAAAATTCAACCTGTTTTGAGGGAAAAAGCCCGTGCGTTACTATGCTACGAAGGGGCGCGAACGCGCGCAATTTTCGGCCTGCCGGGGGGGGGGGGGGGTGGTAAAAAATTTCAACCCCTCTAGGGGGGGGGGGGAGTGAAAAAATTTTGCGCGCTCCCCGCGAAATCTCACCGCCCCCCCCCCGTTGTTAAAAAATGAGCACTCCCTAATAGTGAAAGGTTTTTTCAGATAGTCCTATTAGCAGCAAAGTTATGGCTACCGGTATGTAACCATTTTTCAATGAATTTAAACATTTCTCAAATACAAATATATCTGGCTGTTTGTAACATCAGTATTTATTCATATAAATTTTTTTTTTTTTTTTTTTTTTTTTATTCATATAAATTAGTATGAAATTCTTTCATATGATTATGACATTGAATGATTGATGTAGATCTATAGTCTACTGGTTTCGTGTGGTCTGTGTAGCACTGCTCTTACAAACTAGCACAGGCCATTTGACTGCTACAACTGGCCTGCCCTGTGTCATTCTTATTGTGTAGGATCTCGCGACACAGGCCACATTGTGTGCATGAAAGGATTTCGTATGTCACTATGTCAGTATGTGTATTCAGAGGCGCGGGGCCTGTAAAAGACGTGCAAACTACCCTTGCTATCTCCTGAACCACTGTATGTACAGTAAAACAACTCACAGATCCTGAATCCCTGGTTATTTCTACATTACCTCATGAAATATGGCTAATATTGACGATGGTAAAGTACCCGAAAACAGGATTCACCTGTGGTGTTTACTCTGGTGGTAGGTCGGCGCTAGTCGCGGGTAGGACACGGCTCGGTGCCCGCCGACACTGACACCTGTAGTCACCTCTCTCCGACACCAAAACAACACCTGTCTATCCATCCCCGACATGGCACTCTAACACATCCCACCTCACACCCACACACCCCCCAGCCCCAACCCATGCCCACCCTGCACACAATACACACCAGATCGGACAGAAACAAACACTCATGTTAAATAAACATAAACCACCATGTTTAAATACCTGTTTGCCTCGGTAGAAGAGTCGCTGTCGGTGTGTCGGCGCCTCGAACAGATCCACCAAGATCTCACGTAAATCCTCGATCTTTGTCAGTTTTGACAACCCGTCGATCCGGTGTGACAGCTTTCCGTCAATAGATCTGACTTGGATCCACATGACTGTGAGTGTTTGTGGCGCCGAATACTGCAGGAATTGATCACAACGTCCCGGATCCTTCCCCGGCTAGGTGTCAAGACGGCGATTTGGCGGGAAGCAGCGCCGGATGTGGGCGCGGGCACGTTCGGGTATCACAACGCTAATTCTGCCTCCCTGTGCACCCTCCCCTCACCCATCTAGACATGTGTCCCTGGGTTTTCAAGCCAAACAAACATCGCCTCTGTGTCGCCTGGTCTTAATAACGACCCGGGGACTTCTCTACAGGCTAGATGTGTCCCCAGTTGTCAGTAGTTTTTAATTTAACTTCACGAATGTACTCATATTTGTCCTAGCAACACATGATTAGTTTAGCACGAAATTATTCAGCGATTCCTACACAAGAAAATAGTGAAAAAAATCTGATATACACACAAATAATAAATAATAGTTGAAAATTGATGTATCGTAAGTCTAAAGGGCAGTACCGGAAAACAGTGTTAGTTTCGCATGGTCCGGCGTCCGCTCATTTCCCGCCACTCCACACCTCGGGGCCCGCCGCTATCTCCTGCCCCCTTGAACACACTCCTCCGGCGCGGTGCGGGTGCGAGCCCCGGCTACACTATGACTCCATGAGTACTATGGGGGTAGATGCCTAAATTCGACATGGCGACATGGCCATTTCATAAAATCGACATGCGACATGGAGCTAAGTGACTTACTCACTTATAATTAGGGAGTGCTCATTTTTTAACAACAGGGGGGGGGGTGGTGGATTTGGGGGGGGGGGGGTAAAAAATTTGGACCCCTTGACCGGGGGGGGGGTAAAAAATTCAGACCCCTCTTGGGGGGGGGCAAAAAAATTCAACCTGTTTTGAGGGGAAAAGCCAGCGCGTTACTATGCTACAAAGGGGCGCGAATGCGCACGATTTTCGGCCTGCCGGGGGGGGGGGGGGGGGGGGTAAAAAATTTCGACCCCTCTAGAGGGGGGGGGGTGAAAAAAATTCGCCCGCTCCGCGCGATATCTCACCGCCCCCCCCCCCCATGTTGTTAAAAAATGAGCACTCCCTTAGTGAAGGGAAATTTTAGTGACATGACATAGGGTATTTCTTAGGGAGTCAAGGGGTCAAAATTTTTTACCCCCCCCCCCCCTTAGGGTCGAAAATCGGCTCGCGCGCGGGCCCTTGGAAGCATAGTAATGCTCGGGCTTTTTGGCTCAAAACAGGTTAAATTTTTTTGCCCCCCCCCGGTCAAGGGGTCCAAATTTTTTTGCCCCCACCCCCCCTGTTGATAATAAATGATCACTCCCTTAAATTCGACATGGGACATGGCAGGTTCTTAGGCGCGACATGGGACATGGGAAATTTAAGTGACATGACATGGCCATTTTTGGTCAATTTTAGGGTCTTAGGAGAGGCCAGGTAGTACTTTCATGTTAAAAAAAATAAATCCGAACTACCGCCCCCACATTTTCTTGCCATGTTACCTGAAACAAACCTTTTTTTTGGCCTTATTTTTCTGTACATTCTAATGTATTAAAGGCTGAGTCAAGAAAAACCCGTTTTTGGGAAAATCCCCCGCCCCCCAGCTAGTTATAGGCCTAAATGATTCAGCCCTTATTCTAAAGTTGGATTACGAATCTACCGCTGAGATTTTTGGCATTTTGGAAAAAGAAAATTTGATATATTTCTCAATATATGAGTCAGAATTCCTAAAAATGCACTAATCTGGTACCAAATCTGAATAAAAAAAATTCACCAAACTCAATTCATCTTTAGGGTCGCTTCAGGTAAAGCGAACCAGAGGTAAAGCGAACCAGTTGGAACATTTTGCAGTGCACTGACCATGGAAATGTATAAATAATTTCTGGCTATCATTAAATTGAAACTATGAGTGATAAGCCTTCTTTAAAATCCTAAAACATTATATTTGAGTGTATTGGTGCATGCATTATAACATCCCAAAGTTACCACAATGACAAAAATTGCATAATCGCTGCCTCCGACTTTTTCTGACAGAAATTTCAAAAGTCAGTTAAATTAGTGAAAGCCCATAGGAATTTGATATATTAAGGTTTCAGAATGAAGTTTGTAGGGTTTTTAAGTAAAATAATTGCTTGAAATAAAAATATGCTGTGAAAATCATTTAGAAGCAAAAGATTCTTTTTGGTTCGCTTTATCTCATATTTTGAGATAAAGCGAACCAGTTATTTTAGATAAACCGAACCGGTATCAAAATATGTCTTATGATTGGTTTTGGGGGCATCTGTAGGCCCTCTGTGATACTTAAGCACATATGTGTTTATTTTTCAGGTATGATGTACATCTTTTAAAATAGCCTTTGTCAAGTTTTGGGTGTATTGTGTTCAATAACTTTTAAATATTTCAAAAGTAATTCAGAAAGAGGTTGATTTTAGCTGAACAAAATAGCCTCATAGACTACACATATTTGACATCCGCACCCTCGGTTATCATAACAAAAGTTTCAATTATGTTTTTGTAGTTTAGAGTTACATTCCTCAGAATTAAAGAACATTTGCCTATTTCTAGTAAATATGGCCCTAATGGGAGTGGTTGTTGGTTATTAAGTCACAACTAGGCCCCTTATAGGCCTATACAGGTCCTATGGCTAAGCCTACCGGTAGGCTTATGTGGGTTATTGGACCCAAATTTCGCAAATGCCATTTAATAAGCATAGGCCTACACATTAGGAAATCAAAGTGGATGCTATCCATGCATAAAATACTGTTGATATCAAATGAAGTGCCCCTGTAACTCACAAAATGCATAGTCCCCTATTACCTAATGGTATCTGGAACGCAGGCCCTCCTGGGCCCACACCCCACAGGCCCACGGAACACAGGCATCTGCCCACAGGCCCTCCGGATCTAGGGCTCCCTGCCTTCAGGCCACCCTGACTACAGCCCCCCAGCCTGTATAGGCACCAAACTCACATCCATTTCATATGTCCATAACCCATTATCTCATTCAAACTCCTGACGCCCAACACTATCTCTTACGAATCATATGTCCAACCCCCTCCCTCCTGTCAAACCCCCTCTCTCATGTCCAACCCCCTCCCTCACATCCAAGCCCCTCCCTCATGTCCAACCCCCTCCCTCACGTCCATTCCTTACCTCACGTCCAAGCCCCTCCCTTACATCCGACCCCCTCCCTCACGTCAAATCCTTACCTCACATGCAACCCCTCCCTCATGCCCAACCCCCTCCCTCATGTCCAGCCCCCTCCCTCATGTCCACCCCCTTCCCTCCCATCCACTACCATCCCCTCTATCATGTCCATGGATATGAGAAGGGAGTTGGGCATTAGTGCAGAGGTTCAATGTGAGAGAGGGGTTGGACTTGAGAGAGAAATAGTAGTTGATGTCAGGTAAGGATAGACTGGGCAAAATCTTCACAAATATCATTCTAATCCCTCCAAGAGGCATTTTAGAGTACAAACAGGCAAGATCACTTTTTGGGGTAATTTGGGTGTGCTGAATCCGAATATCACACTTGCCAAGCTCAAAAATGGCTCCTTCAATGTGAAAACTAAAAAACAAAATGGCTGCCATTAGTTTTTTTAGAAAACCTATGAAACCTTTGTTATTTATCATTCCTGGTCATGTAATATATCAAAATGAAGGGATTTTAGAGACCAGACTGTATGAGACACCTGTCAAACTGGAAAATCATTTCCTGAGGGTCTCAAAGCCAAAAATTCAAAATGCCTGCCACCGTTTTTTGAGAAAACCCCAAAAATGCATTATTCATCATTTCTTGTCATGTTGTACCTCAAATGAAAGAGATTTGCAAGCCTAGTCCATTCTAGGCCATTACCAAGATAAACAGGGACCTTTGTAACACCTAACCAGCTGTGGGCCAGCCAAACAAGTAGCCCAATGAACGAGCACTATTGTGGCTATTTATGGAAAGTGATTGTTCCCCCCACATACTTCCATTCTGATCGGGGCCCACCCTACAATCAAATCCTTAGTACCTTATGGCAAATCCTCAAGATCCAAACCAGTCAGCATTAGTCCCTGGGGCCCATTTGTGTTTTACTTGGGCCAGCTGGGTTAGCCCATATCTGAGTTATGGTCCTTTTTGTCCAGGGCTAAAAGTGGGAGCCCAAATGGGCCAGCCCAGGAAAACTTTTTCATGATAATACATTATGGATACTAATAGTGTGTGCTAAAGTGGAATAATTCTGGGCTTGAGTTGGGCACTTTGAATTAGCCCATTTGGGCTTCACCCCTGAACAAAAAAGACCAAAACCCATCATGGGAAAATCAGCTTGCCCAAGTAAAAGCACATGGGTCTCACTAAGCAATGCTGGCTTGGAAGTCCTTGTTTCAAGATATCTATGCATCAGGAGCTGTAACATATTGTAGTATCTTGTTTGGAACTTACAGGGACTTTAGACTTCTACATGCTATAGGCCCCTATATACTCATTTAACTTCAGCAAAAGATTTTCATCTAATTGTGAGAAAGTCTAGGGAATGGGACCTGTAGTCCTTGGGGAGTGATACCAAGTCCTAAGGATCTCATATTCATTTCATAAGAGACCTCCGGCAGAAACCCTGACCTGTCCTTGAGCCTTCATTATTCCTCACCTAGAGCATTATTCTCTGTCATTCCATTCAATCTCACTGGGGTTCACCTGTTCTCTAGCGCTTCATACAATCTCATACTCCAGGGTCTCAGATCTTCCATCCAGGGTCCGAATCTCTCCCTTACAATATCAAGCCAGGACTTCTATGTGTTGACAATGGAGGTAGTTATGACACGGTGAGGTGGAAGGGACATGTGGTCTCTGCACTACCACAGACCTCTAATATCCCCAGGTGGAGGACTAGTATAGGAGAACAGGACGGCCTGTATTAACAGGCAGCCTGTACTTTCAGGTCGCCCAGCCTGTACTTTCAGGCCGCCCCTATACACTCTCCAATCACAGCAGGCTGATGTACCATGCAGGCAGCCTGGTATAGCAGGCTGCAGCTCAGGCTTTCACACCTTCTCCAACCAGAGACTCTGCTACATGTGTGTCACATTAGATAAAATACTGATTTAAACTCATAATAACTCAGAAATGCAATGGACCATGCACATAATGCATCTAAAAGTTGGTAGCTGTTATACTCATCTATGTACTAGTTAGGTGTAAATATTTCGCAAATATCATATAAAAATCACAAATATGGTTATATAAAAGCTGTAGTAAGATTACAGTGGTGTACTAGAATGGCCCATAATACAGGGCTGAGCGACCTGTAAAACCAGCCTGGGTGGGTTATTCAGTCTGTATTGTTAATCCAGGCAGTCTTCCACCTGATCCCCTTCCTAGCAAACCTTGATACATTCCATACCCTCCCATATCCGTACCTCTATCATACACTTTCCCTGTGATTTTCTTCTTCTCCCCTATAACCCTTCCCAGATATCCCTTCTGTTGTCCACTCCACTGCCCTCTCCCATATCCTATCCTCCCAGTCAAGCCCTGCCCTACCCCTGTATTATTCTTTTGCCAAGACTCATAATATATGACCTCTACCAACCAGTGTCCTCTCCACCCCTGTGAAATGCATTCAGCCCTACCTCCTCCTCTTATCCCCCCACTTTGCCTCTGTGTTCTGCAGCAATTAATTGGACATAAATTATAGAGGGGAAGTAAATGGGAGTTAGGTGGGAAAGGGTGAGGTAAAGTGAATGGAGAGAAAGTGTTGGGAGGAGGCAGGAGAATGGAAATGGAGAGGAATAGATAAGTGGGAGGGAATGAGCAGCATGAGATCATTGTACAGGGAAGAAATGAGATACAAGGCAGGGGCTTGGGGAAGAAAAGAGGAAACTTAGTGGAAAAATATGCCAAAGGGAGGGCTGGAAGCTCAGAAAGTTTGGGTGGGGATGGGGCCAAGGAAGAGGGCTAGGAGCCCTGGGAGGAGCGTTTAGAGCTGAGACAGGAGAGATTGAAAACCTGAAGAAGGGTCAGGACCCTAGGGAGGAGGGCTGGGAGCCTTGGGAAGAGAAGTGAAGGCACAGTGAGAGGGCTCAAAACCCTGGAATAAAAAGAGGGGAGGGGTAAGGAAAGGATGGATGATCTAGATGGAAGATTGATAACCCTCAAAGAGAGGTTAGTGTTGCTGGAGGAGGTCTCCTTTGAAATGGAGATCCCTAAGACCCAATATCAGGTCCCCAGGACTAGAGTTCAGATCCCCTAAACTTCCTCAAGATAACATGCATAGATATCTATCTGGCTCCTAGGACTTGGAATTGAATCCAGATGACCTGCCATTGGGTGCAGATGTTCTAGGTACTTGTTTCTGGGGAGGGCTCCCAATCCAAAAAGAAGTTTTTGAGTGAGGACAGTCACTACTTATCCCTAAATAGTCACACTTGTGTGGTCCCATAGACCTTTTGGGCCATATGCAATGTTGGCCCACGGCAGAAAAATACTAATGTCTATCCTTGTACATAGTATTTAGTGGCATCATGATGGGATGTGCCTCCTAACTGGACAAAAAAGCCATATGTTCTCAGTGAAAATGACTGCATAACTACTGGTTTAAAAATGATTTTCTCTTTAATATAATATAATAAAACCCCACCTATAATTAGAACCCTAATTTTGAGAAAAGGAATTCGGCTTATAGCAATAAAAAAGCGCCAACATAGATTAGTCTTATAGTTGGGGTTTTACAGTATACATAAAAGGGTGTGCAAACAATTATTGACACATTGATGGAAGGTGGGTGGGGTGGCAGGCTGCATACATAAAAGGGTGTGCAAACAATTATTGACATGTTGATGGAAGGTGGGTGGGGTGGCAGGCTAACAGATTTGCCCTTTTTTAGTTTTTGTTTTTTTTAAACACGTCTGTCTTCCTTAGAAATTGGCTGAAATGAACTGTGCTAAAAAGTAACTAGTGGCCATTTTTTTTTCATGGGGGTTTCATGTTGCAAAAACCCTGTATATCTTGACAATGCCCTAGAGTGGACTAGGCTTGCAAATCTCTTTCATTTGAGGTACAACATGACAAGAAATGATGAATAATGCATTTTTGGGGTTTTCTCAAAAAACGGTGGCAGCCATTTTGAATTTCTGGCTTTGAGACTCTCAGGAAATGATTTTCCAGCTCGGCAGGCGTCTCAGACAGTCTGGTCTCTAAAATCCCTTCATTTTGATGTATTACATGACTAGGAATGATAAATAACATAGGTTTCTTAGGTTTTCTAAAAAAACTAATGGTAGCCATTTTGTTTTTTAGTTTTCACATTGAAGGAGCCATTTTTGAGCTTGGCAAGTGTGGTATTCGGATTCAGCACACCCAAATTACCCCAAAAAGTGATCTTGCCTGTTTGTACTCTAAAATGCCCCTTGGTGGGAGAATTTCTCATTTTGTCACCAGTCTAGGAGGGGTAAGTATGCATATGGAAGTGGGAGAGGACGTGAGGAGCAGGTAGTGGATTTGAGGAGGAGGTGGTGGACGTAAGGAAGTGGTAGTGGATTTGAGGAGGAGGTGGTGGACGTGAGGAAGTGGTAGTGGATGTGAGGAGGTTGTAGTGGATGTGAGGAAGTGGTAGTGGACGTGAGGAAGAGGTAGTGGGCGTGAGGAGGAGGTAGTGGACCCCAACTTTTCTTACCAGTGGTAGCAGATCAGAGGGCCAGAAACATCTCTGCTCTATTTACTTGACCACTATAGTTTGTCATTAGAGGGCCAGAAGCCCCCTCAATCACCTAACCAATCATCTTGGAGATGGCCAGAAGCCCACTCCTGAGTCACCTGCCTATAATAGTAGTCAGAGATCAGAGGGCCTCACTCTATCACCTAACTAGTAGTCGGAAATTAGATGGCCAGAAGCCTGCCTCCACTCAATCACCTGACTAGTAGGGTAAATGTGACAGAACGTGGGAAAACATGACATTAGGGGAAAACACCTTTATCTAAGTACATTTTGATGCTTCAAGAAATAGTTGCTGAGATTTACAAATACTGAGATTTTCAAATAATTCATATAAATCATTATTATTAGAAATTAAACCAATAAATTCATATTATTGTGCATAGATTTGGATCTGATAGGAATATCGGCATTCTGTTTTCAGTTCTGAAATAAAGTTACAAAGAAGAAAAAAAACACCAGCAAAACAATGTACTCTGAGTGCTGCCCGGTCCTCTTTGGGTCCTAGAAAGGTTCTGACCGGTGATACGACGAACGCATGTACTATGGTGGCTGCACTGGAGGGAGTCAATGCTAAGACTATGGATACGATGGATAAATTGTTTACATTTTCATATTTTTAGACAATGTACATGCAGGTGACATAGAACTTGTTTCACATTCTCCCACCCCTCCTTGCTATATAAAACTCTTGGTGGAAGTCCTAAGTCTAAGAACTTGTGTCAGTAGAAAACAAGACAGTGGGGCAGCTGAAGTCGGTAATGAGATAGAGTACTTCTGGTGCGCCCCCCCCCCCCCCAAACTGCCCCATACCCCCTGCACCTCAGAAAACAATAGGCCGGTAGCTTGCTGAAACCTTCCCACACCTCCTATTGTCAGTGAAGCATAACGTGATCGGAATATGTCTAGGGTAGATTCACCTTAAGTCGGACACATACCTTGAGACGGATACTTGATTTTGTGATCATTTAAGCATTTTAAGCTCTTCATTTTTGAACTAAGGTAAAGTTTAAGTGTTATTCTTTCCAAAAGACACACACTAGAGGTTGTAGTTTACATAAATAACCTCAGTTTTCACTGTCCGTCTCAGGGTATGTGTCCGACTCATGGTGAATCTCTAGAGGAAGAAAACTGCCTATTGGGACTGCAAAAGCAGTGGCCGTGGGGCGGGGTGGCCGTATTAGAGGGGTGGCCGCATTATAGGGATTTATTTACACTAAAACAAAGAGAGAAATGCTTGGGACTTTCCAAAAATGGCCGTATTGGTGAGGAGGAGTGGCCGTTCGCAGGAAGTTGACTGTATTAGATGCTTTTGTTCATCTCTGGCTCCTGACATACATATATAGCACAGGTAAATGAAATGTATTAAAATGAAACCTAATATAACATGGCTAACCTTTTTTTAAATCAAATCTTTTTTTTGAAAAAAGTGTGTTTTAGGGGTGGTGCAAGATATTACCACATGCGCAATATTACCCACATTTACCATAGTGAGAGATAAGAGGCCCACAAGCCCCAGCAGAACTCGAACCCCCCAAAAGAAAAAGAAAAAATTCAGTAGTTATCTGGTTGCCATGGTAAGCATGTTGTCATGACAACTATCAAATATCATTGAGTAGATAGTTCTCTCATAGAGCTTCGATTTAAGATACTAATCGACTATATATGTTGAAATGCATATCATCTGGAGAGGTTTCCCATTTTTTCTTAACCCAAAAATGTTCAGGGCGGCCATCTTGGAAAATGGCCACCTTCCCCCCATCCACCAGGCACAAATGGCCAAAAAAGTAAACTTCAGCCTTCTACGTGTATAAGTATTCAAAAAAATGGTCTCACATAGAGGGCAGGGTTTCTGTTTCTGTATCATGGTCTAAATAGGAACACTGGTTCGGTTTTCCAACATTTTGGGTTCGCTTTACCTAATTCTTCATATAAAGCGAACCACTATTTTTTCCCTTTAGAATTGGTCTGACATCAAGACAACACACATTATAAATTTTTTTTTTTATTGTATCACATACATCCATAGCCTTAGTTAATTCATGGAATATATCATATTTGAAAAATTATTTTATAAGGGACTTTTGCAGGGTAAAGCAAAAACTGGTTCGGTTTACCTGAAGCGACCCTATACAAGTTTATTTTATTGAAAGACTAGTATCTTAGGTCCCAGAATCCACTCGAGGGAAAGCTCAACTCCCAGGGGTCAGTTTTTATTCACTCTCAAACACAACCTGGAGTTAACGTTACGGACATTACACTGAAAATATCAGACATCGGTTAAAATGTCTGAAAAACCCCACAGTAAGTTCTACTTTGGTTTACAAGTAGCCACAGTATGTATAATCAGGCATACCAAATTTGGAAACCATAAACCAAATACTTTTCATATTGTCACATGAGGGACTTTCCAAAAATCTTGAAAATGTTGAAATATTTACAAAATATCACCAACTTTACCCTAGCTTCATCAAAAACTGTTTCAATAATCATTGAAGCCACTGTGTATCATCTTCAGTGTGTCTACTTCCAAAATATGTATAGCTTTGCATATAAGGAGACCATTTTTGTCATTCTAATTGCAAAAAACAGGCATTTTTCATGCAGTTAACATTACGGACATTACAGTATTGGTAGCACTAAGCACCCATAGAAAAACATATGTATGGTAGATAACTATTTGGGATGATAGAAGTACCATAGGGGCATGTTGTGTAAAAATGTAGAGATAATTCACTGAGTGGAAGAAGTTTTTTCAAAAGAAAAAAAAAAAAAGGTTAACGTTACGGACATTACTTACAACAAAGTCTACCCTGACAAATTAAAAATATGGCATTTTTTCTTTCTTCTTGATTAGGTTTGTAGATTAGATAACCCTTCAACATGCTATCCAGAAAAATATACATATCATCAGTATTTACTTCTCCTTGAGGATTTTCAATTTTCATGTTATGTCCGTAACGTTAGCTCTGTAATGTCCGTGACGTTAACTATTTTTAGCTCTAATAATCAAAAAGAGCTTACCAGCTCAAGTTTAACACACTAAAGCAATTAAAAGTAAGTGTAGGTATTATATAAACAACAGAAAACATACCCCTCTCAGGGTTTTAGGGCTTGACAGTGAGGTTTTGGCGGAAATTTTGTCATTTTCTGACTCAATAAATCATTTGGAGGGCTGAAAGTTTGAGTCATACCCATAGGAATGCTTCTAAATGCCACACAGTGCCGTAGCAAAGTCCATTCTATCTTATTATGTTGTTATCTAGTGTAGTGCATGTCTTAAAATGCAGCAGGGGGGGCGTACGGTCAGTCAGAGTTAACGTTACGGACATTAAAGAGTTAACATTACGGACATTACAGTTTTGCATTGAAAACCCCTTTCCTAATACACAGAAGAGAAATTAGGCTGCAATTCCTTCCAGAATGAATGAATGCATACTAGCCATGGATAAGAATTACTTTGAATTGATAGTTTGGGTTATGTAGGGAGTGTTCATTTATTAGTTACAGGGGGGGTGGTGGGTTTGGGGGGGGGTAAAAAATTCTGACCCCTCTTGAGGGGGGAGGGCGTAAAAATTTAAGCCCCTTTTTAGCAAAAAAGCCAGAGCGTTACTATAGTTCAAAGGGGGGCGAAAAATTTTCGACGCCTTCGGCGAGGGGGGGGCACGAAACATTTCATGCACTCTCGAGGGGGGGGGGGCGTAAAAAAATTTCGCCCCTCCGCACGAAATCTCACCACCCCCCTGGAAATAATAAATGAACACTCACTTATAGATTTATAGAGGATTTATGTGTTGTAATGTCCGTAACGTTTACTGCATTACAAATCAACTCTTTTGTACCTGTAGGCTAAAATAAAACCGGAAGGCTCTTAATTCTTTTTGTGGCTTGAGAACCCATTGACCCCTATATATTACATATAGAATTGATATTGAGTGGCCATTGGAAGTAACCAGGCTGAGGCATCAAAAGTTATTGTTACAGACATTACACGAGTGGCATTTATTAAAAGGAGGGCTGGGATGAAAAATTGAGAGCAGAAATTCCCGTAAAAACTTATGAATCTGATAGCTAACACATATACCTTGTAAACCATGTTGATTTGGTAAACTGCTAATGGGTTTCCTGGCCATGGGAGACAAATGAAATGAAAAAAATGCCTGGAACCCAGTTTTTGGGGTATTTTTTTTACATTGGAGGGCCATAAATCCTAAAATTTTGGTCCGAGACAAAAAAAAAAAAATTCTGAAAGCCTAGAGTGTTCCCTCTCATCCAAAACCAGCAAGACCTAGTATGGTGCAGAGCTCTTCAATCTATAGCTCATGGAAGGTGAAAAACACTGAAAAACACGACTTGGTACATAAATGTGGGGTCTGACTCATATACATGTATAGGCCTACCTTAATTTGATAGCCCAAAAGAGGGCTTTTCCATGCCACCGCCCCCCCCCCCTTCCCATGGGAAATTTTGTGTTTCTACTGACCTAATCCTGATGATTTTTCTGGACATAATGTCTTTATACATGAAAAAGTATTTTCAAACAAGTACATGCTTGGGCCTATCCTTTTCTCAATGTCCTGGTCACCACAATCGGGGAGCCTTAGAGGTTGATGTGTGGAGGAGTGTTATGCAGCATCTTGAATGTGTAATTTGTTAAATAAACGAGTCTCGAAAGGCCTCTAAATCTCGAAATTGATGGACTTTGAATTTTTGAAGATGTTCAGTAAATTAATACCGTTTAAAAAACAGTCCTTAAATAAAAAGTTAAGCCTTTGCTACATTCATCGTTATTTATCAGTTCAACCAATTACTTTATCTATCTCTATAAACGTAACAGACAAGACATGCCAATACTTATTTTATTAAAGAGATATAAGTTACAGATGGAGACTGTACAGATATAGTACAGTTATAACGGTAAATGTGTCTCACTCTGCTCCAAGACAGTTGGGACATGAATACAGGTCAAGTATGTACAATCGACATCAGACAGGAACTGACATAGAAACCCTTGTATATCATTGTTCTATAAATACATGAGGAATACAAAGCTGAAGAACATGTAGAAAGTTAACACAAATACAAATATGGCATTGTAACACTCGACACAAGACAAGTACATTTACACAGTATGGAAATGAGCATTGTAATACTGCATGGTTCTAAATCCTTCTGTTTGTTTGTTATTTTATGTATTATCTATAAAGGCAGTAACAGTAGGTTACACCCTTGTATTCAACACAATTCCTGTCCTTTATATTTAATGTATTTAAATCCTCAGCAATGCTTGACACGTTTTGACAAGATTGATTTTTGTCCTTGAGTATTTAATTGATTAGAAGCTGAGCAACAATATGAGTTCTAGATGGACACAACAGTCCGGCATCCTGGGGTAATGTCAGCTGCTAGCTGGGACAATGCTCGAATGTCTCCCAGGTAGCAAGACTACATCGGGCCGCTGTCGGCAATGACCGGCACCATCGCAATTGTTATACCAACCATGGCCATGTGTAGGTAACACATATATATTGGTTTAACATACAAATTACAATGATGGCCCACCCTTGATCCAACATTGGAATCCTGATATTGGTGCATTGCTGAGTTGACCCCTAGCTGGTCCATGCTTGCAGATGCTGATATATATATATATTATCCTAGTGTTGACCCAGTGTTGGAACATTTCAGGACCAATATATTATTTTTGATGTTGGACCTACAACAATTATAATTACATTGTCCCAATATTGGCTGTGCTATTTTCACCCGGGTATTTAATGTCTGAAGAGTTTTTCACAGGCCAGAGGAAAACTGTGGCATTCTGCTTTGCTGGGATGTCTTAGATACTTTGTATTAACTGATAACAACTCTGTGTGTGGGTCTAACCAAGTTCACGCTGTACTACAACATACACACATGTCATTAGTACACTTAGATAACACCAGATGGCACAAGTAGTGCACAACCGATGATACTTGACAGTCATGCCTTTAGTATGTTTGTACATTCAAGTGATCCCTCTATCCTATAGATCATTCAATGGCTTATATGGCATCCACAATATCTATAGCTATCACTATACAAACAATGTTAATAATATGCTAATTATACAAATACAAATAGCATTGTTCAATATTAGTGATTGCTGCAGTGGTCCTATATTGAAAATCAATATGTATCACAATAATTGTCCCAATGTTTAATTTCTAGCCATGGAATAATGTTAAGACATTGAAATATTGGCCAGCATTGGGCCAACATGAAATCAATATCACATCTGCAAGCATGAACCATCACTGGGCCAGCGGTCAAACGAGCGGTGTGCCAATATCGAAATGCCAATATTGGCCCACTCTTCAGATGTACATTGACTCAAACATGATCCAATGTACCTGTGTTACCTGGATTGGTCTTCTAACCCTAAAGACTGAACTCATTCCCATTATGTCCAGGTGTGGGTAGGAAGGGGCTGGGTGTGCTAGGACTGCTCGGGGTAGGAGGGGGCTGGGTGTGCTAAGACTGCTCGGGGTAGGAGGGGGCTGGGTGTGCTCGGGGTAGGAGGGGGCTGGGTGTGCTAGGACTGCTCGGGGTAGGAGGGGGCTGGGTGTGCTCGGGGTAGGAGGGGGCTGGGTGTGCTAGGACTGCTCGGGGTAGGAGGGGGCTGGGTGTGCTAGGACTGCTCGGGGTAGGAGGGGGCTGGGTGTGCTAGGACTGCTCGGGGTAGGAGGGGGCTGGGTGTGCTAGGACTGCTCGGGGTAGGAGGGGGCTGGGTGTGCTAGGACTGCTCGGGGTAGGAGGGGGGCTGGGTGTGCTAGGACTGCTCGGGGTAGGAGGGGGGCTGGGTGTGCTAGGACTGCTCGGGGTAGGAGGGGGCTGGGTGTGCTAGGACTGCTCGGGGTAGGAGGGGGGCTGGGTGTGCTAGGACTGCTCGGGGTAGGAAGGGGCTGGGTGTGCTAGGACTGCTCGGGGTAGGAGGGGGCTGGGTGTGCTAGGGGTAGGAGGGGGCTGGGTGTGCTTGGGGTAGGAGGGGGCTGGGTGTGCTAGGACTGCTCTGGGTAGGAGGGGGCTGGGTGTGCTAGGACTGCTCGGGGTAGGAGGGGGCTGGGTGTGCTAGGACTGCTCGGGGTAGGAGGGGGCTGGGTGTGCTAAGACTGCTCGGGGTAGGAGGGGGCTGGGTGTGCTAGGACTGCTCGGGGTAGGAGGGGGCTGGGTGTGCTAAGACTGCTCGGGGTAGGAGGGGGCTGGGTGTGCTAAGACTGCTCGGGGTAGGAGGGGGCTGGGTGTGCTAGGACTGCTCGGGGTAGGAGGGGGCTGGGTGTGCTCGGGGTAGGAGGGGGCTGGGTGTGCTAGGACTGCTCGGGGTAGGAGGGGGCTGGGTGTGCTCGGGGTAGGAGGGGGCTGGGTGTGCTAGGACTGCTCGGGGTAGGAGGGGGCTGGGTGTGCTAGGACTGCTCGGGGTAGGAGGGGGGCTGGGTGTGCTAGGACTGCTCGGGGTAGGAGGGGGCTGGGTGTGCTAGGACTGCTCGGGGTAGGAGGGGGCTGGATGTGCTAGGACTGCTCGGGGTAGGAGGGGGCTGAGTGTGCTAGGACTGCTCGGGGTAGGAGGGGGCTGGGTGTGCTAAGACTGCTCGGGGTAGGAGGGGGCTGGGTGTGCTAGGACTGCTCGGGGTAGGAGGGGGCTGGGTGTGCTCGGGGTAGGAGGGGGCTGGGTGTGCTAGGACTGCTCGGGGTAGGAGGGGGCTGGGTGTGCTAGGACTGCTCGGGGTAGGAGGGGGCTGGGTGTGCTAGGACTGCTCGGGGTAGGAGGGGGCTGGGTGTGCTAGGACTGCTCGGGGTAGGAGGGGGCTGGGTGTGCTAGGACTGCTCGGGGTAGGAGGGGGCTGGGTGTGCTCGGGGTAGGAGGGGGCTGGGTGTGCTAGGACTGCTCGGGGTAGGAGGGGGCTGGGTGTGCTCGGGGTAGGAGGGGGCTGGGTGTGCTAGGACTGCTCGGGGTAGGAGGGGGCTGGGTGTGCTAGGACTGCTCGGGGTAGGAGGGGGCTGGGTGTGCTAGGACTGCTCGGGGTAGGAGGGGGGCTGGGTGTGCTAGGACTGCTCGGGGTAGGAGGGGGCTGGGTGTGCTAAGACTGCTCGGGGTAGGAGGGGGCTGGGTGTGCTAGGACTGCTCGGGGTAGGAGGGGGCTGGGTGTGCTCGGGGTAGGAGGGGGCTGGGTGTGCTAGGACTGCTCGGGGTAGGAGGGGGCTGGGTGTGCTCGGGGTAGGAGGGGGCTGGGTGTGCTAGGACTGCTCGGGGTAGGAGGGGGCTGGGTGTGCTAGGACTGCTCGGGGTAGGAGGGGGGCTGGGTGTGCTAGGACTGCTCGGGGTAGGAGGGGGGCTGGGTGTGCTAGGACTGCTCGGGGTAGGAAGGGGCTGGGTGTGCTAAGACTGCTCGGGGTAGGAGGGGGCTGGGTGTGCTAGGACTGCTCGGGGTAGGAGGGGGCTGGGTGTGCTAGGACTGCTCGGGGTAGGAGGGGGCTGGGTGTGCTAGGACTGCTCGGGGTAGGAGGGGGGCTGGGTGTGCTTGGACTGCTCGGGGTAGGAGGGGCTGGGTGTGCTAGGACTGCTCGGGGTAGGAGGGGGCTGGGTGTGCTAGGACTGCTCAGGGTAGGAGGGGGCTGGGTGTGCTAAGACTGCTCGGGGTAGGAGGGGGCTGGGTGTGCTAGGACTGCTCGGGGTAGGAAGGGGCTGGGTGTGCTAGGACTGCTCGGGGTAGGAGGGGGCTGGGTGTGCTCGGGGTAGGAGGGGGCTGGGTGTGCTAGGACTGCTCGGGGTAGGAAGGGGCTGGGTGTGCTAAGACTGCTCGGGGTAGGAGGGGGCTGGGTGTGCTCGGGGTAGGAGGGGGCTGGGTGTGCTAGGACTGCTCGGGGTAGGAGGGGGCTGGGTGTGCTAGCACTGTTCGGGGTAGGAGGGGGCTGGGTGTGCTAGGACTGCTCGGGGTAGGAGGGGGCTGGGTGTGCTAAGACTGCTCGGGGTAGGAGGGGGCTGGGTGTGCTAAGACTGCTCGGGGTAGGAGGGGGCTGGGTGTGCTAGGACTGCTCGGGGTAGGAGGGGGCTGGATGTGCTAGGACTGCTCGGGGTAGGAGGGGGCTGAGTGTGCTAGGACTGCTCGGGGTAGGAGGGGGCTGGGTGTGCTAGGACTGCTCGGGGTAGGAGGGGGCTGAGTGTGCTAGGACTGCTCGGGGTAGGAGGGGGCTGGGTGTGCTAGGACTGCTTGGGGTAGGAGGGGGCTGGGTGTGCTCGGGGTAGGAGGGGGCTTGGTGTGCTCGGGGTAGGAGGGGGCTGGGTGTGCTCGGGGTAGGAGGGGGCTGGGTGTGCTAGGACTGCTCGGGGTAGGAGGGGGCTGGGTGTGCTCGGGGTAGGAGGGGGCTGGGTGTGCTAGGACTGCTCGGGGTAGGAAGGGGCTGGGTGTGCTAAGACTGCTCGGGGTAGGAGGGGGCTGGGTGTGCTCGGGGTAGGAGGGGGCTGGGTGTGCTAGGACTGCTCGGGGTAGGAGGGGGCTGGGTGTGCTAGGACTGCTCGGGGTAGGAGGGGGCTGGGTGTGCTAGGACTGTTCGGGGTAGGAGGGGGCTGGGTGTGCTAGGACTGCTCGGGGTAGGAGGGGGCTGGGTGTGCTAGGACTGCTCGGGGTAGGAGGGGGCTGGGTGTGCTAGGACTGCTCGGGGTAGGAGGGGGGCTGGGTGTGCTAGGACTGCTCGGGGTAGGAGGGGGGCTGGGTGTGCTAGGACTGCTCGGGGTAGGAGGGGGGCTGGGTGTGCTAGGACTGCTCGGGGTAGGAGGGGGCTGGGTGTGCTAGGACTGCTCGGGGTAGGAGGGGGGCTGGGTGTGCTAGGACTGCTCGGGGTAGGAGGGGGCTGGGTGTGCTAGGACTGCTCGGGGTAGGAGGGGGGCTGGGTGTGCTAGGACTGCTCGGGGTAGGAGGGGGCTGGGTGTGCTTGGACTGCTCGGGGTAGGAAGGGGCTGGGTGTGCTAGGACTGCTCGGGGTAGGAGGGGGCTGGGTGTGCTAGGACTGCTCGGGGTAGGAGGGGGCTGGGTGTGCTAGGACTGCTCGGGGTAGGAGGGGGCTGGGTGTGCTAAGACTGCTCGGGGTAGGAGGGGGCTGGGTGTGCTAGGACTGCTCGGGGTAGGAGGGGGCTGGGTGTGCTAGGACTGCTCGGGGTAGGAGGGGGCTGGGTGTGCTAGGACTGCTCGGGGTAGGAGGGGGCTGGGTGTGCTAGGACTGCTCGGGGTAGGAGGGGGCTGGGTGTGCTCGGGGTAGGAGGGGGCTGGGTGTGCTTGGACTGCTCGGGGTAGGAGGGGGCTGGGTGTGCTAGGACTGCTCGGGGTAGGAGGGGGCTGAGTGTGCTAGGACTGCTCGGGGTAGGAGGGGGCTGGGTGTGCTAGGACTGCTCGGGGTAGGAGGGGGCTGGGTGTGCTAGGACTGCTCGGGGTAGGAGGGGGCTGGGTGTGCTCGGGGTAGGAGGGGGCTGGGTGTGCTAGGACTGCTCGGGGTAGGAGGGGGCTGGGTGTGCTCGGGGTAGGAGGGGGGCTGGGTGTGCTAGGACTGCTCGGGGTAGGAGGGGGCTGGGTGTGCTAGGACTGCTCGGGGTAGGAGGGGGCTGGGTGTGCTAGGACTGCTCGGGGTAGGAGGGGGCTGGGTGTGCTAGGACTGCTCGGGGTAGGAGGGGGCTGGGTGTGCTAGGACTGTTCGGGGTAGGAGGGGGCTGGGTGTGCTAGGACTGCTCGGGGTAGGAGGGGGCTGGGTGTGCTAGGACTGCTCGGGGTAGGAGGGGGCTGGGTGTGCTAGGACTGCTCGGGGTAGGAGGGGGCTGGGTGTGCTCGGGGTAGGAGGGGGCTGGGTGTGCTAAGACTGCTCGGGGTAGGAGGGGGCTGGGTGTGCTAGGACTGCTCGGGGTAGGAGGGGGCTGGGTGTGCTAGGACTGCTCGGGGTAGGAGGGGGCTGGGTGTGCTCGGGGTAGGAGGGGGCTGGGTGTGCTAAGACTGCTCGGGGTAGGAGGGGGCTGGGTGTGCTAGGACTGCTCGGGGTAGGAGGGGGCTGGGTGTGCTAGGACTGCTCGGGGAAGGCGGGGCGCTGGTTGTTGTCGTCCATGGTGGCGAGGAAGGCGAGTGTGTGGTGGTCGTCAGGCAGACACTTGCCGAGCAGCTCCAGCAGCAGAGTGTCCTCCTTCACCGACTCCCGGAAGTCTGTCAGCGATGCCCGCCCGTCGTTGTCTCTGTCAACTTTACGCATCGTGATCTCAACCAAGTCCTGGAGTACAACAATAATAATAATCAAGTTAAGGGTGTTGTATCTACAAGGAAACACTCTCATTAGGAAGTTCCATATGTGCAGCATAGAAGTGGTAGAAGTAAAGTATACAGCTGTTTACACCTCTGTATACAGCCCAGTTATGGTGCAAATATAGACAATGAAAATAAACATGTTATACCAGAGTCTAACATTATATAATATCATGCTGATCTCCACAAAATCCTGCAAATAAAAGTAAATCACAGCTGCTGACCATCATATCGCATAATGGTGACTTACACCAAGTCTACACAAAGCATTTAGGCATCATGCTCTCCTGAACTTAAAGAGTCAAAATGCACCACTTTATTGATACTAAATGTCTGAACATCGGTCATAATGTGTGTCAAAAAGGGAGTGTACCTTGATGCTCTCGTCTGCCTCCTCCTCGATGCTGGCCCTCACGATGGAGGACCCCCTCACCATCCATCCCCTCATACTACAACCCCCTCACCATCCATCCCCTCATACTACAACCCCCTCACTATCCACCCCCCTACCACTACAACCCCCTCACCATCCACCCCCTCATACTACAACCCCCTCACTATCCACCCCCCTACCACTACAACCCCCTCACCATCCACCCCCTACCACTACAACCCCCTCACCATCCACCCCCTACCACTACAACCCCCTCACCATCCACCACCCCCTACCCCATCCACCCCCTACCACTACAACCCCCTCACCATCCACCCCCTCATACTACAACCCCCTCACCATCCACCACCCCTACCACTACAACCCCCTCACCATCCACCCCCTACCACTACAACCCCCTCACCATCCACCCCCTCACACTACAACCCCCTCACCATCCACCCCCTACCACTACAACCCCCTCACCATCCACCCCCTACCACTACAACCCCCTCACCATCCACCACCTACCACTACAACCCCCTCACCATCCACCCCCTCACACTACAACCCCCTCACCATCCACCCCCCTACCACTACAACCCCCTCACCATCCACCCCCTCACACTACAACCCCCTCACCATCCACCCCCTACCACTACAACCCCCTCACCATCCACCCCCCTACCACTACAACCCCCTCACCATCCACCCCCTACCACTACAACCCCCTCACCATCCACCACCCCTACCACTACAACCCCCTCACCATCCACCCCCCTACCACTACAACCCCCTCACCATCCACCCCCTACCACTACAACCCCCTCACCATCCACCCCCCTACCACTACAACCCCCTCACCATCCACACCCCTACCACTTCAACCCCCTCACCATCCACACCCCTACCACTACAACCCCCTCACCATCCACCCCCCACCACTACAACCCCCTCACCATCTACCCCCTACCACTACATCCCCCCCATCCCCCCTTCCCCCCCTCTCTGTCACGTACCTTGATGCTCTCGTCTGCCTCCTCCTCGATGCTGGCCCTCACGATGGAGGACTTCAGCAGCTGGAACATCTCCTCCCGGGAGATGTGTCCGTCGTTGTTGAGGTCGTAGACGTTGAAGCAGAACTTGATGCGTTCTTCCAGAGTACCGTGCAGGTAGGTGGACAGGCCCCTCACCCACTCATCCATAGAGATGTACGTGTCGTTGTCCTGGTCAAACGCTCGGAACACTGGGTGGGAGAATAGAGAGGTAAATAGGATGAAGAAATGAATAAAAGTCAGTGGTATAAGAAAAGGGGGGCCCCCCAGTAAACACAACGACATTGGTCAAACGTAAATCTACGTTGAATTTTGGTCTGAACTAAGTAAATTTTAGTAGGTTTATCAACGTCAAAACATTAAGGTTTATTTACCAATCTCAAACCTGCAGGTCTGATTTACGTAGCTCCTGAAGACGTTAATCTATGTTTAACACATTACATATAATTCTACATAGTGGGACTCAGACAAAGACTTGTAATATATTGCAGACAAATTTACAATTACAAACAATATTCTTACAAAGTAACTACATTAATTTTCAATCTCATCTCATTCTACATAGTATATTCTTGTAGTTCAATTGAACAGCCTGACAGTATAGATCTGTTGAATAGTTTTGGCTGCAGAGAGGCTTTGTATTTCTCCCATTACCACCAATGTGGTGTCCTCACAGTAAAGTGCCTCAAAGCACCTATTCATGCACAATACTTTGATCACCTGTCCTTTATATATAAATGTACTATTGAATACGGTTTATTTGCATGATATTGAATTCATAATTAATGAGAATTTACTGCTTGAATGTGGTAGATTTGTTAAAGAGCTGTAATATTCTCTCCATAATTGATAGTGCTGCCACCTAGTGTGACACGGAAAAGTCATGTACCCAAGTGAAGTTGAAAAGTTACGTCTTTTAACGTAGATCTACGCAGAATGTTTTTGTCTGAATGAGGTAGATCAACGTAAATCAGACGTCTACATCTGTTGAACGTAAATAAACCTTAACGTTTTGACGTCTACAAACCTTCCAAAATTACCAATCTCAAACCTTTTGGTTGGACATCTACCTAGAGAAACCTCTGAGCTACGTTGGAACTACGTAGGATGTTTACTGGGCCTGCACCCCCAATCAAAGAGGAGGGGGCCTGAATATGTTTCCCTCCCCCTCCCCCCCCCCCCCCCGAAAAAAGAAAAGAAATTGTCAATATCATACAATGTATTACACATAGAGGCAGTGGGGTCTCGGCGCCTTATCGGGATTAAATGGGGCTCAAACATTACATTACCATACAATTTCAAATACATCTTTTATATGTGCAATCATGCATAAAAGTCAACACTGCCCCTGCCCCCCCCTCCCCCATCTGAAGCTTTGCTTCCTACACCTCTGAAAGTATTTAAATCTAAAGTGTCTAAGTATTGTATTCATGTATCATGAGAACGAAGGGCATAGTACTTAAAGCTCTGTAGGGCCACCGGCATAATGTATGAATGTATCAACACACCCTGTGGCCCTTTAAGGGTTAACAAATTATAGTAATCCACAAAGCTAAAACACCATAAAGGTTACAGATGTAACAAGACCTGAGTAAACTGGGGGGCTGTATGGTATGTGTATACACAGTCTATTGCTGTAGGCAGATGGTTACAGTTAGCTGATGAAAGACTTGCCTGCAAGGAGTATAATAAGTTCAACAAAATGTCAACATTGGATTAAGGTTACACAATGTTTCTGAATGGTTGCCTCCAATTACAACAAAGTGTTCAATAATCTGCCAAACACCAAATCCCATAAGCCTGTACAGCAGTGGTACAATACAGGCCAGAGTTCAGCACTGTTAGACCGAGATCTTGTGCCTAAGTCTCACCAGATTGATACAAGTTGATAGTCTTTGACCGCGTGACCTCTTTGACCGTTAAAATATCCATTGACTTTTTCCCAACAAGTGCCAAGTGCTGTCAGCCACATGCTGAACATGTAAGGGTCTGACTGGGGCTGCCAAGTGCTGTCACATGCTGAACATGTAAGGGTCTGACTGGGGCTGCCATGTGCTGTCACATGCTGAACATGTAAGGGTCTGACTGGGGCTGCCAAGTGCTGTCACATGCTGAACATGTAAGGGTCTGACTGGGGCTGCCATGTGCTGTCAGTCACATGCTGAACATGTAAGGGTCTGACTGGGGCTGCCAAGTGCTGTCACATGCTGAACATGTAAGGGTCTGACTGGGGCTGCCAAGTGCTGTCACATGATCTTAAGAAATGTCCATGTTCCCTGTCACTATCTTTTTAAGCCTCATGTGGCATGTCACTTGGCTTCATGACGCATGTCGATTTAAGAAAAGACTATGTCGCTTGTGTTGCACTAAGGGTCTGCCCCCGTCCCAGTGTCCATGCGATGGGGGGTGGGGGTAGGGGGGGGATTACGGCCTGTAGCATGTTGACCTGTGCCGCAGTAAGAAGCCTATAGCTGTATAGGACTCTGCCAACAGGATTAGCTTAAACCTCCCTGGGGGTGGTCCTCAAATCTAGAGTAATATTCTACTGCGTCTCATCTCTTCCAATCATTATTTTATGTGCTAATCCTCAGCTTAAAGAGAGTGGTCATTATTCAGCAAGTGGGGGGGGGGGGGGGGGTGATTCTACTGGACTGCTGGAGAATGGTGGTAGAACTGTTTCAAACATTTTCCCACATTCTTATGCGTTTTTCAAGAAAAAGAATTAGATGCAAGTAGGCTGCTTTGCTGCCGACTTATAACCAATTCCCAGGTGCATTTATTGATCACATCGATGGCTTTGTTCCTAGCCTTAATCTTGGTAAGATATTGCACTTTGAGTAACGCCCCCCTGGTTTATCCCCAGTATAAGGCTGTACATGCGGGCAGCAAACTCAAAGTCTGGTAATCCTCTAACCTCATTATACCCCCACTCAACAACAGGTCACAACCCCTATTATCGCCCAGTCAATATCCATGTGGGGAGGGGGGGGGGATCAACAGGTTGGATTTACCATTACTGAGTGAATGCCAACATCATTCTGTACAACTCACGATAATACAGGATCAGGGGGGTGTTTCTCAAATACTGTAAACCTGTCCATATGAGTTACCGTAATTACTCAAATATGTCTCATCCACGCAGGATTAATAAGAGTATTGAAATGAAAATGTTGGCCATTTTTGCATTTCAAATTAGTGCAGGTCTTGAACAATGTGGCGAGTGGCTTGCCAGGGCTGCATTGATGCTTCATATGTAGGGTCGGCATGATGCCTGAATGCAGCACTTGGAGTTACTGGCCAGGACTTCATTAATGCATCATGCATGGCAATAAAGGGCCTAAAATCCGTCCATAAAGAATGGCCCTAGACCCTTAAATTCGACACGGCGACATGGGACGTTTTTGGCCCTAGTGACATGGGACATGAGGAAAAAATAGATAGTGACATGGGACATAGGGCATTTCTTAAAATCGATATGGCGACATGGCCATTTCTTAAAATCGACATAGGACATGGGGACCCCCCCCCCCCATCAAGGGCCCCTAAAGAGGTATGGCATTGCTCAATTAAAATATTTTAGAGGGTTACAGCCCACTATCTGTGGGAATATTTAGCAATCTTACTGTTTTCATTCTTATTCATTCAAGGATACACACGCAGAAAAGTGAGACTCATTGTCGCTAAAACTACCCTCAGGCACTGCCTGACTCTCAGGTGAGGGTAGTTTTAGCGACAATGACTCTCACTTTTCTGAGGGTGTATATCATCATAAGTACCTGTTATCAGCTTAAGTACCAGTTCCCGGTGCCACATTATGGTGGAGGTATGTCCCATAGGCTATGTTTATATACTACAACTACTCGGTTGGGTGACAACATCATTAGCACCGACATGTACGCTGCATACAGATCTGTATGGGCGGTCAGGCTGTATAAAACACCCATGGCACACACCTAACCATGTAACGGCTGCACGTTGCTGTAGGGAGTGTTTATCAATTGGTTAAGTAGTGCTGACATGGCACCTTAAAGCACTGTGCAGCCCTTAAAGGGTTAATGCACTTAGAGCTGACATGGGAAGTGAGTAAGGTCTCATATAACAGTATATTAATACACACATGTGACATAGCTAATGCTGTGTGGTTATAGGATGAGGGAGACTCCATGATGCAAGGTGGATTGGGAGGGATTATATATATATATATATATATATATATATATATATATATATATATATATATGTGAGCCATCATTTGGACCATCATGCCCTCCATTTTAGACATCCTTGCGTTCAGGTCAAGAGAGAGTTTGTTAAACTCCTCTAAGACTGCTGATAAGTCCTCCAGTTCGTGCAAAGATTGATCTAGATCAGTCTTGGTGGTACCCTTGGGGGTCTTAGGCTTGGAGCCTCCTGAAGCACCTCCTGAGCTCCCTGGAGCACCACCTGTAGCCGCCGGCGAAGTCTCCTTTTCCTCCTCCTTTCCTCGGTCATCCAGTTCACTTTTTCTCCTTTCCCTTTGTTCCCTGTATTCCCGGTCATCCTTGCAATAAGGGCAATCTGACCTGCGTCCGTCAAACTCTTCTTTACAGCCCTCACAAAACTTGGGCATATTGACGGATAAATGACGCACAGAGAAAAAATTTGACCTAATCCAACGGCTACTTCAAACAGACTGAGCCAGCGGTGGGCGGATATGAACAGGTGGGGCCAGCTTGGGCGCCCCC
>OX381708.1:84093530-84132717 GCA_947462335.1 Harmothoe impar | reverse complement strand
TTACCTGAACACGGATTATTTTTTTGTTTAGCCCAATGAGCTCACAGCTAGACTAGATACCTCATGTTTTGGATTGGAGAAATCAGCAGAGCAATAAAAAAGCGCGGTGAGGCTAGTGTGGCCCCTGTGAGTTGTAAAATTGGTGCTAAATGTGGTAACCAGGCGGATGCTGAGTTCATTGATATTGTCCGTTAATGATACTTAAGGTGGGTGTTGTCTAAAGTTTTAATTGATATTACCAATGTGGCCAATAATGACTTCACAGTTGGGGCCTTCGCCCGCAGGTCCCAGATTCAGGGTATTCTTTGTTTATTGTGTGGCCCCTAAAGAGGGGCCGACTAACTCTTTAGAGTTAGTTAGATGCTGCCACTGTGCTATGCAACAGCAGCTATTAATTACGCTTCATGTTGGGCGGCATGGATCACTTGATGGGTGATACCTCAAAGCTCAAACACGGCAGAGCCGTGTGTGGCATGCGAGGACCAGTGGGTCAGGGGTGATCCGTTGCAAACAGAATGCTGATCCGTGTGAGGTTCTGACTTTCTATAGTTTTTTATAAAGCCTTAGATATGGTGTGGTATTTTTCATCTCGCTATAGTTTAGTTGGTATTTAAGGAAACCGCCTCATTTCTATCAGAAATACACAATATTGAATTGTTTTTTATATTTTAATATATTAGAAGCGCGCTTTGTTGCCTATGTAGCTCATTATGCGTTGAAATGTTCGCGAGCATCGTAGGAATGTACAAAACCCCTATTGTGGCACCATCTGACGAAAGAGCGGAGAACTATACTAGCGCGTTTCGTTATTCACATCTTTTGACAGGGACTTGGTTGGTGGCTTTACGCCCTAATTAACAGCTGAAGTCATTTCAAGGGGGGTGATAGTGATCGAATCTATGGATACCTGAAGGTGGAAAGCACACACCCTACACTTTTACCGAGGCAATGGTGGTGCTGCTCAAAGGGTGTGGCGAGCTAGACTGGAGGATGTAATAACTAAGCAGCAGAAGGACCAAAAAGACAATCTCGTAGTAGTAGGTCTACTTAGATCTTGAGTAGCCGCCCTTGTGGCTATAATTACCTAGACTAGTTGGCTCTGCCAGCCTGGTCAAGTGAAAATTGGTAAGGAGACTATGAACTAAGCTAACATCTCATAAGTATTAGTTACCACCCCCTCACACCCGTTTAACAACGGATTCAGGGTCTAATTATGGAGACCCTAGAGTAAGATTAACAATATATCCCAATGTCTGTAGTAGACATTTACGACATGCAACCTGCCCCCTAGAAGGGATAGATCTGACCACAAGTCCGCAAAATGGGACTCCCCCTCTGAGAGTATCAAGGTTTGCGTATAGTCTCTTGCAGGTTAATCTGTTATCTACCCCTTTGTCGACTTCGCCAAAATCCTGGGAGATTCACTTTAAACCTAAGGTCTACCCTTTTTATTCTTTGTTTATTGTGTGGCCCCTAAAGAGGGGCCGCGGTGTTGATTAATTACACCACATGTTAAGCAACATGAGATCAAACCTTCCTCAAAAGCGACAAGGCTCAGAGTCCTGTTGGACGGGAACCCTGTGTGGCATTTCAAGACACCTGGTTGAGTGATCTGTTGCAGATACCGTTCCGTGAGAAGTTCTGACTTTATATAGCTTTTATATCGCTTTAGATATGGTGTAGTATTTTCAATCTCACTATAGTTTAGTTGATATTTCAAAGAATCTGCCTCATTCTATCAGAAATACACAGCGTTGACATGTTTCTTATATTCAATATATTAGAAGTGTGCTTTGTTGCTTATTATAGGTCATTATGCGTTTAAAATGTTCGCGAGTATCGTGGAAATGTACAAAAACCCTATTGTGGCGTCATCTGACGAAAAGAGCGGAGAACTACACTAGAGCATGTAATGGCCAGACCAGCAGGCGGCAGCAGAGTGGTCAAAAGACAATCTCGTAGTAGTAGGTCTACTTGCATGTTGAGTAGCCACCCTTGTGGTTGTAATTACCTTGACCACAGGTCCGCAATATGGAGCTCCCCCTCTGAGAGTATCAAGGTTTGCGTATAGTCTCCTGCAGTTTAATCTGTTATCTCCTCCTTTGTCGACCTCGCCAAAATCCTGGGAGATTCACTTTAAACCTAAGTCCTACCCTTTTTTATTCTTTGTTTATTGTGTGGCCCCTAAAGAGGGGCCGCGGTGTTGATTAATTACACCACATGTTAAGCAGCATGAGATCAATCCTCCTCAAAAGCGTCAAGGCTCAAAGTCCTGTTGGACGGGAACCCTGTGTTGCTTTCGAGGACGAATGGTTGAGTGATCCTACCGATCCGTCAGAGGTTCTGACTTTATATAGCTTTTATATCGCTTTAGATATGGTGTAGTATTTTCAATCTCACTATAGTTTAGTTGATATTTCAAAGAATCTGCCTCATTCTATCAGAAATACACAACGTTGACATGTTTCTTATATTCAATATATTAGAAGTGTGCTTTGTTGCTTATTATAGGTCATTATGCGTTTAAAATGTTCGCGAGTATCGTGGAAATGTACAAAAACCCTATTGTGGCGTCATCTGACGAAAAGAGCGGAGAACTATACTAGAGCATGTAATCGCCAGACTAGCAGGCGGCGGCAGAGTGGTCAAAAGACAATCTCGTAGTAGTAGGTCTACTTGCATGTTGAGTAGCCGCCCTTGTGGTTGTAATTACCTAGCCTAGTTGACCCTGCCGGCCTGGTCAAGTGAAATTAGTAAGGAGACCACCCATTAACGTGCTCCACAGTCTTTAGACAGTTAAGACTATAGTCAAGACTGGAGAATTTGGCGAGACGCCCCTCTGGGAGGTCATAATCCTCAATGTTAGGTGTTAGCTCATTAACATCAGATACCATATTAACAACCCATTTAAATGTTCATTTTAATAGCAACTCACCCTATTCTGACAAAATCCTATTAGCAGGTAACCTCTGTGTAAACCATACTGCAAACATCTGCTACTTCCAGCGTCTGCCTCGTGACTGATAGTGTACAACAAGACGAAGTGGGCAGAGATTAGAAAAAATGAAGCTCTTTATATAGCCGAGAGAGCAGCTAATCTGGATGTTCTAAGCTTGTTTTCACCTAGAGCTCCAACCCTCTTCCAGAGAGAATCAAATCGCTTTTCACCTGAACCCTTCCACCCCTAATCCATCAGCATGAAAAGAGAATTAACGAGTGTAACGTGCGCTACATGTATATGGGATTATAGCTGGTGAAGAGATAAAGCCGAGTCACCTGTGTATACAAAGACTACAGGGGGTGATTAACGACAGGTGTGACGCGCCAGCCCGTGAACGGATTAAGCCAAAAAAAAATAAAAAGGTATGTTTCAGGTAACATGGGCAGAAAGACTGGAGTCGGTAGGTCGGATTTTTATTTTATTTTATTTTATTTTTTTAACATGAAAGTACTAGCCATCCTCCGTGGAAATTCTAAAAATGACCCAAAAAGTATAAAAATATGAAATTTTCTTCAAACTTGCTTAAAAAAAAAACGTAGGGTCGACCCTGTTTTGCTAGGGTTGGTCGGGTGACCTGAAACAAACCTTTTTTTTTATTTGGCCTTATCTTTCAAGCTGACGCTTAAATTCAACTAGCCAGCCGCCGTCCACACCACTCACTGCGACAAGAGGAGGTGCTGTTGTTTTACACTTGAGTCGCTTACCACATGGTCTCTACCTCACAGACAGACACGCGCCCCCTGTAGCTTTTTTTTTTGTTTTTTTTTGTATACACACGCTAATCTCATAACCCCCTTATCCGTTATACAGGTAACGAGTATTCTCTTTTAAAATAGCTGCCAGTCAGCTTAGCTCTAGAAGCAAGAAGGCGTGTATAGGTGCCTTATAAGTCGGCAGGGGGTAAATACTAGTGAAAAAGGAAGGCATGTGTGCAGGTAGCTTTTCTAACAGACACGTGTGTGCACTAAGCTGCTTAAGTCTAAACCCTCCCGCAGTAGTCAGGTGGCATGTGAAAACTTACTTAACTGATCTCTTACATTGAGTAGAGTCTCTGTGCTGAGAGAGCCTTTTCAGCCGTTTAAGAGGATTAACTAGGACAGGGTACATAAGGAGTGAAACGCCGAATAGCGGCTACTCAGTCTCGTGCAGCACAAGCAGCAGCATCTAGCAGCGGCTTCAGCAGCAGCTGCACGTGCAGCACAAGCAGCTGACAGCGACTTCAGCAGCACAAGCAGCACGAGCAGCACAAGCCGTAGCATTTGTCAGCAGCATCCGTGACATCGTCAGCAGCAGCCCCCATGACCTTGTCAGCAGCACAAGCAGCCAGCAGCTGCTGACAGCTGCTTCAGCAGCTGCTGGCAGCTGCTGCACGAGCAGTAGCACAAGCAGTAGCATCTGTCAGCAGCAGCAGCAGCAGCACAAGCAGCCAGCAGCTGCTGCATGAGCAGCACAAGCAGCACAAGCAGCAGCACCGACAGCAGCAGCAGCAGCAGCAGCAGTGTGGACCACTAAAGTCGAGATGAAGCCTAGTGACATTTGACATGAAGCTTGAAAAACACAGTGACAGGTGACATGAGCAATTCTTAAAATCGACATGAGATATGAGCATAATTAAGCGACATCGACATGCGCCATGGCTATTTTTTAAGACAAACATCATATGTCATAGCCTCCTCATCCAAACCTCCACTAGTAGTGCTCTATAAGCGCAAGCTGTAAACCCTCTCCTCCCCTCGTGCACACAGGCGAATTATCAGAGTCAGCCAATGGTGTCAATACCCCTCTCATACAAGGGTCGGGCGCTGCTGGACTATAATAGATGAGTCAAGGACCGTTCTACTGAGGGTCAGGCAGGCTAAGTCGGACATTCAATGACAGGTAGGTCTTTGACAACCTTGCTTGAAAGTCTGGACAGCATTGACAGACTGGGGCATAAGGATCTCGCATGGTCAGACTTTCAAGCAAGTTTTGCTAAAGTCGCGTTATTGAATGTCCGACCTAGCCTGACCCACAGTAGAACGGTCCTTGACCCGTCTATTATAGTCCAGCAGTGCCCGACCCTTGGCTGAGAGCAGTTTAAGCGCCATTGGGTGTCTCTGATATTTGCCTCTGTGTAAGATGAGAAAAAAAGTCTGTTGAAAGACTATATTTCAAGCCAGAAAACTGTAATTAGCTTTCCAAGTTGTTTATTTAACAATATCTTAGCCTAGCAAGCAGCTGTCAGATGTCATCTAAGAAAAAAAATGTGAGCTGTTAATAGATTCAAGAGAAATTAGTTTACAAATAGCCCGTGTAAGTACGCCCATGTCTTGCTTATTTCTCATAGGGTTGTAAGATAGTCACATCATGATGCACATCATCATAAACGCGATCATGATACCTTTCATTGTAAGTAGACTCGCCTCTCTGCCCTCTCTTTTAGAGAGGGCAGAGAAGCGAGTCTCACTCTTAAAAAACCCTGCCCCTCCCCCCCTCCCCCCCTCCCCCCCCATGCATCTTAAAGAGTGCCCCCCAGAGTGCCCCTCTCCCCCCCTCCTAGAAAAAAAGAGCCGTATTTTTAAATTATTTTTTAGCAAGCTTTTTCAGCTTGCTTTTTTTTTCTTTTTTTAAATTTATTTATCCATCAAAATCTCAAGTGACTTATTTTGAAAGCCAACCTAGTAGTCACGTGACCCCCTTAAGTAGGTCACTTCCCGTCACGTGACCTATTTGAATTTCCCGCCAACATGGTGGTCACGTGACCCTCTTAAGTAGGTCACTTCCGGTCACGTGACCTATTTGAATTTCCCGCCCAAAGGTCACGTGACCGGAAGTAGGTCACTTCCGGTCACGTGACCTATTTGAATTTCCCGCCAAAAGGGAGGCCTCTCATTGGCTGCTTTTGAATTTCCCGCCAAAAGGGAGGCCTCTGATTGGCTGCAGGTCGATTGAGTAATAAACAGTACTTAACTATAGTCCCGTTCCGATACATACTATACTACTAGCGGCGTAGCGGGCTAGCTGTAGGTGTACTCAGAGCCTGGTACCTATTGTATAGCGGTGTAGCGGGCTAGCTGTAGGTACTCAGTGCCTGGTACCTATTGTATAGCGGTGTAGCGGGCTAGCTGTAGGTGGACTCAGTGCCTGGTACCTATTATATAGCGGTGTAGCGGGCTAGCTGTAGGTACTCAGTGCCTGGATGGCTGTAGACAAGGGGACTAACATGTGCTACTGTAGTGGCCCATTTAAGCGCCGGGCCTTTAAATAAGGGTCGGTCTTGAAAAGGCGCCGGTGATAGAGCCTAGTTGAAAACCAATAAGCGCCCAGGTTCTTCTACAGGCCACTACAGTATAAAGCTGGCCAATAACTACCTGCCCTCGCTGTACAGTGTCTATGGTGCTGTACTGGGGATATCTCTAGATCTGCTTACTCCCTGCTCCTCACTGCGGAATTATTAGGGGGCATTATGTAACAGCCTTTACCCATTGTGATTGCTGTATCCGTGTTTATCTCGCTGGTTACCAGATCAAGCAATGGTGCCCCCTACTAAGGAACCTGCAACATCGGGCTGGTGGTGGGTGTGCTGGTACAATCAGCCCTACCTGGATCACCCCCCCCCCCCCACCCCCACCACGGCCACCAGAGGGCGGCAGTAGGTGACAGCCGACACCTTAATGTGAGCTGTACCTACCGACCTGGGGCCGGGGACAGGGGCCGGGGGGAGGGGGGCCAAGTACAAAAATATAGCTCCTTCTAGTTCTATACTATGTCTCCTGACTCCTGGCTCAAGTAATCATATAATGGCTTGTTTCGTCTAGACTAGGTTTAGGGTTATATTACTACAATGTACATTGATACGCTTTCCCACTTCAGCTTAGGGATAGATGTTATCATTTTCCACGCCATTCACATTGCCTGTAATGCAACCAACATTAAGATACATGTACCCCAAACCAAAGTTCGGATCCAGGGGGAGGGATGGCGTCCGGAACCCCCCGCCCCCCGCTTTCGGATACTTCAGAATACATTTTTCTAATAATATTTCGATCTTCCACATTTCGTGGCGCTTCCACATGTTTGGTACTTTAGTGTTTGGTGGACCCCAATAGTCCCTGCTCACATTCCTAGGTCGGCCCCGGCACCCATGTTATTCTACCTGAGGTAGGGCACCAGTAATATCACTGAGAGCCGATACCCCCCCCCCCCCTCAGCAGCCCGGGCCGGGGCAGGGTCAGAGCCCGTGTAACGTTACCGCCACAGACAAATAACTCGGCCCAAATAATCACGGTGAGGGAAAAAAGGGGCAACACTATACCCCCGAGCAGCAGCACAGGCAGGGGTGGGGGGGGGGGGGTCAGGTTACCCCGGCTCTGGCCGGTGTCGGGTGGCAGCAGGGTGAAGGGTACTTAGGGAGTGATCATTTTTTAACAAGGGGGGGGGGGGTGGTGGGTTTCCGCGCGTAGCGCGCGAAATTTTTTACACCCCCCCGGTCAAGGGGTCAAAATTTTTTACCCCCCCCCCCCTTAGGGTCGAAAATCGGCTCGCGCGCGGGCCCTTTGAAGCATAGTAACGCGCGGGCTTTTTGGCTCAAAACAGGTCAAATTTTTTTACCCCCCCCCCAAGAGGGGTCCAAATTTTTTTGCCCCCCCCCCGGTCAAGGGGTCCAAATTTTTTTGCCCCCCCCCCAAACCCACCACCCCCCCCTGTTGATAATAAATGATCACTCCCTTAGAACCAGGGAGACGCATCTAGGGCAGCCCTCTAAGGACAGCATGGTGCATGACAAGTGGTCGTCATGATGCATGAATGCATGATGCATGAACAGTGGTCGTCATAATGCATTAATGCAGCCAGTAACTTGCTAGTGCTGCATTCAAGCATCATGCCTATCTTACAGTGTTAAGACGCTGCCGAAGGGCCGGCATGATGCATTGGTGCATCATGACGACAAATGTCATCTTTTAGGGACATGCCGTCCTTAAAGGGTTATTGGCAGCATGATGCCTGAAAATTCCTGTCGATAACTTGCCAGCACTGAATTACCTGTATTCATGCATCATAATTATTGCTGACATTACAGGAATGTATCAACCTCATAGGGTCAACATGATACATGAGCTGCTGAGTTACTGACCAGGGCTGCATTCATGCATCATGACAATAACAGGGCATGATGCATTAAAGCACGATGCGGCCCTTAACCCTTTAAGGATGGCATGATACCTTCATGCATCATGCCTTTGGTCGTCAAGATGCTTGAATGCAGCCCTGGTAAGTAACTCGCCAGGGCTGCATTCATGCATCATGCTGACCCTATGGGGTCGAGACACTCCCGACGGGTCGGCATGATGCAACAATGTAGCACTGGCGAGTTAGTCGCCAGGGCTGCATTGGTGCATCGTGACGACAGATGTCATCTTTTAGCAACATGCCGTCCTTACAGGGTTAGAGGCATCTAGGGAGGATCAGGTAACCACGTGCGCGGAAACCCGATGCGCGGTGGGTGATCGTGTTACCATCCTGGCCGCCATCTTGTCCCTCATAGTTAGTGCTAGAGGGGACATGGTTGATATTTAAAAAATGAATAGGTCATTGATAAGGTCATTCAGAGGTCCTTTTTGGAATTATAAAGATTAAGACCATTGGTTATCGGGTAAGGTCATTGAGGACGGTCATTTACACGTCAGTGACAAATGTCATGGAGTGTTTGGGAGAGACCCTGAGAAGCCATGAAGACTACTTGAGTGTCTCAGCCCACAGTAGCCACTATCGAATTGGGGATAATGGCAGGTGGAGAGGTGAACCTAAAGGAGTAATGTGATGTTTTAGTGAAAAATGGGAATTTTTGGTAGAATCTCGGACATTTTCTTGAAAAGTAGACCCTTGTCATGGGGATTTTCATGAAAGTGGACCCTTGACATCGCAGATTTTCTTAAAAAGTGGACCCATATCATGGGGAATTTTGTTGAAAAAGTACCCTTGCCAGTCGCACACATGTGTATACAAAATATACTAAGTGACCCCCCCCCCCTGGGAGTAAAGTTATCTAACCCTTTATGGACCACATAGTCAATAACAACCTCTCACTTCATAGAATTCCTTATTAACTCGATCAGGGTTTACCATGCCCTTTATTATGAACTTGAGTATATATGCAGACTGTATTAGGTTAAACTATCAAAACTTCAGTTCCCTTTAAAGCTTTTTTTCTCCTGATCAAGGGAGTTTATTGTCCGACTTTAATTCTGAAATCTTCTCAGTTTTAATCACTTTACTACTTGTAAAATCATCTGTTATTGCCATTTGGAAAGTGGAATTTGCCTTGTGAGGAGAGATGGTCAATCTTGGACTGTGTGTACCTGATGCAAATACTCATTTCTATATACTACTTACACTGTATGCTACTTACACAATTTGTTAGATGATGGCAACATTTCCAAAAGTACAGGAAATATTGTATGTCAGTGTCAGGTGTGCAGCTTCATGGAGTTACTATGTAAAGGTGTGCTGTCTAAGACATGTCATCCTGCCAACTACACTCAAAAAGTAAACTTGTCTCCAGACTCTTCCAAGTGACAGTCATAAAATAAACGAGTCAAAAACTCGTCTAAGTGACAGGGAAACCGGTCTTCTAGCTGCAGAAAGAAGACCCACTTGGCATGTGCCAGCCCAAAACCCAACATTTGCCAGCTCCAGATCCTATTGGTGGGATGGTGACCTGATAGGTTAGACAACTTTTGACTCGTTTATTATATGATAGTCACTTTGACGAGTCTGAAGACAAGTTTACTTTTTCAGTGTAGCGGGCACATGTTACGTATAGCTGTGTATGGCTGTGGCTGATACCCCAGTATCGTGTTGCTGTTAGATGCCCGGCAGCCAGCACCCGATACTCACAGATATTCACGTCATTATTGGTATCAATAACAAATAACATGTCGGCTTCTACGGCTCAGGTTGCCTCATTTATGTTGTTATGCCATACGCGGGTCTGCGATATGTCACCCGCCTGTCCCTGGTTACTTGTCCCTTTAAGGGCCGCAGAGTGTGCTCATGCATCATGCTTTTGGTTGTTTTGATGCATGAATGCAGCCCTGGTGAGTAAGTACTGCATTCAAGCATCATGTCAACCCCACAGGGTTGATACACTCCTGAAGGGTTGGCATGATGCACCAATGCAGTACCCGTGAGTTATTGCCCCAGCGCTTCATTGGTGCATCATTACGACACATCTGGCCTGTTAGTGACACTCGGTCTAACAGGTATATCTGTATGTGTGAGTGGTGGAGACACCTGGTGTCAGTTTGTTACATACATGATACATGATACAGCAGCCATACCGGTATACAGGCTCACTTAAAAAAAAACTTGTTTCTCTTCGCCGCCCGCCCAGGATGAATGTCTTTGATAATCTTCTTAAGAGGCTTCCACACAGAACACAAACAGTTTGGTTTTGAAGAAAATTATATTATCTACACCTAAAAATGGCATTGCCATAAGTTATTCAACACTTGATTCCTTGGGAGAGTCTGAGTTTGCATGTGCACAGAAAGAGTAGGAAAGCCTTGTGTATAGGCTGCGGCTAGTACACAAGTCAGATCGCCTATAGAATAGGCCCAAAGTCAGGGTGCAGCTTATATGATAAGGACAAACAGGGGAGCTTTTGCTACTACCGTAATACCTCGCGAGTCAGATCGCTGGTGCAGCTTATATGCGAGTTAGGCTTATACGCAAGGTTTTACGGTATGTACAATATTCATAGAGTATGATAAAGGCATCATAATCAGGTTGCCAGTGCCGCTTATAGGATTGGCTAAAGTCAGGGTGTGGCTAATACAGAGGGTTTTACAGTAGGTCAGGGTGCGGCTAATACAGGGGGTTTTACAGTAAATCAGGGTGCGGCTAATACGGCAGGTATTACAGTATTTATCTGTTATTGTCTGAGAGCGGCAGCTGCCAGGTGTGGTGTCATACCTGGTGGTAACATAGCAACACCTGGTGGTAACATAGCAACCCAGCACCTTAATCAGCAGGTGTCACACCCAGTCAGCAGTAACAGGTCTCATACCTGTATCAGCCTCATGTTACACCTCTACCTGTCCTCCACATTACCCTCACAGCTTACATTACATATCTCTACCTGTACTCTCATTACACATCTCTAGCAGCATTGAGCCTATGTATTAGGTTATACAGAGCCTAAACGCGAGTTACGTTTTGACGGCAATTATCATCTATGACTATAACAGCTGCTCCACAGCCAATCAGAACACAGCTACTAGCTACACGGCCAATCAGAACACAGCAACCAGCTAAAGAGCCAATCAGAACACAGCTACCAGCTCCACAGCCAATCAGAACACAGCTACTAGCTACACAGCCAATCAGAACACAGCTACTAGCTACATAGCCAATCAGAACACAGCTACCAGCTCCACAGCCAATCAGAACACAGCAACCAGCTAAAGAGCCAATCAGAACACAGCAACCAGCTACACAGCCAATCAGAACACAGCTACCAGCTAAAGAGCCAATCAGAACACTGCAACCAGCTACGCAGCCAAACAGAACCCAGCAACCAGCTACACAGCCAGTCTCCCCCTGTCTCTCTCTCTGGGGCGGGAGTCTTCATGGCAGGGACTTTCTATGGGCACTGTATTCACACAATTGGTGTCCTCACCCTGTCGTCCCTGTCTTCTTTTCTGTCTGTCTATCTGTCTGTCTGTTCCTCTATCTCTCTTCCTGTCTATCCCCCTGTCCCTCCCCTGTCCCGTATGCCTGTCCTCCCCTGTCTGTCTGCCTGTCCCTCGCCTGTCCCTCCCCTGTCCCTCCCCTGTCCTTCCCCTGTCTCTCCCCTGTCCCTCCCCCGTCCCTCCCCTGTCCCTGTCCCTGTCCCTCCCCTGTCCCTGTCCCTCGCCTGTCCCTCGCCTGTCCTCTCCCTGTCTTTCCCCTGTCCCTCCCCCGTCCCTCCCCTGCCCCTCCCCTGTCCCTCCCCTGTCCCTGTCCCTGTCCCTCCCCTGTCCCTCCCCTGTCCCTCCCCCTGTCCCTCCCCTGCCCCTCCCCTGCCCCTCCCCTGTCCCTCTCCTGTCCCTCCCCTGTCCCCGTCCCTCCTCTGTCCCTGTCCCTCCCCTGTCCCTCCCCAGTCCCCCCCCCCTGTCTGTCTGCCTGTCCCTCCCCTGTCCCTCCCCTGTCCCTCCCTGTCCGGCGGTGGGTGGCTGATTGAAGCTGATCCCGGTGCATGCGAGTCGAGCCCCACTTGGTTCTCGCGTTACACACACTCCACCTCTCCGCCTCCTCCCCTTACTCCTCTCCGCTTCCACCTCAATAATTATTCCATTCCACATAACTTGCACCCGGAGCCTTGCCTGCTCGGGTTCCATGTCTCGGGTTTCTCTGGGGCGGCCCGGCCCCGTTCTCCGTCTCTATACTTTGCGGCTCAGGAAACACAAGGCGTGTTGTTCGTGAAAGCGGAGCGCCCCGCAGGTATTATTTCAATTTGGAGATGCATTTTAACATTGGGTGGTTGGGTATTGTGTTAAAGACAATAGAGCCCTGGGTGTAGGGTGGCATGTAGGGGATGTGGAGGAGGGACAAACAAGTCTATACAACTCCAGGCCTATAGGTAGACTCTATATGTTGTCTTATATAGGGATCCAACAGGTCAACAGCTCACCCCGACCTGTAGGTCTTGTCGTTTCGGCTAGTCACTACACGGCTACGATCACCGACTCGATTTAAAAAACTCACCACCACCAACTGCAGCGCAATGTTAGCAATAGAGGTGGCAGAGAAAGGAACTAACACATTGCTATTACCCCTACTTGTAGTCTTTTTGCCTTGGTCAGCAGAAAAGAGGGAAAAGAGTGGAGGTGACTCCCCTCCCAGAGTCAGGCAATTCACATGTTTTTGATTGTCAGCTTGGTCTGTCTAGTGAGGAGTCATTGCCTGACCTTCCAAAGTGGGTCAGGCAGTTATTGACTTGGTGTTTCCAGCTGAATAAACTATGTATTGACTCCCCAGCTACTACAGAGGCCTGTAAATAAATCTGCCAGTTTTGCTACATGACTGTGGGATAAGAGTAAGAAGTAATATGGCAGAAAAGGCAATTAATAGGCAGCTTGTAACTTGGGGGTTGAACGAGATGCGGACTGAGTAGAACGCCCAGGGGGATCACTGAGTCTGTGATAACAACTGCCGCCCTACCGTCCCTCTTCCCAGACATATGAAAATTTGACCTCCCTACTCTTCAGAGGCTGGGAGATTTGACCGCCCCACGTTTCAGAGGTTGGGAGATTTAACTGCCCCACGTTTCAGAGGTTGGGAGATATTATGAATTATTACAGATTCAGGTCTCTCTGAATATTGTACAAAATTCAATTTTATTCATCCCTTTCAGCAAGAAAACTTGTTCAATGTGATGATATAAATTTAACTGCCCTACTTATGAGGGCCTTGACCGCTCCCCTTTTCAGGATCTAATGGAAAATCACTGCCACTGATGCAGAGTTGTGCTGCAGTAGTTATCCAATACATGGTGGAGTGCCCCCTCCGGGGTAGAATGTCATTTTGGCTGGTATTTTTCATAGTCTCAGTCCCAATATGATACTTGCAGTAGGGCATTCGAGGACCAGTGGAAGTTTCTGGGAACAAGATGGCTCCCTACACACGATGACCCACTAGGGTTCTTTAGGTGCCAAATGTAACCCAAGCTTGCTATACTATAGTTATATACTGCTACAGATACATAGGTGTGGGATGACTGGTGTAACCATGATCCGGGTCTCCGCGTTACATCTCCGTTCTATATTGATGAACACTGATACATGAAGCTGATACATCATACAGCCAGGGGTCATATCATCATACACCGGTTATACACTGTATACCTGACATATACTGTAGGAATCTCATGCTGTGTAACTGATACAGTGCAATGTAATACCTACACCACAGGTGAATATTTAAACAATATTTCTCAGGTTTATATAGGATGCTGTGGAACTAAAGATAAGTCAGTCTAATGAATAATCTAGTTGCAAAGAGATAAAGAGAAGTACCACAATGCCAAATAGTTTGCAAAAGATAAATAATCTCAATGGGTACCATTGTAAGTACAAGCACTTAGCTTCACTGTGCAGTTTGTATTGGGGGGACAAGATGGCGGCATGCATGGCCTGACCCACTACGGCCGTATATAGCAGCAGATATAAGTAGAGTTGTGGCACCTTCTGCAGGAGGGTGACCTTACCCAGATATCAGCACCCTCCTCCAGCACCCCTCACCCTACTGCTGCTGTACTGGCTGCTCTATACGGGACTAGCGCATTAGGCTATGGGGGCCGCCATCTTGGCTCAGAGCAATGCATTGTGGTAAGGCCCCCGACTCCAGAGCAGTGCATCATGGGAGAATTTCTTATCAGCACCTTTGTTCTAGGTGTGAGGAGAGGGGATTAGCCTGATAAGGAGATGGGGTGTAGCCCCCGACTACCTCAAGTACCAGGATGTGCTAGTGCCGTATACACAGAGGACAATGTGAGAGTAACCTGCACTCACATGTCATAGTCAGGCCCATGTCTCCAAAAGCAGCCTCATGTGAAAGTCAGGCTGACCTTGACTGTAGAGAGGGTGGTATGACAGTCAGGCAGTGCTGGACCCTCCCTACAGTCAAAGTCAGGCAATGCTAGACCCTTGTTTACGAGAGTGCAACACTGCCTGACTTTCATGCTCAAGGGTAGTCTGGCAATGTTGGACGTAGCAAGATTACAGTGATGCCAGACTCTGGCTGTTAAGAGTTGAGCCAAGCTCGACTCACATTTGGATATGAGTCTAGCAATGTTGGACTTTGGCCTCAATGAAAGTCATGCATAGCTGGAATATCTTCTGTACAGTAAGACTAGTTGCTTATTTGCAATGGGGGAAATATATATATGGCCTTCCCAACACTTGTAAAAAGATCTCATACGAGATAGTTCTGTTGTACTGAATAGAAAAGGGTGTGCTATCACAGATCCCTGAGATAGCACACCCTGTGATACATTTAGGCATGTACTAACATAGAGATACATGTACCAACATCAGAGGTGATCCCAGAATCTCAATTTATATAAATTCCAAATCCACAAGAATGGTATCTGAAACCATACAATTAAGCTCAATCCTGTATCGTGTCCCACCTGGTAGCAAACAAAGAAGGCTGAGGCTAACCGACCCTCATTCCACAGTCAGACATTGTCTGGCTGTGGAAGGAAAGTCAGCCCGACTCTCGTATGAATAATTGTCTTGCCTGACTGTCATTCAAGGACCAGGCTGACTCTCAAAAGGGAGTAACCTTATGGTAACCTTATGGGACTATCAAAGGGGGCTCAGCCTGACTATTGTTAAAGTCCAGCAGACTCTCTTACCTAAGTCAGACAGTGCCTGACCCTGGGGAGAGTCTAGCTGACGCTCACTTTTCTCTCTGTGTACCAGGAGATGATCGCAGTGTTCAGTGCTGGTCCCTGCATGTTGAACAGTGTCAAAAGATAAAAGAAGCAGAGTCAAAAGAGAGTCCAGATTGCCTCCAGAATGACTCCACTTTCTAGAGGAGCCCAGGTCGCCTAAGGGAGCCTAGGTGACTCTCTGGCTGACCTACGGGAGTCACCTCGGGGAGTCATATAGCTCTCTTGGGCAACCTGGACATTTGACACTGTTTCTTCTCTCTGTGCAATCAAACGACACAAGTTTGTGGCACAAGTATCCTTTCTCCTCTCCTCAATCCCCGATCCTCTCTCCTTTTTGGCTCTTGGAAAACCCTTAATTAATTAATTGAGTTTCTCCTTAGTTTTGTTCAGCCTATAAACGGCGCAGTGAACGCTACTACTAATAATCCCGTTGATTCTTCATTATGTAAAGTTGTCATACAGCCGTTCAGCCGGTCCTCATGGAAATTGTAGTAGTGAAATAATGGTCACTAGCAGCCTTGATTATCATCTTTTTTCATCTGACTCGAAAGCCCCTAGACTTCTAGATATCAATAATGTCTCCCAATGACCTGCAATATTGCAGAGCATCTAACTTGAACTACAGCAGTTTCAACAAGTTCAGGGCTCGTAGAAGTACAGGGTAGGACACTATAATTATTGAAAGAGTAAAACCACTTAAAATTACTTTTTTTAGGCAATCTTTAAATAAGAAAAGGGGCCTGTGAGAAACTTCTCCTTTTTAGTGGTCAAGGGTTTTTAATATCTCAAATAGGCACAGAACCCTTATAAGTGCACGTCAGAAATGCTTGCAAAACTGTAAGCACAGGTGCGCTAAACGAGCCGCTACTGGATGTATGTACATAGCGAACACATGATGCTAGCAGATATACATTCCACTGACGACAAACTAACACAGATTAAAAGCAAGGTACCCACTGCTGCCTGTTTTTGATTGAGACACACAGACACACAGACATACAGACACACAGACACACAGACACACAGACACACAGACACACAGACACACATACATGCAGACACACATTCCTCCCACATACCTGCTCTTGTGAGGCCTCAGCAGTAACAGCAGCAGCAGCAGCAGCGGCAGCAGTAGCAGCAGTAACAGCAGCAGCAGTAACAGCAGCAGCAGTAACAGCAGCAGTAACAGCAGCAGTAACAGCAGCAGTAACAGCAGCGGCAGCAGCAGTAACAGCAGTAACAGTAACAGCAGTAACAGCAGCAGCAGCAGCAGTAACAGCAGCAGCAGTAACAGCAGTAACAGCAGCAGTAACAGCAGCAGCAGCAGCAGCAGCAACTTAACCGTCTGCAGCCACAGATCTGTAGCAGACATCTTACCATGTGAGGGCCCCAGACGGGGGTAGCTGCGGCACTTGTCCAATAGAAGTAATGCCAATGTCCTTTGTCGATTTTAAGAAATAGGCCTTGCCCTTTGTTGATTCTAAGAAGTAGGTCTTGTCCCTTGCCCTCAGCTCCAGCATTCCCTTGTCCCTTGTCACAAGGGTTAGGAGCAGGGCTTGCTGAATTCACCGTCTGGGGCCCTATGTGGGGCCCTTGATGGGGGGGTCCCCATGTCGCATGTCGGATTTAAGAAATGACCATGTCGCATGTCTATGTCGCTTAAAATGCTCATGTCCCATGTCAATTTAAGAAATGTCCATGTCCCCTGTCACTAAGCCTCATGTCGCATGTCACTAGGCCTCATGTCGCATGTCGATTTTAAGAAATGCCCATGTGGCCATGTCGAATTTAGGGGTCTAGAGCCATCTATGTGGAACCTGAGCCTGGGGCAGGAGGCAGGAGGGGAGGGGTAGATGGAGCGGATAGCCGGGGGTGCTGGGTGCCTATAGCTGAAGCCACAAGTGTTGCTGCTAACTTAAGGATGTAAGCCAGGCTATTGCTGTTACTGCAGCTGTTACTGCTGCTGCTGTTACTGCAGCTGTTACCGCTGTTACTGCTGCTGCTGTTGTTACTGCTGCTGCTGTTACTGCTGCTGCTGTTACTGCTGCTGTTACTGCTGCTGCTGTTACTGCTGCTACTGTTACTGCTGCTGCTGTTACTGCTGCTGTTACTGCTACTGCTGTTACTGCTACTGTTACTGCTGCTGTTACTGCTGGTACTGCTGCTGGTGTTACTGCTGCTGCTGTTACTGCAGCTGTTACTGCAGCTGTTACTGCAGCTGTTACTGCAGCTGTTACTGCTGCTGCTACTGCTGCTGCTACTGCTGCTGCTGTTACTGCTGCTGCTGTTACTGCTGCTGTTACTGCTGCTGCCGCTGCTGTTACTGCTACTGTTACTGCTGCTGTTACTGCTGTTACTGCTGCTGCTGCTGCTACTGCTGCTGTTACTGCTGTTACTGCTACTGCTGCTGTTACTGCTGCTGCTGTTACTGCTGCTGCTGTTACTGCTGCTGCTGCTGTTACTGCTGTTACTGCTGCTGCTGCTGTTACTGCTGCTGTTACTGCTGCTGCTGTTACTGCTGCTGTTACTGCTGCTGCTGTTACTGCTGCTGCTGTTACTGCTGCTGTTACTGCTGCTGCTGTTACTGCTGCTGCTGTTACTGCTGCTGTTACTGCTGCTGCTGTTACTGCTGCTGTTACTGCTGCTGCTGTTACTGCTGCTGTTACTGCTGCTGTTACTGCTGCTGTTACTGCTGCTGTTACTGCTGCTGCTGTTACTGCTGCTGCTGTTACTGCTGCTGTTACTGCTGCTGCTATTACTGCTGCTGCTGTTACTGCTGCTGCTGCTGTTACTGCTGCTGCTGCTGTTACTGCTGCTGTTACTGCTGCTGCTGTTGCTGCTGCTGCTGTTGCTGCTGCTGCTGTTACTGCTGCTGCTGCTGTTACTGCTGCTGCTGCTGTTGCTGCTGCTGCTGTTGCTGCTGCTGCTGCTGCTGTTACTGCTGCTGCTGTTACTGCTGCTGCTGTTACTGCTGCTGCTGTTACTGATGTAGTTACTGCTGCTGCTGTTACTTCTGCTGCTGCTATGACTGTTGCTGCTGCTGCTGTTACTGCTGCTGCTGTTACTGCTGCTGCTGTTACTGCTGCTGCTGTTACTGCTGCTGCTGTTACTGCTGCAGTTACTGCTGCTGCTGTTACTGCTGCTGCTGCTGCTGCTGTTGCTGCTGCTGCTGTTGTTGCTGTCACTGCTGCCCTAGAAATGAAATTGAAATGTCCCCAATTTTGAAAATAAAATAAGGTGCCAATCATCCCAGATTGTTTTAAATGTCCTGCTGGAAACTCCTTTTTGGATTGGGCCGTGCCATTCAGTATTGGGAAGATGCCATGGGGGCTTGTTTGGGTACAGCTGCAGGGACCCTACAAGTAGCCACGGCCACCCCTACCCCAGGGTGTTGACTCCATACTTGGGGAGGAGTCAAGAATGAAGTAGGGAAACATGTATAAAGATAGATGGAGGCTCTTCACTAATGGTACTGCTTAGGGAGTTATATTTTATAACAACAGGGGGGGGTCGATGGATTTTCGCGCAAGCGGGTTGAAATTTCTTTGGGCCCCACCCCCATGGGAGGGGTCGAATTATTTTGGTCCCCCCCCCCCTCAGGCAAATTGAAATTGAGCACGGCTGACCCCTTTGACCTATAGTAACACGCGGGCTTTTTCGCTAAAAAGGGGTCCCCCCCTCAAGAGGGGTCCAAATTCTTTTGGTTCCCCCCCAAAATACACCAACCCCCCTGTTGTTAAAAAATGCCCACTCCCTTGGTGGCTTTTGGCCTGGAGAAGCAGGGAAGATGCAGCAGTGTTTAGGATAGATCCTTGCTCTGTAGACTTCTTTATGGCACCAGCACTGGGTACAGCAGGAGGTTGTTGTGAGTAGAGACGGAGACTTCTGGCCGTCAGTAAAAGCACTGCTCACATCTAGAAGCCACTGTCAGAGCTGCTCTCTCCTCTCACAACCAAAACCGCCACCACAGCCCCGCCCACTCAGAAATCGGTCCCCATTGATCTGAATGATCATCCATAGGCAGTACTTAACCCAGGCGTCATCACAGGTCCCCCGTTCCCGCACCCTGCCCAGTGGTCCCCGGGGAGTTGGGAGCTGCGGCCGGGGCTCTGTAATTTACATAAATCACTGGGTTCCCGTCCTCCTGCGGGACCGGAGCTGGCCAGGGGCGGGGCTCGACGTGGGCTGAGGCCACGCCCCCTTGAGGCTAAGCCACGCCCCCTGGAGGCTGAGACACGCCCCCCAGTGGCAGGTGCTGCCAAATGACCACCCTGCTGACCACGCCTCCTGGCAGTGCGGCTAGAACTGACCAGCTCCCGGACCACGCCCTCTGTGTAACCCCTCCTGGAGGCACACCACCCAGCCTGCTCTCACATCTATACCGTACATTCTCATGTAGAAGCCGCGGCTAGTATGCGAGTCAGATAGCCAGTGCGGCTTATAGCATCGGCCCAAGGTCAAGGTGCAGCTTATACGCGAGTATATTACAGTACTGAATTAGCTATTTTCAGATCCTCTCTGAGGTTTATAGGATTTGTCACCGCCCTTGTTAGGTCCCAACGTAAGGGAATGGTAACACTACAATGCAGGGTTGGCTACGAGAGGGGTCCACATTTTTTCTATATCCTATGGGGGTTCAAATTATTTGTGACCACCCCTTTGAGCTATAATAGTGCATAGACTTCTTTACTTTTGTTGACTTCCCCCCCCCCTGTCTGAAGGAGTCTGAATTGTTTTGATGATGTAAGTGCTATATGATAACATTGTTATTCCTCTTTATTGTAACTTGAACAAAAGTTACTACCCTGCCACTCGAGTCGAGGAGTCACCTTCTGTACATCAAACTTCAGACATCACTTCAGGTATCACGATACTAATTTCTGTAGGTGTCACATTAGAGAATACCATTTGATCTGGCTGCTGCCTTTCAGACTAACATCACAACCCTACAAATGATGCAGCAGTGTAAGGGGCATCTGAAACAGCTCATATCATGGGGTCTCAGATAGGGAATCCCGGGGTCACTGAGTATATCCTTACTGAAAGAAGAACTCTGCAGTTAATACTAGGTGAGTTCTGGGTGGTCAAAATAGTTTGGAAAATCTGCTAAAATTCTGTAAAAAATCACAAATGGCCCTCAGCATATCCTGATTGAGATGGCACCTCGGGATATATGATTATTGCAGGGATAGGCCTATGTTTTAATGTTTTTTTAGGTTCGGTCTGAAATGAATTTATTCACTGCATATACAGTCAATTATGGAGGTTCATTCATGTTAAGAACCAGCGTTTCAGATTTCGGTGAAAAACAACGCATTTTAATTTTTTATATAGTGTGCAAAAGGTTTTCCGATTTTTATCCCATGTTACGTTACATTAAACTATAGTGAAAATTCATTTCCCTGTCTGGGACCATGAGTCAGCTCACAGAGCAGCTCACACATTAGCTCACAGAGCAGCTCACACATTAGCTCACACAGCAGCTCACACAGCAGCTCACACAGCAGCTCACACAGCAGCTCACACAGCAGCTCACAAAGCAGCTCACACAACAGCTCATACAGCAGCTCACACAGCAGCTCACAAAGCAGCTCACACAGCAGCTCACAAAGCAGCTCACACAGCAGCTCACACAGCAGCTCAAACAGCAGCACACACAGCAACACACACAGTAGCTCACACAGCAGCTCACACAGCAGCTCACACAGCAGCACACACAACAGCTCATACAGCAGCTCACACAGCAGCTCACAAAGCAGCTCACACAGCAGCTCACAAAGCAGCTCACACAGCAGCTCATACAGCAGCTCACACAGCAGCTGACACAGCAGCACACACAGCAGCTCACACAGCAGCTCACACAGTAGCTCACACAGTAGCTCACACAGCAGCTCACACAGCAGCTCACACAGCAGCACACACAGCAGCTCACACAGCAGCTCACACAGCAGCTCACACAGCAGCACACACAGCAGCTCATACAGCAGCTCATACAGCACATAGGGCAGCTCACATCTAGGTAGTAGCTGTAGCAGTAACCGGATAGAGCAGCTCATAGAGCAGATCATACTACTTCATGACCTTCACAATCATACTCCCCCTCTAAAGTTCCCAGTCCTGGGTTGATTCCTAATATTGCACCAATATCCTCTCTTAATGTAATACATGTATAGTACAATAATAATTATGTTTGAATTGTATTGGCATCGGTCAAAGACACAGATCTATTAAGGTATAAACCATAGTCAATGACCCCATGAGGTGTTCAGAATTACATACTTCTTATGGTAGTGGCCTGTATAAGCAGTGGGCACCTTTTTCAGCTAAACTTTACCTTATAATGTGTGACCTGTTCTTATTAGAGAAAATACTATAATAGTGCAGTCATGTTTTTGAATACCTTTCCCTGTCACTTATTCAAGAATGGGGCTTGTTCAAACGATTGAACAGCGATTATCTAGTATTATTTAGTTATTATATCTATCGGCTACTAGTCAATATTTTTGTTCTGTCTGAACAATTGTTGATGAATTGTGAATTTGGCCGTCACGCGCTGGCAATAGCTAGCAAAGTGCATAGTGCATTAACCTTTAAAGGAAGTCAAAATGACTTTGGTCGTCATAATCCATGATTGCAGCCAGAGCTGCATTCAAGCATCACGACAACCCTACGTGGTTAATACAGTCCTTAAAAGTCGGCATTATGCACCAATGAAGCACCGACCAGTGAGTCACTCTACAGGCCATACATGAAGGGTTTAAGCATTATCCTCCCCGTATAAGTTCAAACTACTTGTTCAATTCTGAAGATTCCAAACCATTGATCAAGAATTGAGAATGTTGCCATCACTGAGTTAGTAATTGCCTGTAGCTGCTAGGGCGGTGAGCGGTTTGACACCTCTGTGGGAGTAACTCGAGCGCTCCATTCACCTTGTGGTAACCTTATAGCCGCGCGCTGACTTCCAAATTGATGCAGTTTGCTGAAGGCCTCCTCCGGTTACCGAGTGTCTCATGATATTGTCTTACTTATAGCCCTGTCTGCACCGCGGGGCACGAAATGGGAATAGGTGTCATTATGATGCACTCGTGTTGTTATGATGCACTCATGCAGCATCAGTAACCGTTGTGCACTCGTGTATCATGCTGACTCTTTGGGAGTGTACCAACCCTATAGAGTTGGCATGATGCTTGAATGCAGCTGTGTGGTTTAATGTACAGTGAGGGGGTGAGTGGACGGTGTGCGTGTTTTAAGACAGCGTACTTCAGGTGTAGGTCTCACAGGTGCAGCCTCCAACATGGCGACCAGTCTGCTCCTCATGTAGCTTGTTCATGAAAACAAAGTTTAGTTTATGAAAACAAAGTTATACTGGATTTATTCTCATCAACTCCTTTCTACCATGTAAGGTACATATATATAGCCTCTAACTGAATCTCTACCACAGTAGGCAGTTGTCTCAAAGTGCAGCCATGGGTGACACACAAAATTGGCTCTGCATTTAGGAGTCTGCCTGAGATGAGGTTCAGGGTTTTTCAGATTGTTCAGCTCCTGATAGGACTATGAGACTATGGAATAGCATGTTGGAAAGCCCTCGAAAAGCAGTGGGCATTTAACATAGGTTTATAACAAAGGGGAAAATGACAGTTTGCGAAAAGTGATGGTCTTTTTCTACCCAATAGATAACATTGAAATATTACCCAGCATACCTAACATATCAGAAGAATGTGTGTACCCATTGACAGCCTCCTACATGGATGCCCAAAGGGTTTTCTAGACTGCCCAAATTGATGCACTGCAAGTACTGCTCTGACATGGATTGTACAGCATCAAGATGTGAATTAAAGAATATCTTATAGCAACATGGAAAGGGGAATATTGTAGCTTTCCAACAGTGTATAACACACACCCTCAAATGTAATATAACAGCCTAAAGAGATCCACACAGGTAGAGAACTGGTAGAGTGGCTGCATGGTCACACATCAACTACATGTCCAGTATAGACCCACTCCAGTGGTGCCAATCTCCCACAGGTACCCCTGTGCATTTTTATTGTGGGCTTCCACAACCCTCTATGTTCTGGTCAATTTCTCCACTTCTAATTATGATAGAAGGATGAGTAAATATGTTCTGGAAAGCTGTTAGTGTGGCCAATAACATGGCACAATAGAATACAGAATCTAAACAATTTGGAAAATTTATCCAAATGCCTAACCACAAGCTCCCATAGATTAGGGGTGAGGTCATGGGACATCTACCGTAAAACCTTGGCTATAAGCCGAATGTGAGTTTGGGAGTAAAAATTCGGCTTATAACAAAAGTGCTTGAAATTAGTTTTCACTATGTTTCCACATTAATAAAACCTCGCCTATAAGCCGAATGGGAGTTTGGGGCTTAAAATTCGGCTTATATCAAATCAAAACGCCAAATAAAATTTGGCTTATAGCCGAGGTTTAACGGTAGGTCCATGACTGTATGTCTTCATCAGGTGCTGGCAACTCCTTGACATGACCATGATGTTCATGCATGATTCAGCACAGATATGTTGGAACTCTGGAATGTAGAATACGTCAAATTGTCCAAACTTAATGTCTCTTTCAAATTAGTTCCATTTTCCAAGGTTTTGAGAGCTGTGGAACGTGAATATATGGAACAGAAACGTCCTTTTGTAATACATGAAAACATGTTAATCTGAAATGTTGTGGAAAATATACCAAGTACTTGCAATAGATATGAGGAAGAATAGCTCTCTATTCTGCCAATGACCTCGCCTTCATAAGCCTCTCCAGGGTCATTTTCTGGCCTTTGCTTAGACCTGCTCATTTTATGAATGGGCCACCTATAATATTATGTCAAATTCGAGCACTGTGTCCCACTTAAAGGATGAATTGCCACTCTGGGTATCTGAAACACTGTAAAGGGATGAGTTGCCTGTTACAGTTTCTGAACTAGAGTTCTCAAACAACGCTTTTAGATAATCAGTTCAGGCAAAGTTGTTTGTTGGTTTGTCTCGTGTAACTTGCTTCAATCACTGCGGGGATCCTATGAAGTTAGCTCCACATAACAGGTTTTAACAAGACCTCAGCTTGGCGAGTGAGATGGCTATATAGGGTATCATTGGAAGGTGTGCAACTAGAAGTCCACGGTGAAGTATGGACATGACAAAGACGTGAAATAGACTCTACATACCACTGGTGTATAAAACAACCACTAGATAGTTCTAATGCATACCCTAGTGGTTGTTGTAGACACTACTGATGTGTAGAGCCTATTTTTCACGTGCAAGGACCACTGTGGACTTCTAGTTGCTCACCTTCCCATGGTACCCTATATAGCCTACTCACTCTCCAAGCTGATGTCTTGTTAAAACCTGTGCTCCACATAGAAACACGACAATGGTATCAGCAAGTCACCATGCTGTTATCACAATACGAACCGCGCTCAATAACTTTGTACACTTAATGTAAAGCTACTTTTACTCAGCCACTTTAACCCCTTGAAGAGCAGCATAGTCCTTTGATGTATGATGCGCCTGGTCGTCATGATGCATTCATTAAGTCCTCGGTGAGTTGCTAACTAATGCTGCGTTTGAGTTGATACACATGCTAAGGGTCGGCATGATGCACCACTGCAGCGCCTCTGAGGTACTCACCGGCACGATTAACATTGATGCATCATGCCGACCATGAACCTGCCACCTGAGGTATCATCCTACAGGTGTGTGTGTGTGTGTGGGGGGGGGGGTCATGTACAGTTGATTATACGTGGACAAAACACGCTCTATGCGTATCATCAGAATCGCCATGTGTGCCTGAGTCACTGTGCATTACACTGACACATCACAGTCTATAGCCGGCAAAAAGGCTGCCGGTCCGGAAGAAAGATGGCTACTGCCGGCTCAAATGGCTGGCTCTATTTTCGAGATTTTTGCCTACATGCCATTTTTTACGGCTTGTAAATCGGACCATTATTAAGGTTTCTACAGCATAAAACAGATAGCTTGAATGTTTTCTGTAGTGTTCTTCAGTAATTTACATATTACAATGGTTAATATAATTGTAACATATAGGGGAACCCTATGTATTATCATTGTCAGTACAAACACTTGCTTTATATTTTATTTTTAAATAGCAAGGTTGTACTGCGATATATCCGGGCCTGCAAAAATTGAGCCCCTTGAAGGCAGTCTATACGAAAAGATTTTCACCATGCAGGACATTCGGTCCTGCAATTCTTTTTCTTTGCAGGCCACCAATCACAATCACAATGGGTCTGTTACATAATGCCCCCAAAGAATTCCGCAGTGAAGCTCAGGGAATTATCTCATTGGTTGATAATTCAACCACACACACAGAAAAGTGAGAGTCATTGTCGCTAAAACGACCCTCACCTGAGGGTCAGGCACTGCCACAGACAATGACACAGAGGCAGTGCCTGACCCTCAGGTGAGGGTCGTTTTAGCGACAATGACTCTCACTTTTCTGAGGGTGCAGTTACACGCCTATAGGAGAGGTCAGAAGGTGTCTAGGACCTGTATAACACACGGGTACACATGGCCACTTTAGGAACCTACCGGGGGACAAGATGGCGGCATCTACAGTACAACACACTAGAGTGCTATATACAGGAGTTAAAATGGATATGAAACTCTATCTGTGACATGAGAGTCAGTATCATTCAGTTAAAAGCTGCAGCGGTTCATGATACGCGGCGTTACACAGGGGTATGGGGGGAACAGGAGACCTCCTCTCCCTGCCCTGCTGAACGTGAGCTGACTGCATCATACCCCACAGCAGCACTAATGTACACTAACATGGTATCAGGTCTCCGTGAAAGGTGGAGAGAGAAGGGGAGCAGAGAGAAAGAGTGAGAGAGAGAGAGAGAGAGAGAGAGAGAGAGAGAGAGAGAGAGGGGGGGGGTAGAGAGAGAAAGAGAGAGGGAGAGAGACAGACAGAGGAAGAGACAGAGAGACAGACAAAGAGACAGACAGACAAACAGAGACAGACATAACCAGAGCAATAAAATTCAATGACAGTCAAAGCAATAAATAAGTAGGTAATAAGAAGCAATGCCAATCAGAGAAATTTTGATAAAAAGCAATGGGAGTCAAAGCAAGTCAATAGCCATAAGAATCAAAGCAATAAATAAACAATGGGTGCCAAAGCAATAACAAGCAATGGGAGTCAAAGCAATGAAAAGCCATAGGAGAAATAGGAGTCAAAGCAATAAAAGGAAATGGGAGCAAAAGCAATAAAAAGCAATAGGAGCCAAAGCAATAAAAGCAATAGTAGTTTAAGCACGACTTAAACTGTCCCCTAATACATATACTGATGAACTAATTCACCATAAACTGGTGACTGTATTGTCTGCAAGCACCGCGGTCACCTGTAAGGGAGGCCGGAGGGAGGAGACAGGAAACAAGGAGACAAGGCAGATTACCCAACACCAGCACCTCCATACCACAGCAGCCAATACTGGAGTACACTGATACTCTTAAGTTGCAGAACTTAATCAGTACTGGCGAACAAATCAACCAATAATACCTGACCTAGTTCATTGGCGGATCCAGGGGGGTGGCCCGACGGGCCTTGGCCCCCCCCCCCCCCCCCAAAAAAAAAAAAAAAAAAAAAAAAAAAAAACATTTTAAAAAAGGGGAAGAAGAGGGGAGAAAGGAGGGGAAAAAAGAGAGAAGGGAACAATACCATATAGACAGACCATCAACATTTTCATGGGGGGGGGGGGCATGCCCCGACACCCCCTAGTATGGCTACTGTGATTTTTTTTTGGGCTGCGCTTCGCTTGCGCTGTGCATGGGAACAAACAGTCACTCCATGGTTGGCCAGGTTTGGGCCCCCCCCTCTGGAAAATTCTGGATCCGCCACTGAGACTAGTTAGTCATTCTCTGCCCCCCTGTACGACCAACCTAGATTAACTAATACTGCCAGGTTGGTCAGTACTGACCAATTTACCTTAGGCTTCTCCAAAAGTCTTTTTCGAGCAAGGCATTATTTATATGTTGTTTTGCCTCAGTAATTTTTAATATCGCTTGGTCATGCCTGACAAATATGCTTATGACTAACTTGGATAGCCACTACAGACTAAGGGTCGGGACATTTACATTATCAGTGTGGTAGAGCTATCTTTGATGTCCGTGTTACTAAACGCTGCGTGCCTCACAGTCATGTCTCCGTTACCCAGAATCCCCCTGTGCCGCATGCCGCCATCTTGTTGTGTGATCACGTGGTCTGACGCCGCTGTACCACGTGACCCCGTGTTAAAAGGTTGCCATGACAACTGACGCTACGTCCTGTGAAGTAGCGGGATACAAAGACAAACATGACGTGCCGGTGACGTTGTCATGACGTGCTCATCTGCAGCCCGGCTGTTATTGTAGCTACATACATACAGGCTATACGTGGGTGTAGGGTGCGGGGTGGGAGGGGGGGGAGGGGATACATGAGTGTAGGGTGCGGGGTGGGAGGGGTTACATAGATAGGGGAGGGGCACACAGGGGGCAGGGTGAGGATCCCATCGTCACGTTACATATTGGGACATGGGGGTGTTGGGTGTCTAGGACAGCCAAATAGCGATATGGTTCTACCCTTCATGTTGATGTGGAAGGGACAGAGAGGGAAGCAGGGAGGAGGGACAGGAGGAGGCAGAGCCAAGGAGGAAAACCATGGCAGTGGGGGAACGGGAGAAAGGGCAGGGGAGAGGGAAGGGGAGAGGAAAGGGGAGATTGGAGGGGAGAGGGGACGGGAGTGGGAAGCCCAAAGGGAAGGGGAGAATGAAATAAGGATAGGGAGAGGGTAGGGGTCAGGGAAGGGAAGAGGGAAGGGGGGAAGGAAGGAGGGATGGGGAGAGGGTAGGGGTCAGGGAAGGGGGGAAGGAAGGAGGGATGGGGAGAGGGTAGGGGTCAGGGAAGGGAAGAGGGAAGGGGAGACGGAAGGGGATGGGGAGAGGGTAGGGGTCAGGGAAGGGAAGAGGGAAGGGGAGACGGAAGGGGATGGGGAGAGGGTAGGGGTCAGGGAAGGGAAGAGGGAAAGGGAGACGGAAGGGAATGGGGGAGAGGGTAGGGGTCAGGGAAGGGAAGAGGGAAGGGGAGACAGAAGGGGATGGGGAGAGGGTAGGGGTCAGGGAAGGGAGGAGGGAAGGGGAGACGGAAGGGGATGGGGAAGAGGGTAGGGGTCAGGGAAGGGAAGAGGGAAGGGGAGACGGAAGGGGATGGGGAGAGGGTAGGGGTCAGGATAGGGAAGAGGGAAGGGGAGACGGAAGGGGATGGGGAGAGGGTAGGGGTCAGGGAAGGGAAGAGGGAAAGGGAGACGGAACGGAATGGGGAGAGGGTAGGGGTCAGGGAAGGGAAGAGGGAAAGGGAGACGGAACGGAATGGGGAGAGGGTAGGGGTCAGGGAAGGGAAGAGGGAAAGGGAGACGGAACGGAATGGGGAGAGGGTAGGGGTCAGGGAAGGGAAGAGGGAAAGGGAGACGGAACGGAATGGGGAGAGGGTAGGGGTCAGGGAAGGGAAGAGGGAAGGGGAGACGGAACGGAATGGGGAGAGGGTAGGGGTCAGGGGAGGGAAGAGGGAAGGGGAGAGGAAAGGGGAGTGGGATGGGCACAGGGTAGGAGACAGGGAAGTAGACAGGGAAGGAGAATATAAATCGGGGAGAGAGGGCAGTGTGTGTGGTTAGACACAGCGGGAGTTGGGCTCCCACTGCTGCCTGATCCCGTGTCATGACCTGATGACTCCCACCTGAGTACCTGGAGTAGGGAGTCACCTGAGTACCTGGAGTAGGGAGTAGGTATCAAAGGACTTGAGGCTGCAGCCGTCCTGAACAACGTGCTCAGTCCGCTCTCTGATATACTACCCTGCCTGCTGGATATGTGTGTGGGTGGAGGGTGTGTGAGAGTGTGGGTGAGTGTGTGAGTGTGGCTGTGGGGCTGTGGTAGAGAGGGTGTGTTCCTGTGGTAATTCTGTGTATATGATAACGTGTATATCTGTGTGTGACAAGACCACCATGCACCCACTCCACTTACACACGCCCCCCCCCCCCCCCCACACACACAGGTCATGACACCCGGGTACACAGGTCCTACTGACATGGAGACCTGCTCATGTCATCTGTCCCGTAGTCCGCATGCTGCAGTCTCTAATGTTTTGACATGAGTGAAAATAGAGAGGCCAACATACAATGTATACCAGAATACAGGTAGGGCAAAGGGAAAGCCTGATTAGAAAAGTCGGAGCAACCAGAAACAATTGGAGTTAAAGTAATAAGAAGCAATAGTAGTCAAGGCAAAAAGAAGCAATGGTAGTCAAGGCAATAAGAAGCGATGGTAGTCAAGACAATAAGAAGCCATGGTAGTCAAGGCAATAAGAAGCAATGGTAGTCAAGGCAATAAGAAGCAATGGTAGTCAAGGCAATAAGAAGCAATGGTAGTCAAGGCAATAAGAAGCGCTGGTAGTCAAGGCAATAAGAAGCCATGGTAGTCAAGGCAATGAAAAGCCATGGTAGCCAAGGCAATTTGAAGCAATGGTAGTCAAGGCAATTAGAAGCAATGGTAGTCAAGGCAATAAGAAGCAATGGTAGTCAAGGCAATAAGAAGCAATGGTAGTCAAGGCAATAAGAAGCAATGGTAGTCAAGGCAATAAGAAGCAATGATAGTCAAGGTAATAAGAAGCAATGGTAGTCAAGGCAATAAGAAGCAATGGAAGTCAAGGCAATAAAAAGCAATGGTAGCCAAGGCAATAAGAAGCAATGGTAGTCAAGGCAATAAGAAGCAATGGTAGTCAAGGCAATAAGAAGCAATGGTAGTCAAGGTAATAAGAAGCAATGGTAGTCAAGGCAATAAAAAGCAATGATAGTCAAGGCAATTAGAAGCAATGGTAGTCAAGGCAATAAGAAGCAATGGTAGTCAAGGCAATTAGAAGCCATGGTAGTCAAGGCAATGAAAAGCCATGGTAGCCAAGGCAATAAGAAGCAATTGGTAGTCAAGGCAATAGGAGCAATGGTAGTCAAGGCAATAAGAAGCAATGGTAGTCAAGGCAATAAAAAGCAATGGTAGTCAAGGCAATAAAAAGCAATGGTAGTCAAGGCAATAAGAAGCAATGGTAGTCAAGGCAATTAGAAGCGATGGTAGTCAAGGCAATAAGAAGCCATGGTAGTCAAGGCAATGAAAAGCCATGGTAGCCAAGGCAATAAGAAGCAATTGGTAGTCAAGGCAATAAGAAGCAATGGTAGTCAGGGCAATAAGAAGCAATGGTAGTCAAGGCAATAAGAAGCAATGGTAGTCAAGGCAATAAGAAGCAATGGTAGTCAAGGCAATAAAAAGCAATGGTAGTCAAGGCAATAAGAAGCAATGGTAGTCAAGGCAATAAGAAGCAATGGTAGTCAAGGCAATAAGAAGCAATGGTAGTCAAGGCAATAAGAAGCAATGGTAGTTAAGGCAATAAGATGCAATGGTTGTCAAGGCAATTTGAAGCAATGGTTGTCAAGACAATTAGAAGCGATGGTAGTTAAGGCAATAAGAAGCAATGGTAGTCAAGGCATGGGTTGAGAAGGCAGAAGGAGTGATGAGAGACACTGATGTAGAGCTGGCTGCAGTATCCACATGCTACCACACCAGCAACAGTCAACGCACGGCCGGGCGTGCGGCCGGGCGTGCATCCGGGCGTGTGGCAGGCCATTCTGAGTGGATAGGTCTAACCAAATTTACATTTTTTATAATGTTAATTGAAATAGATAATTGAAAAGAATACTCTCGTCTCAGCCACCGATAAAAAGATACCGACTTTGTTAGGCAAAAATTAGGAGAATCCAAATTCGAGCATTCATCCTAGCAGTCCAAACCTCTCTTGCCCACCAGGTAGAGCAGAGCCCCCCCCCCCCCACTACCCTCACCATCTGCGTGCTACCTGTACTTTTAATCAGCCTCTTGTAGCTAACATCATCCCCCCTGACCACTGATACCGGACCGCTGTGATACCTGACCCCAGCACTCACCTACCTGAACCAAAGGCCCCAGCTTTGTACATCTATACCTCTGTAGTAGTCCCACCCGGTCCGCCTCTATACACAGGAAGGTCCTGATGGTAGCCAGTTCCACAGTCCATACCAGAACTATCTGTCATGCATTAATTGAGAAAGCCAACTGGAAAGATGATACACACAAGACCAAGGCTTTCGTGCCACACTCATCTTTCCATAGATACTTTCTGCCTACCAGTTGGGACCAGGTTGCCTAAACAGAAAGAAAAAACAGTGTCAAAAGGGAGTCTAGGTTGCCTCCGGAATGATTCCTGTCTTTAGGGGAGCCCAGGTTGCCGGTGACTCCCCTAGGTGACTCCCTGGCCTATTAAACTAAGGGAGTCACCTGGGGGAGTCGGGATGTGTACTGGTGTACAGGATTGAATTAGTCAACTCCTGAAGACAAGTAAGTCAAAAAAGTTTTTTCTAATATGAGTTTGCCCAGACTGTACACTCAATAAAGTGAGCTTTACTGTTGACAAAACTGCCTGACTTTGAGATGAGAGTGCTTTTGGCGACTGTGACTGGCTTGCCACTGACCAGAACCGGCTGCTGATTGGATGACCAGCCCCACCCCTGTCAGTGTACCCGCTGCTGATTGGACGACCAGCCCCACCCCTGTCAGTGTACCGGCTGCTGATTGGACGACCAGCCCCACCCCTGTCAGTGTACTGGCTGCTGATTGGATGACCAGCCCCACCCCCGTCAGTGTACCGGCTGCTGATTGGATGACCAGCCCCACCCCTGTCAGTGTACCGGCTGCTGATTGGATGACCAGCCCCACCCCTGTCAGTGTACAGGCTGCTGATTGGATGACCAGCCCCACCCCTGTCAGTGTACCGGCTGCTGATTGGATGACCAGCCCCACCCCTGTCAGTGTACAGGCTGCTGATTGGATGACCAGCCCCACCCCTGTCAGTGTACAGGCTGCTGATTGGATGACCAGCCCCACCCCTGTCAGTGTACTGGCTGCTGATTGGATGACCAGCCCCATCCCTGTCAGTGTACAGGCTGCTGATTGGATGACCAGCCCCACCCCTGTCAGTGTACTGGCTGCTGATTGGATGACCAGCCCCACCCCTGTCAGTGTACAGGCTGCTGATTGGATGACCAGCCCCACCCCTGTCAGTGTACCGGCTGCTGATTGGATGACCAGCCCCACCCCTGTCAGTGTACCGGCTGCTGATTGGATGACCAGCCCCACCCCTGTCAGTGTACCGGCTGCTGATTGGATGACCAGCCCCACCCCTGTCAGTGTACCGGCTGCTGATTGGATGACCAGCCCCACCCCTGTCAGTGTACAGGCTGCTGATTGGATGACCAGCCCCACCCCTGTCAGTGTACCGGCTGCTGATTGGATGACCAGCCCCACCCCTGTCAGTGTACCGGCTGCTGATTGGATGACCAGCCCCACCCCTGTCAGTGTACCGGCTGCTGATTGGATGACCAGCCCCACCCCTGTCAGTGTACCGGCTGCTGATTGGATGACCAGCCCCACCCCCGTCAGTGCAGGCTGCTGATTGGATGACCAGCCCCACCCCTGTCAGTGTACCGGCTGCTGATTGGACGACCAGCCCCACCCCTGTCAGTGTACCGGCTGCTGATTGGACGACCAGCCCCACCCCTGTCAGTGTACCGGCTGCTGATTGGACGACCAGCCCCACCCCTGTCAGTGTACCGGCTGCTGATTGGACGACCAGCCCCACCCCTGTCAGTGTACCGGCTGCTGATTGGACGACCAGCCCCACCCCTGTCAGTGTACCGGCTGCTGATTGGATGACCAGCCCCACCCCTGTCAGTGTACCGGCTGCTGATTGGATGACCAGCCCCACCCCCGTCAGTGCAGGCTGCTGATTTGATGACCAGCCCCACCCCTGTCAGTGTACCGGCTGCTGATTGGATGACCAGCCCCACCCCCGTCAGTGCAGGCTGCTGATTGGATGACCAGCCCCACCCCTGTCAGTGTACCGGCTGCTGATTGGACGACCAGCCCCACCCCTGTCAGTGTACCGGCTGCTGATTGGATGACCAGCCCCACCCCTGTCAGTGTACTGGCTGCTGATTGGATGACCAGCCCCACCCCTGTCAGTGTACAGGCTGCTGATTGGATGACCAGCCCCACCCCTGTCAGTGTACCGGCTGCTGATTGGATGACCAGCCCCACCCCTGTCAGTGTACCGGCTGCTGATTGGATGACCAGCCCCACCCCTGTCAGTGTACCGGCTGCTGATTGGACGACCAGCCCCACCCCTGTCAGTGTACCGGCTGCTGATTGGACGACCAGCCCCACCCCCGTCAGTGTACCGGCTGCTGATTGGACGACCAGCCCCACCCCTGTCAGTGTACCGGCTGCTGATTGGATGACCAGCCCCACCCCTGTCAGTGTACCGGCTGCTGATTGGATGACCAGCCCCACCCCTGTCAGTGTACCGGCTGCTGATTGGATGACCAGCCCCGCCCCCGTCAGTGTACCGGCTGCTGATTGGACGACCAGCCCCACCCCCGTCAGTGTACCGGCTGCTGATTGGATGACCAGCCCCACCCCTGTCAGTGTACCGCCTGCTGATTGGATGACTAGCCCCACCCCCGTCAGTGTACCGGCGGCTGATTGGATGACCACCCCTGCCCCCTCTGTACACCTGAGTACAAAGACCCGGATCTAACAGATCACGTGACACTGGCCGCTAGGTGGCTCTGTATGTCAGGTGCAGCCTCTGAGGTGACCTCACCTGGGGTCCGTAACAACAAGTTATTGTAACCAATCCTTGTTTAGGCCACTCAAATTTTTTTTAAAAGTTGTTGTTTCTCGTCACCAGGGTCTGAAAAAAATAAGTCAAATTTTTAAGAATTTTCTTTTTTAAATTTTTTTTACTGGGGAGCTAAATTATAATTATAGGGAAATTTGGACTTTTCACAAACAATTTTCACATTTTACAAAGTACGGTTATAGTTAATTGAATAAACGTCAAAATGGAGATTATTCCCAGCTCACTGGATTACTAATAGTATGAAACACCCGGTGATGGGAAACCAGGTTTTCTGTTTAAGTGGCCTTACTGACCATCCTGATAGGGTGAGGGTCATGTTTAAGGCTGTAAAGTTGCAGATGAGCAGCTCCCTATTCTATTACATACACAGATACACAACACCTGGACAGCTCTATGATCCCACCTCCTAATATACAGTCTCCGCATATATACCTCCTTCATAATGATTCTTCTTGGTTAAGGCGCTCACATCATCTCTCATACAGACACTCATATCATCTGTCACTTAGCATCCTCAGATATGCCTTAGTCTAGGAGAAAAGAGACCATATTCCCATCAGCTATCAGGTTACATAGATACCTCCCCCTACTCTGATATGGTGTTAGAAATCTATCTGTTACAGACATCATAGCTATAGCATTGTGTCTATGATAGAATCAACACAATGCTGCTATATATATATATATATATATATATATATATATATATATATATATATATATATATATATATCTCCTTGTGTAAGTATTGATGACTTTGTAACATAGGACCCACACTGCCTGTAGAGTAGACAGGTGGCAGACCAGTGTCAGACAGCCTGTGAGGTGCACCTCTATAGCTATACCTCTATAGACGCACCTAATGCCACCAGTACCTGTCTGCCCTTACCCAGACTGTAACCCACATCTGTCCCTCCCCCTGTCCTCCTGTCCCCCTGTACCCCTCACTAACGCCCGTGAGATCTTCATGATGCCTCCAGACAGCCAGCTGTATGGTGGTTGATGTGTCAGGTCAGGTATACGTATAGGGGCATGGTGTGTGATGCCCTGTAGGCCGCCATCCTGTCCCCCTTTACTGACAGCTTGCTGTATGGTTGTTAATGTGTCAGTGTCAGGTGTACGTATAGGGGCATGGTGTGTGGTACCCTGTAGGCCGCCATCTTGTCCCCCCTGTGAGCGGCCATCATGTCCCCCCTGTAGCGGCCATCTTGTCTCCCCTGTAGCGGCCATCTTGTCTCCCCTGTAGCGGCCATCTTGTCTCCCCTGTAGCAGCCATCTTGTCTCCCCTGTAGCAGCCATCTTGTCTCCCCTGTAGGCGGCCATCTTGTCCCCCCTTTGAGCGGCCATCTTGTTCCCCCTGTAGCGGCCATCTTGTCTCCCCTGTAGCGGCCATCTTGTCCCCCTGAAGGCGGCCAGCTTGTCCCCCAGTCTGTTCTGACAGCCAGCTGTATGGTGGTCATATAGGGTCATGGTGTGTGGTGCCCTGTAGGCCGCCATCTTGTCCCCCATGTATCTCCTATATGCGACACAGCAACTTATATATGGTATGTCCTAAAATCAAAACAGCGATGTGGAAATTTCTTATAATTGAAACAAATATAATGACACAGGCATTTCTTGAAAACTACAATGAAAATGCCATTGACCCCGCCCATGCAGTCATCCTGCTAGACCCCTATAGGGTAGCCTGTGTGATATACGGTGCAGTTGGGTGTGATCTATGACTGTGATGAGCAGTCACCCCGCCCCCTGTCTGTATGAGGGGTGTACACGGGTACTAAGTGGGGGAGTCATTGTCAGGGAGCACGGGGCAGGCAGGTGTGGGAGGGGTGGTGGGTGTGTAATGGTGCCATGATTAATGTACAACACAGACCGTACAGGGTCCGAGACAGGTGAGGAGGAGACACGTAGTAGGGCAGAGCAGGGGATGGTGACCAAATCGTGCCTCTACATGGGTACCCAACTTTTTAGCCGTGTCGCCATATCGATATTTAGACATATACCATATACTAGAACCTTACAAAACTGTGTGTGTCTATCTTTTTTTAAAAGAGCCGTGTCAATTTTTAAAAGGGATGTGTCGCCCGTGTCGAATTTTACCCCAAGGCACAGAATCAATACCTTTAAGGACGGCATGATGCATTAATACATCATACCCTTGGTCTTCATGATGCATACATGCAGCACAGGTGAGTGTCTCAAGCATCATGCCAACCCTATGGATTTGAGACACTCCCAAAGGGTGTGCCTCTACTTGGGTAAAGGTCGACACGTGCGACACGGTGACATGGCCTTTTAAGGCCCTTTTAAAATTCGACGGACACAGAAAAATATGGGATAAAAATGTACCTACAGAGATTTTTCTATGAGTTCCTATATACATAAAAAATGACGCAGTGACACACTCAAAATCCGAAGGACCCATGTAGAGTCACAAGGGTTGGTATGGTGCATCATGATGACAAAGGTCATCTTTGAGGAAATGTCTTGAGCCAGAAAGGAGATTCCAGTAAACACCAAATTGCTGCAGCCTCAGTAGATGGCTATATCATAATGATAGACCACCCTGTGGATCCTCCCCTGTAGGACATTAGATGGGGTGAGGGCAGGTGGGTGGGGACAGGCAGGGTGACATAGGGGTTGGGGATGGGTACTGTAGAAGGTAAGTAGGGGTGTCGGGTAGCAGGACAGGTGTATAGGGGCCTGCACACAGGCAGTGGGAACTGAGGTCAGGGCGGCATAAAAAAAACATCTGGTGCAGAGACAGGGGGTGGACAGTGGAGGGCTGCAGGGTAAGTGTAGCGTTACCTTGGGGCTGCTGGATCAGTAACCCTCTAAGGGCAGCATAATCTGATAATGCTTCACTTAACTGCACCTTTTAATCATCTTATACCACACTTTGGTGGAAAGACAAAAGAAACTGCCTGACTGTATAAGACGTACATAAGGTGTGAAAAACAATTCCCATAGGGTCTGCATGATCCATGAATAAACTGCTGGCTAGTTACTCAACAGGTTGTATAATTAATGCAGCATAGCGAAAGGAAGGAAAACTAGCGTTAAAGGACTAGAGATGGAAACAGTTGATAAAGCTGTTGACAATTCCTCAAGCGTGACAAACAACACGAGTAGGGGGGCTATAACCTCAAAATCCTTCAAGTATACACCATTTACGAGATGATTGTCCCATAAATCTTCTGATATGAGGTTTTCACAAGGAGGATTCTGCTCAAACCAACTTAAACACAACATGATACATGAATGCAGCCCTGGCGAGTAACTCGCCAGTGCTGCATTCAAGCATCATGCCGACCCTATAGGGTTGAGACACCAATGTAACACTGGCGAATTACTCGCCGGGGCTGCATTGGTGCATCATGTCGACACATGTCATATATAAGCGACATCGGGTGCAAAACCTGGTCCTTAAACGCAACGGTACAGTATTCGTAGTCCATCTGTAAGACTTCCACCAAGGTGGTAGGGGGATGCTGCTCCCTTTATGTAAGAGTATAACCCAGCACAGTGCTATAATACAGGCAGGGTCGGCCACCATGTGACCATATCCCCCATATCTCCCACCCCGTGCCTCGCCGTACCTGCCCGCCGCGCTCACAACCGCTAAGGTTTCTGCTACTGAAATTCTAGTCTGTGAAAATACCTGCAGTTTATCCCGTCACTAAGGTAACCGGGGAGATGAAACCAAGATGGCGGCTTGGTTGGGGTCGGGTTGCTAGGGGAGGGGGAGGGGGTAGAAAGAACACCAACAAACAGGAGATGGGTAGGGTGTGGTGTGAGGTGTCGGCTACAGGAGGTCTACCTAACATATACCTGCCTTACACACAGGCTTAAACTGATCAGCAGCTTGCTTATACTGGGAGTATATAACTATATATAAATATATATATATATATATATATATATATATATATATATATATATATATATATATATATATATATATAGCACAAGGTATGACACAGCTAGACACCCATCATCTTCATACCCTAGATGGCCTTACTGTGCCATGGGTTTGGCCATAGAAGGTAGAACCATATAGTTAGTCATATGTAAACTGATTAGTCCACCATCATCTTTAGACTTCAGATGGTGCCACCTGTCTATGGCCAAACACATTGTACAGTAGGACCATCTAGGGTGTACAGATGATGGGCGTCTAGCTATGCCATACCTTGTGCTATATATCTACTCCCAGTTTAACCAGGCTAGTCAGTTTAAACCTGTGACCTAACATATACCTGCCTTACACAGGGACATAGAGCTGCAGTAATACACAGCCAATGATATAAACTGATATATGTTTTTTTGGCTGATTTAATCCTAGGCCGAATCAAATGTGTAGGCAGAAAACTGCAGTAGGAACACAGAGAAAGGCAAAGGTGTCAACCGTGTCTCCCATGTTGCTCTGGTCAAATAGAGAGTCAAACAACTATGATTCTGCTTATATGAAGGGTCAATTTGAGTTAATTTTGTACTATCAATGTCAAATCAAGTTGGGCCTTGATAAAAGCAGAGTTGATAGCTGTTTGACATTTTCACCAATGCCACGTGGCAGCAATTGCCTCACTATAGCGCTTTGCTAAATGGCACTATATGGGTAATATAAATAGTTATCCCATTCCCAACTCTCTCCTGTCACCAAAAGAAGCTCTTTACACCTGCAGCCTGCCGAGTTCTTCTGCTTCAGTGTTTACTGGAACCACTGTTAACACCCTAGGTCTGCTCCTGTTGGATGCAACTGCCTTTAAAGATGGTATTTCAGCTAATAGACTTCCCAAACCTTTCTTTCAACATGGATGTAATTGTAATGTCAAGGGTTTTGTTATTATTTTAGCTGATATGCAGGCTCAATGTTAAATATATTTGTCTATAAATGCACGATTTGAGATAGAAAACAATGTTGCTTATTCACCTACCTGACTCAGTGTCCCCACTATGTGAGCATACCGGGAACTAAGC
>OX381708.1:83821030-84088530 GCA_947462335.1 Harmothoe impar | reverse complement strand
ATATGGACTGTATGAACACAAATATGTTGAAAAAAACGAAAAATAAAAAATGACCCCAAATTAGCTCCTAACCCATCTTTAAGTTTTCTGCCAGAGGCCATATTACCTAGTTGGCCAATGCTGCATCGTCACCCTACGGGGTCGGCATGATGCATCGATGCAGTAGCGGTACTGTGCATCATGATGAGAGATGATACCTCCAGGCATCATGGGACCTTTACCCATTTAGGTTGCATAGTGTTTTTGTGCATCACGCCCGTTGTCATCCTGATGCATGAATGCAGCCCTTGTAAGTACATTCATACATCATGCGCTGCATTCATGCATTGTGACGACAATTAACCCTTTAAGGATGGCATAGTGCATTAGTGCATCAAGCCTTTGGATATCATGATGCATGAATGCAGCCCTGGCAAGTAACTTGCTAGTGCTCTATTCAAAGATTATGCCGACTCTACAGGGTTGAGGCACTCACAAAGGGTCGCAAGATGCATCAATGGTGATTTACTTGCTGGGGCTGCATTGGTGCATCATGACAATAAACCTCAACTCATAGCAACATGCCGTCCTTTAAGGGTTAAATTGCTATATGACCCTTAAAGGGTTAAATAGTTGATACCAGATAGCCTCACACCTCACAGACAGCTATAGAGGTCAGGTACAGGATGGTAAAGCCTTGAGCTGACTTCTGTAACCAACATCTACCAGGGGTTGGATGTTGCCATAGTAACCCAAGGGTGGGACCATCTGGGACTTAAAAAGTAGAACCGACTCTGAGTTTGTAATTCACCCACCAGGCTACGGCTTGCTGACAATGCTGGCATGAATAATCTAGACTGTATAGCGACTACAACCTTTGTATTGGTTTTGAATGAAAAATTATATCATTTATTCTACTTCATATCTATTAGTATTGCTTTCCAACTAGATCTTTTTTATTTTGGAGCCCATCCATGCAAAAGAGCACAAGTTATTGAGATATTTAATACCACTTTAATATCTGTATGCCAGACCCAATGACCTTTACTTTATAGTGGATATTCTCACTTGTACTTCACTTGTGTGGGTGTGGGGGTGGACTGGGTTAGCAGTGAGTTGAAGCACCATTTGGGACCCTTGGTGGTGGTGGGGGGGGGACCTTCACCTGTGGATGCAGGACTGGGGTAGCGGTGAGTTGGGACCCTTACCTAGTAGTAGAAGGGGGCAGGGTTGTGACAGCAGTGAGAAGGAGCACCCTTTGGGAGCAGTGACAGGGGCAGCTAAATAAGCCTTCACATGTAGCAGGCATCTGGAAGCTCACCTCCCCCCCACCCCTACCCCCTCACAGAGACTCTACATTACACCCATGCTGTACAGAGTGGGATGTAGAGAACAGACCACCATACCATGTCTGGGAGCACCTGGTGAGCCCCCCTCACTGTGAGACTCTACATTACCCACAGTCTGCTGTACAAACTGGGATGTAGAACACAGCCCACTATACCCCGTCTGGGAGCACCTGGTCACAGCGGGGGTTGGTGGATTTTGGGGGGGACCAAAAGAATTTGGACCCCTTAAAGGGGGGGACCAAAATTATTTGGACCCCTGCGTGTTACTATGGCTCGAAGGCGTCGGCCGTGCTCTAATTTCAACGTGCCTGAGGGGGGGACCAAAAATATGGTAGTGAGCGAGATACGTCTTCTAAACATTTGACCAAAAATATTCGACCCGCTCGCCTGAAAATCCACCACCCCCCCCTGTTTTAAAAAAAATGACCACTCCCTTAGGACCTTTATTAGCAGTAATGTCCAGACCTGCAGGAGGAGGTCAGCCTCATCCCCTTGGTGGTGGTGTCATCGGCCATAAAACCTTTGGACACGGAGAAAATGTTTTAACTAGCACTTCAATTAATACACTGGAGGAAGGGGCTAATGAGGTGAGAAGTGTGGTTAATTTGAGTTATCAATGTAACCTCTGACCACAGCTATAAAACTCCACCAGAGCAGCCTAAATGCACGGCGCTGGAGTCGGGGGTCTAACCACAATGCACTGCTCTGAGTCAAAATGGCTGCCTCCATCAACGGGCAAGCTCCTCTCATGAGGTCTGTTGAAATTAATTGTGTAAACCCCGACGAATGTTGCAACATGATGATAGTCTTCAGGAACCTGTAATTAGTGCCTTACCTGCCTTTGTAAAGCTCTGTTTTCTAACTGTTTTCTAACTGTGCCAACGACACAATTGTGTGTCCGTACGAACCTGATAGCCTCCACTTATTAACATCAAACACGGTATACGACTTAAGTACATGTTGATCTACTGCTGCTTTATTTTGTTTGTTTGTATTGATATGTTTATTTATTGTATTATGTATTGTTATTATTTATGTATATATTTGGTAATATCTCATCTTTATCTCATTGTAATTAATCATCTTTATCTCATCCACTATGTGTTAACAAGCTGAATACCAGTGAAACTTGAGGATCACCTGTTGTTATATCTCCACTTCTACCCTGTATGTTGTGTCATGGCAATAAAAACCTTAAAACATAGAAAAATAGCCTATTGCACTAGTCCCCTATAGGTGTATAAGTGATACCTAACACAGCTGGTTTCCACCAGGGGGCAGGCCACACCTCGTGACGCGGGGAGGGCATCCTCCTCAAATAACGGAGCAAAAACAAGATGGCGGATATACACATGGAGTAAGGGGGTGTAGATGGTGTATTGTCTAGCTGCTATCTACTGGCAAACATACACAACTATTTTACACAATTATAGCCAGATTTACTCCTTACTGGAAAATAGGTTCAAAGCAACAGGACCCTAGTTGTGGCAGGATTCTGTACAGGACCAGGTACCACCAGGACCCTCATCTAGTTGTGGCAGTAGGCTGTACAGGACTAGGTACCACCAGGACCCTCATCTAGTTGTGGCAGTAGGCTGTACAGGACTAGGTACCACCAGGACTCTCATCTAGTTGTGGCAGTAGGCTGTACAGGACTAGGTACCACCAGGACCCTCATCTAGTTGTGGCAGTAGGCTGTACAGGACTAGGTACCACCAGGACCCTTACCTAGTTGTGGCAGGATTCTGTACAGGACCAGGTACCACCAGGACCCTCATCTAGTTGTGGCAGTAGGCTGTACAGGACTAGGTACCACCAGGACCCTCATCTAGTTGTGGCAGGTGTCTGTACAGGACTAGGTACCACCAGGACCCTCACCTAGTTGTGGCAGGATTCTGTACAGGACTAGGTACCACCAGGACCCTCACCTAGTTGTGGCAGGATTCTGTACAGGACTAGGTACCACCAGGACCCTTATCTAGTGGTTACAGGAGTCTGTACAGGACCAGGTACCACCAGGACCCTTACCTAGTGGTGACAGGAGTCTGTACAGGACCAGGTACCACCAGGACCCTCATCTAGTTGTGGCAGGAGTCTGTACAGGACTAGGTACCACCAGGACCCTTACCTAGTTGTGACAGGAGTCTGGGTACCCTGACAGTGTAGTAGGGGTGAGAGGAGGGTGCATCAGCTTGCTTCTATTGGTGTGTGTGGGTAGTAGGAGGCACCCAGTGGGTAGCAGCAGTGTGTGTGGGTAGTAGGGGGTAGTAGGGGAGCACCCAGTGGGTAGCAGCAGGCTGTGTGGGTAGTAGGGGTAGTAGGGGGGCACCCAGTGGGTAGCAGCAGGCTGTGTGGGTAGCAGGGGGCACCCAGTGGGTAGCAGCAGGCTGTGTGGGTAGTAGGAGGCTGTGTGGGTAGTAGGGGTAGTAGGGGGGGCACCCAGTGGGTAGCGGCAGTGTGTGTGGGTAGTAGGGGGGGCACCCAGTGGGTAGCAGCAGTGTGTGTGGGTAGTAGGGGTAGTAGGGGGGCACCCAGTGGGTAGCAGCAGTCTGTGTGGTAGTAGGGGGCACCCAGTGGGTAGCAGCAGGCTGTGTGGTAGTAGGGGGCACCCAGTGGGTAGCAGCAGACTGTGTGGTAGTAGGGGGCACCCAGTGGGTAGCGGCAGTCTGTGTGGTAGTAGGAGGCACCCAGTGGGTAGCAGCAGGCTGTGTGGTAGTAGGGGGCACCCAGTGGGTAGCAGCAGTCTGTGTGGTAGTAGGAGGCACCCAGTGGGTAGCAGCAGGCTGTGTGGTAGTAGGGGGCACCCAGTGGGTAGCAGCAGGCTGTGTGGGTAGTAGGGGAGTAGGGGGCACCCAGTGGGTAGCAGCAGGCTGTGTGGGAAGTAGGGGAGTAGGGGGCACCCAGTGGGTAGCAGCAGGCTGTGTGGGTAGTAGGGGAGTAGGGGGCACCCAGTGGGTAGCAGCAGGCTGTGTGGGTAGTAGGGGAGTAGGGGGCACCCAGTGGGTAGCAGCAGGCTGTGTGGGTAGTAGGGGAGTAGGGGGCACCCAGTGGGTAGCAGCAGGCTGTGTGGGTAGTAGGAGGCACCCAGTGGGTAGCAGCAGACTGTGTGGGTAGTAGGGGAGTAGGGGGCACCCAGTGGGTAGCAGCAGGCTGTGTGGGTAGTAGGGGAGTAGGGGGCACCCAGTGGGTAGCAGCAGACTGTGTGGGTAGTAGGGGAGTAGGGGGCACCCAGTGGGTAGCAGCAGGCTGTGTGGGTAGTAGGAGGCACCCAGTGGGTAGCAGCAGACTGTGTGGGTAGTAGGGGAGTAGGGGGCACCCAGTGGGTAGCAGCAGGCTGTATGGGTAGTAGGAGGCACCCAGTGGGTAGCAGCAGGCTGTGTGGGTAGTAGGAGGCACCCAGTGGGTAGCAGCAGACTGTGTGGGTAGTAGGGGAGTAGGGGGCACCCAGTGGGTAGCAGCAGCCTGTGGGGTAGTAGGGGAGTAGGGGGCACCCAGTGGGTAGCAGCAGGCTGTGTGGGTAGTAGGAGGCACCCAGTGGGTAGCAGCAGACTGTGTGGGTAGTAGGGGAGTAGGGGGCACCCAGTGGGTAGCAGCAGGCTGTGGGGTAGTAGGGGAGTAGGGGGCACCCAGTGGGTAGCAGCAGGCTGTGTGGGTAGTAGGAGGCACCCAGTGGGTAGCAGCAGACTGTGTGGGTAGTAGGGGAGTAGGGGGCACCCAGTGGGTAGCAGCAGACTGTGTGGGTAGTAGGGGAGTAGGGGGCACCCAGTGGGTAGCAGCAGGCTGTGTGGGTAGTAGGGGAGAAGGGGGCACCCAGTGGGTAGCAGCAGTCTGTGTGGTAGTAGGGGTACATATACAGCTACATTTACTTCTAACAGTGTGGTAGGGGTGAGGAAGCCTGGTTCTGTTGGCAGAAGTGGGGTGAGGGGTGCACCCAGTGGGTATAATGATGTAAGGTGAGCTGAGGATGTAACTCTGCCCTTGCTGCAGCCTGCAGGGAGGGGAGCACAGGGTGCAGGGAACTACCACCTCCCTCTCTCCTTCTACACCCAACTCTGTAACCCTGTAAGGACAGCATAACACGCGGTGCAGGGGGACTACCACCTCCCCTTTTACACTAAACCCTGTAACCCTTTAAGGACGGCATAATACATCAATGCATCATGCCCTTGGTTGTCATGATGTTGTCAGCCCCAGCGAGTTACTCGCCAGTCATGGTACACCATGTCGACCCTTCGAGATCCAGATACCCCTGACAGGTTGGCATGATGCACCAATGTAGCACTGGCCAGTTAATTGCTGGGGCTGCATTTACGCATCATGAACACCAATGGTATAAAGTATTAAGGCATCATGCCATCCTTAAACGGTTAAGGGCACTGAAGTGCGATAGTGTCCTTGGTCGTCATGATGCATGAATGCAGGCCTGTGGAGTAACTCGGCAGGGCTGCATTCAAGCATCATGATGACCCTTCGGAATTGTATAAAACGCATATTTATCGGCATGATGGTTGAATGCGGGGTTGCCGAGTTACTGCACAGAGCTGCATGGTGCACCCATCATGCTGACAAAGGGCATGCAGCACTAACATACTCTGCTGCCCTTAGAGGTTTAGATGAGGCAGGCCCTGGTCTTCTTTCTGTATCTTGCACTTCTCATCTTTCACCCTCCACCTCCTCAGCAAACTGACATCTAGACGTTCTCAACCTAGTTTACTTGGCAAGCTTTCCTACTCACTTACTATTACTATTGCAGCATACCTTTATACCACAAATATTAGCTACATTTGATCTCAATTAAAATATGTATGAAGATATTTTGAATACTGTAATGACTGGACTTCGATTAAGCGTTGAATGAATTAGGTCATTGAAGTACATAAATAAGGTTTTAAATAAGTGCCGGTCTCATTTGAGTGCCTGATAAGTGCCTTGGATAATCTAGATCAATATATCTTATATACAGCCCAGTGGAGGAACATTGTCCAGGCCACTATTAATTCCCATATCGTATATCCAGGCCCAGTGTTAAGCCTGCAGTACTTCTAACTAAGGATGTCATTGGCATCCAATTTATTTTGATTTTGATTATCACTATTTTAGTCTTGATTTTTCAATTATATCGATTTATCTTGATACTGCAAAAACAGTAGATATCCCCTTGAAAAAAGTATATCTTCATGTGTTTATTAAGTTTTGAGTCTTAAAAAATAAACACTTGGTTGCACGTTAAACATAATCTGAAGTATTTCATTAATATATTAGGCCTAAGAGGATACAATTTCAAACTGAGAAAAAGCAAGTTCTATATGGAATGTTTTGACAATTCTAGAGAGGTAAATTACGTGGCTATGTATGCTAAAAATATACTGTATCGATATAATGCTTTTGTCAATGCAATAATCAAAATATAAGAAATGTCGGTGTATTGATTGTGGGGGTATCGATGACATCCCTACTTCTAGTTGGGGATGGACCACCATGGAGTGCAGTGATGACATAGATAGGCCTGTCCTGGCAGTGTCAGGAGGCTGTGTCATTACACTGTAAGACACACCCTGTACCTCTGGGTGTAAGTGCTCTCACCTCCCACACCCCTGCTGACCTGTGCCTGTGTCTCACCAAATTGACACAAATTCAAAGTCTATGACCAGGTGCAAGCTATGAAAGAAAGACAGATTATTTAGGGCAGAGTCCATAGAAATGACTGAAAAAAAGTTAATGGATGTTTTAGTCTATATGATACTAATTACTTCTTCTTTTTTGTATTAGAGCATGTTAAAAGAATTCTTATTCACATTTATCGGTCATAGATTGCACTGGGTCATAGATTGCACCTTGTCGTAGATTGCACCCGGTCATAGATTGCACCCAGTCATAGATTGCACATGATCATAGACTTTGAACTTGCATCTATTTGGTGAGACGGGACCCTGTGAGGAGGCCCCACATCTTGCACATGATCATAGACTTTGAACTTGCATCTATTTGGTGAGACGGGACCCTGTGAGGAGGCCCCACATCTTGCACATGATCATAGACTTTGAACTTGCATCTATTTGGTGAGACGGGACCCTGTGAGGAGGCCCCACATCTTGCACATGATCATAGACTTTGAACTTGCATCTATTTGGTGAGACGGGACCCTGTGAGGAGGCCCCACATCTTGCACATGATCATAGACTTTGAACTTGCATCTATTTGGTGAGACGGGACCCTGTGAGGAGGCCCCACATCTTGCACATGATCATAGACTTTGAACTTGCATCTATTTGGTGAGACGGGACCCTGTGAGGAGGCCCCACATCTTGCACATGATCATAGACTTTGAACTTGCATCTATTTGGTGAGACGGGACCCCTGGTGCCCGGTGTGAGGCCCCACATCTTGGTGCAGGCGGTAACACACACCCCGCTGTAATGACTGGCTGCTGGGGGTGGTGACATTACCATTCTAACTGCACTCGGTGATCCGCTCTATGTTGCAGCGCTATACAGCCAAGACCGAAGAATTTGGTGAAACCCCCTCCTGTGAGGTCATAATCCTCAATTACACTGTGCAACGACGAAAAAAAAACCGGGGGCAGACCTACCTGACTAGACTAATTTGAGGTCACTGAATCCAAAAATGATGGTAAAAAATGCCTCATAAGTCTCAGTTTCAAGATATTCCAACCATGATTATTTGTCGGTCTACTACTGAATATATGGTCCAACCAATATACAGCAGGGACAGCATTCATAAAAAATGGTCAATTTTCTTTGCCTGGCAGAGATAACATGACTCTGAAGCACATTTAGTTCTAACATACCATAAAAAACAGGATTCTACACTGATATGGCGCTAAATTAGTGATATTTTACCGATATTAATTGAAAAAATACCAAAAATATATAGATTCATCCTAAAGCGATATAACATTTTTTTTAGCTACTAAGATCAGGATTGTGACCCGTTCTGACAAGAGGTACCTTCAGGGAAGCTATTATTACTGTTTTTAGCCCCCACCAGTGCCAGAATCCCAAAAAGAGTAACAAATAGACAGAAAATTGCTCGGATAACCCTTTATGCAGAATACAATGATAGATCATTAGTGTTACATCTTTAGGATTAAAATTCTATGTCTATAATGGTTTTTTTAGACAAAAATGGTACAAAGGCCAGTTTCTGGTTACTATGGTAGCCATTGACACAGTCAAAATATTGGGAATTGGCTCTAGAATATTGGAAATGTCATCAATATCGCAAACCTTAAGAAAGGCCTTGCAAATTCCTTTCAGAACCAATTTTCTACTAAAAGGTATCCTTGTATGAGGATATTTGACCATAAAACCTAATTTTACATGAAACATTAGCCAGGTAAATTGCTGGAATATGGTCAGAGGTGGTCCTTATGGGGAATACAATAGGAAGACAAAGCGACCTTTTTAAGCATTAGTTATATGTTTCAAAGTGTTATTTTGGACCTATTTATTCACAAAGAATATTTATTTCTATAACAGATCAGTAATATATTAATAATGTAACAAGTTAAAAATGAGTTTTACAATGAACAGAAGCATTTTCCTACTTTTTGAACAAATAGCGTATATATAAGCTCTAACTGGGTATACAAATAAGACCATGTGAAAATCTGAAAACTGAGACTTACCACACAATTTTGAGTGCTATTTTTGAATTCCCCAGGTCAAAATACATAAGAATAATTGAGTATGGTCCCGGTTTTTTTCAATTTTTGAAAATTTGTTGTACAGTGTTATAGATAGATCTCAGATACCATCTCCTCACACCATTTGGACAACTCATTCAAACTGTCATTAAGGAGCACAGGCCCGTAACTAGAAGGGGTTCGTCGTTTCGAACGAACCACCCCACCTTACTGAAGGAGACAAAGTGTTCCACCCTACCTGACTGTAAAGAGGACATATTTGCCTACTCGCCATTTTTAATGGCTTGTTGATCGGACAATTATTAAGGATTCTAGAGAGAAAACATGAAAGATTGATTATATACCCCAAACTCTGCTTTCTCTTTAAATATATCATACAAAGTTCCACCACCATATTGGAGAAGTCCAGTTCCACCATTGAAATAATCATGTCAAGCTCCACCTTATCCAAAAAACGAACCACCCCGCGAACAGGGCTAGTTACGGGCGTAGAGCAGCTCCTCCTCCTCTGTCACAGATCACAGGGTTGGGGTTGTTTATGGCAGGTTAAATGTGGGGCCATTTATGGTACATGTATACAGATCAGTCCAGAGGTGTTAAATTTGACCACAGGACATTAAGAGTTGCTACGCCAAATTCTCTGGTCTGGACTATACTCACTCCCTCCAACACTCCTGCATTTGGAGGGGATTAAATTGGGCTGATATTACAATCTATCTGACTAGAAAATAGACCAAGGTGAATAACAGAGATGATACATGATATTGGAGGGAAGAGATGGCAAGATGATATCAGGATGCCAGTCTACTGTAGGCCTACACCTACATGCATAGTATCAGTATACCAGGAGGAGACATGAGCCTCGACACAGCATGGATACACTGCCCTCTACCCACCCATGTTGTTTTTACTCCTCCTCCTCCTGCTCCTGTTCTCAGGTTCCAGCCCAGCCTTGGTGTGGTAGCCTGAGCTGTGCTAGATGCTGAAACCATCCCAACACTATATAGCTATAGGGGACTATCTTATAGCAGGCTGACATTACAGCAAACCATCCAGCTACATGTATATAGGGTGTGGTATAGGGAGTAAAGGTGTAACTAGGGGGACAAAATGGCGGCCTACAGGGAACCATCTATGGGTTTGGTATAGGGAGATAAAGGTGGACTTAAGGGGACAAGATGGCTGCTTACAGGTGACCATCTATAGGTGTGGTATAGGGAGATATAGGTGTAACAAAGGGGACAAGATGGCTGCTTACAGGTGTCCATCTATAGATGTGGTATAGGGAGATAAAAGTGTAACTAGGGGGACAAGATGGCTGCTTACAGGTGACCATCTATAGATGTGGTATAGGGAGATAAAGGTGTAACTAGGGGGACAAGATGGCTGCATACAGGGAACCATCTATAGTTGTGGTATAGGTAGAAAATGGTGTAACTAGGGGGACAAAATGGCGGCCTATACGTATAGTATAGGTTGATATAGGTGTAACTAAGGGGACAAGATGGCTGCCCACATGAGACCATCTATAGGTGTGGTATAGGGAGATAAAGGTGTAACTAGGGGGACAAGATGGCTGCTTACAGGCGACCATCTATAGATGTGGTATAGGGAGATAAAAGTGTAACTAGGGGGACAAGATGGCTGCCTACAGGGAACCATCTATAGGTGTGGTATAGGTAGATAATGGTGTAACTAGGGGGACAAAATGGCGGCCTATACGTATAGTATAGGTTGATATAGGTGTAACTAAGGGGACAAGATGGCTGCCCACATGAGACCATCTATAGGGGTGGTATAGGGAGATAAAGGTGTAACTCTGTCCCCCTTCCTCCAGCTACACCCTACACCTGGGGCCGTGAGAGGGGACGTCCCCACCTGGTGCTAGTGGGGTGGGGGGGGGGGGGGGTCCCCCAGGCCCCTCATGTAGGTGTAGGTGTCCCCCTCTGGTGGCTGGGGCGGGAAGCTGAGCGGGCTGGGAGCGGTGCGCATGTCACAGAGCGGGGTCAGGGTGTCCTGGTGATGGGGGATACCTCAAGACCTCAAGACGTCTCAGGTGTAAATACAAAGGTGCTGTGTGATACAGAGATGCTAAAGTCAGCTAAAGTAGCAGTCATAACTACATATACAATCATAGATCTTTCGTCATGGAGTCACCTGGAAAATGCAGAATAAACTTTGTGAGGAGCAAAGATATATACCTTTCAATATGCCAAACTTGTTTAAAACATATCAAGAACTTCCCCCAACCTTTATAACTCGATCAGTATTTTGTGTCATTTACAGGAACAGGGTGGTTCGGGAATATAGGTAGGGGGAGGAGAGACAGAGAAACGGAGGGGCAGAAAAGTGAGGAGAAACAGAGAAGAGAGGGGAGACACAGAAAGGAGAGAGGTAGAGAGCTGGTGATATTGAGAGAAAGAGAAAATGAGAGTTACTTTGAGAGAAAGACAGAGAAGGACAGACATAAGGACAGACAGAAGGACAAACAGAAGGATAGAAGGACAGACAGCGGGGCAGACAGAGGGACAGACAGCGGGGCAGACAGAGGGACAGACAGAGGGACAGACATATATAAGGACAGACAGACAGAAAGGCAGACATAGGGATAGACAGAGGGACACTGTCCTGGTGATGGGGGTTACAGAGACAGAGAGACAGACAAAGACAGACATAGGGACAGGCAAAAGGACAGCAAAGACTAAATGAGATAACTAGACAGAAGCACACATGTAAAGGGAAGCCTATATAAAAGCACTGGACGCAGAGGCTGTTTGGACATTGTGAGAAACAGATCACTTTTTATTCGTATTGAATGAAATAAAAGTAAAGACTTCAATGTATAGCTGTGTTGAACCACAGAGTAATCAAACTGGGGAAAAACCAAGCCATTTGTTTTCTGCACCCCGACCTTGGATAACTTAGTGCGGGAGTGGTCATTTTTTAACAACATGGGCGAGCGGTGGTTGGGGTTGATGGATTTGGGCAGGGGGGGCGAAAGGTTTTGGGCCCCTATTCAATGAATTTCAACCTATTCACTTTTTATCCCTTGGGGGATGGGGGGGGGGGGGGGACTACCTTTCGCTTTTCGCAGGATGACCCAGCTTGCGCGAAAATCCCCCTCCCCTCCCTGGCCTCTTATCGAGAAATGCCCCTTCCCTAAGGGCGGGGCATGATCCTGTAGTGGGATGAGGGGAGGACCACACAGGGGCGACACGATCTGCGGTAAACACCAGTCACACACTGAGACAGGCACCCCACACCACACCAGGCCGGGGGGGACAGTGTGGGAACTATTCCGCACTAGCGAGATGCAGTGATTCTCCTCTGTGAGACCTACAGCTGAAGCTGGTTCCTGGCCTGTCCAAAAATAGACAATTTTAGGGGTCATAATTTTGAATCATTGGTAGTTGAATATTCCTAATGTCAGCTGTCCACATTGGGGGAGTGGTTAGGACACTGGCCAATCAATCCAGGGGTCATAAGTTCAAATCCATGCCAAGACTAGATGTATTTTTCCTAGTTGGTTAAAAATAGTAATTGTATTTATTTTACAAATGAAAACTTAGAGATGTATTAAATAATACAAAACCATTTTAGATTACATTATGACTAAGGATCTTTACAACCGAATTGTATACTATTAGGATTTTGACCTACCAAAAATATATTTAAAATTGTGTGTAGACAAATTAGCCTTGACATGGATTTGAACTCATGACCCATGAAGTAGAGTCATAACCACTCCCCCAATCTGACAGAGGACATTGGGATTCCCAATAAAGGCATATAACTGAAAGGTTCATGGCCCCTAAAACTCCAAATTTCGGACATGACAGGAACCAGCTTCAGCTAATCAGCTGGCTGTTATGGTTAGCAGAGGAAACAGCACTGGTACCAGACAAGATGGCGCTGCACAGTGATCAACTCGCTAATGTGGAATAGGCGGGGTGGAACTCTGCTACTTTTTTCATGGGCCGGGCCCAGGGGTGGACCCAGGAATTTGAAGAGGAGTCGGGATTGAAATTTTATTTTAAAAAATCTTTCTTTTATTCCCCCCCCCCTCCAAAAAAAAGGGGTCTACACGGCACACGATTGGCGGGTCGGCGCCCGGGCGCTCATTACATCACTTCCCCCGACGCTTATACAAGGCCAGCGCTTATAAATTTCAGACCACAACCAACCCTCTATAAGTAACTTACTAAGTCTTAGTAAGATACTTTAAGGGAAGGAGGTTACATCTAGACTAGTAACATCCCAGTGTGGGCAAACACAGGCTACACGTGGTACAATGTATTGTTACGTTTGTTTTTAACTGCCTCTACGCTTATTGGTTTTGCAGATTTCACTATAAGGTATATAGTTCATGTATGTGATACATAGTATTTGCCTCATTTAGGAGACATTTAGTTTTTTATATATCCGCCACCAAATACTATCAGTATACATCTATGAGATTTGCTCGTGGTAATACAAAACCTGAACTCCAAGATTCTCCCACATGTCTTATTGGTTTTACAAGTACAGGGGTATGTTTACGGCTTTCAGCTCTGGGTTACTGCCGGGTTACTGCTGTAATTTGATATCATATCGGGGACCTTTTTCGGTCAGTAATTATAGGCAATAGATACTGCTCATCCGCTGCGGCACCCCTCCCCCCCCCCCCCCACACGCACACAGGATAATGTGCGATATGAGAACCCTCTCTCAGCCTGGGGTGCTACGGGGGGGGGGGGGGGTGCTGGGTGAGGCCAATGGTAGATGGTAGGGGGGAGGGGGAGGGGGGGATGTGCAGGGGGGGGGGGTGGTAGGGGGGAGGGGGGGTGGGGGATGTGCAGGGGGGGGGGGTGTAACAACAGACCAGCCTCCTCCGGGCCCTGTACCCCTCAGTCAGTCAGTGACGGTGTGTGGGTGCAGTCACACACACACACCACACCACACCACACACACACACAGCAGTAGAACAGACTGCTACAGGAGTTATCATTACTGGTGTTGGACATTATTATGGGAGTACGTTTGTCAGCATGGATACGTGTAGCACCGGCAGTAGCTCGTCCACTAGGGTAGGTCCCATCGTTTCTATCTACAACTTACAAGGCCCGAAATATCATTTGGTGTTTTTAACTTTTCACTGACATGCCAATAGGGATGGTTGACTCCAGTCAGGGTAACATGTACACTATCTACATTCCCAGAGTGGGACTGTGAGTAGCTGTCATGTTGGCAGGGTGTCCCAGTTTTTCTGTCATGTCTTTTTGCCCTTGTTATGTGTTCACCATCCATTGTCCCACCAAAACATGGGACATCCATATTCCAATGGGTTCCCCCTGTAAGGGAAGCCTACACATTCAGTTACACAATATTAATAACCCTACTTCTCCATCTTGTCACTTCTTGTAGTCCCTTGCATCACTCTAATTCCAAATGGAGTCCTCCCAAGTTACTTAGACATGGTTTTTAAGTTTTTGGCATAGCCTATAGACAGCCTAACTCCAGGTTGGGTTCCACTCAGTGCAGGATGTGCATTGCTGGTTACAGGGTAGGTTACCTGTTACATACAGGGCAGTACTTGTATGTTTACATTGAGATGGTTGAGTCAATGGATAGGTGACAGATCTACAGTCCCTGGGTGGGTTTGTACACAGCTGCCATACAGGCTCCCCCTGGGTAGAGCCTCTTGTTATGTCATGATTCGCCGGCAACCAGCAGCACAGCTGGCTTCAGCCCAGGAAGAATACTCTTGTTCCAAGATCCTGCCACAGGAAGGCCCTGGGAACTACCAGTACGACCTTGAACTTGGAGGCTGCTGGGTTAATTTGCTGGGTTAGGACGACCCCTGCTGGTAGGTTTGAACCAGTGAACAGGAACCAGAGAGTATGATGGGAGTTCTCCCATCATACTTTCTAGTTCCTGTTCTGGTTCCTATTCACTGGTTCCAAGCTAAGAACAGCGATTACCCAAAATCCAGCACAAGTTCAACTTCAAGGTAATAGTGGTGTTTATAAAGCCATTCTGTGCGGGACGATAACCCAGGGAAGAACAACGAGCAGATAACTGACCAATCAGACCACACGACACACTTAGAACAACGGGCAGATAACTGACCAATCAGACCACATGACACACTTTGAACAACGAGCAGATATCTGACCAATCAGACCACACGACACACTTTGAACAACGAGCAGATAACTGACCAATCAGACCACACGACACACTTAGAACAACGGGCAGATAACTGACCAATCAGACCACACGACACACTTAGAACAACGGGCAGATAACTGACCAATCAGACCACATGACACACTTTGAACAACGAGCAGATATCTGACCAATCAGACCACACGACACACTTTGAACAACGAGCAGATAACTGACCAATCAGACCACACGACACACTTAGAACAACGGGCAGATAACTGACCAATCAGACCACACGACACACTTTGAACAACGAGCAGATATCTGACCAATCAGACCACACGACACACTTTGAACAACGAGCAGATAACTGACCAATCAGACCACACGACACACTTTGAACAACGAGCAGATAACTGACCAATCAGACCACGCGACACACTTTGAACAACAAGCAGATAACTGACCAATCAGACCACACGACACACTTTGAACAACAAGCAGATAACTGACCAATCAGACCACACGACACACTTTGAACAACGAGCAGATAACTGACCAATCAGACCACGCGACACACTTTGAACAACAAGCAGATAACTGACCAATCAGACCACACGACACACTTTGAACAACGAGCAGATAACTGACCAATCAGACCACACGACACACTTTGAACAACGAGCAGATATCTGACCAATCAGACCACACGACACACTTTGAACAACGAGCAGATAACTGACCAATCAGACCACGCGACACACTTTGAACAACAAGCAGATAACTGACCAATCAGACCACACGACACACTTTGAACAACGAGCAGAAAACTGACCAATCAGACCACACGACACACTTTGACTTGGCTTGTACATGGCACCATACCCTTTAGACTACTCTTAACCATGTTCACGTTAAAACCACATATGTTGGTACCCCTACAGCAACAATTGGAGTAGAGCCGGGACAGGTACTATATATATAGGGTGGGTGGGGGATTTAACACACATAGTGCTAGTGTCTTTGTTAGCTGGGTATCTGTACAAGAGGTCGTGTACCTGAGGTTGGGGGGGGGGGGGGACTCTCATGTTACCAATATACCAGAGGCGGCAGGTAAGGTGATAGGGTCGGGGTGTTGAGGGGGAGGGGGCAGACCCTCTCACCAACACAGATACTGTAGGTCACACAGATAGAGCCTGTGTAAGACACCTAGACACAGAGAAAAGAAACAGCGTCAAAGGGGAGTCCAGGTTGCCTCGAGAATGAATCCCCTCTGTAGGGGAGCCTAGGTCCTTATGTGACTCCCTTAGGTGAGTCAGGTAACTATGTGACTACCCCAGATAACTCCCTTAGGTAGGCCAGGGAGTCACCTAGGGGAGTCACAGGCAGCCTGGGCGTACCTAAAGAGGGGAGTCATTCTAGAAGCAACCTGGACTCCCTTTTGACGCTGTCTCTGCTTTCTGCGTACTGTTTGCTGCACTACAGAGCTTTAGCCTCTGGGCCCTACATTTCAAATACAGATCCTGGTATAACGGGACTAGCGCATTAGGCTATGGGGGCCGCCATCTTGAGCAATGCATTGTGGTTAGGCCCCCGAGCAGTGCATTATGGGTGAATTTCTTATCAGTCCCTTCGTCCCATGTGTGAAAGGAGGGGATTAACCTGATAAGGAGATGGGGGTTTAGCCCCCGACTACCTGAGGTCCCGTTATACTGGTATGTCCCAATCATGGTGCCATTGATCATGGGGCAAATCTTCCACAGGGTTATCATAAACATTGGGCTGATCATGCTCAGAGCCAATCGCCATAGGGCCTATTGTACGCAGTGCTCTTGATATGTGTATTGGTCTACTCAAGGCACCAACAGACCAGCCAGTCATCTCATTGGCAGTCTACCCTAGATTGATATTAAACTTTTTTTAGCAAGCTCTGCATTACTAGAACGTCCCTATGACAGGTCTGTGAACCCTAGGGTATCCTGAGGGGGTCTGTAGACCAATGCAGCAAGAGAAGGGTGACTTTTAGCCACAAACTGACCTTAAATCGAATTATGCCAATATTTTCAGAAATTACCTAAGGCCATGTCCTGAAACCCCCTAGAAATCTCAATACCTCGCTCCCGAGGCTCGGAATCGCCCTACCTTTTGAACCTCATTCGGTTCAGCTCCCCCCCCCCCCTCCAGTCCCAAATACAAGTTGCCTCAAACACCCCTGGTGTCTAGTCCCCCTGACAGGGGTATACCCCCGTCTAGTTTACCTGCCTCAGGTGGTCCTTGAGGTGGAAGAGGCCCTACACTACACCCTACACCCACACCCCATGTCTCACGGCGTTTACTGCCCCCTACAGCTGTATAGTGCATCCCGCCAGCTGCTGAGGTAAACACACCCTACACGTGTACCACACCCCACACAGTGACACTTGTAGACGTCACTCTGACCTTCAACTTGTGTTTCTTTTCTGGGTTTCGGCAGTCCCTGTAGTTAGCTTGAAGCCAGCGCACAGGAACCGGAACTGGAATCAGAAAGTGTGATGTGAGATCATACATTCTGGTTCAAACCTACCAGCAGGGGTTGGCCAAACCCAGCAAAATCCAAGTTCAAGGTCATGGTGATAGTTACCAGAGCCTTTCTGCAGAAGGGTGTGGGTATGAGAGTAAACACGAGCCTAGACGTAGAAGTGGAGGCAGCTTGGAAGGACACGAGGCTGAACCAGAAATACCTGGAATGTAGGGTTATTGTATGGTATGTGCGGTTACTGCATGGCATGTGGGGTTATTGTGGGGTGTGCTGAGAGATTCCAAGACAGGGGCAGAGGCAGGTAGACAGACAGAGAACGACTAGCAATAAGCAAGAGACAGCAAAAGGGGAAGGGAGGAGAAAAGGTCAGGGCCAGAGACAAGTGAAGGATAGAGAGTGAAAGCGGACAGAAACCAAGACAGACAGAGGACAGACACAGAAACAAAGGGCAAAGATAAATCATATAGGGGTAGAAACGGAAAGAAGGGAGCAGAGAGACAGAGAGAGCCAGAGAGAGAGACAGAGAGAGAGACGGACAGAGAGAGAGGCAGAGCGACAGAGAGACAGAGCGACAGAGAGACAGAGCGACAGAGAGACAGAGCGACAGAGAGGCAGAGCGACAGAGAGACAGAGCGACAGAGAGGCAGAGCGACAGAGAGACAGAGCGACAGAGAGGCAGAGCGACAGAGAGACAGAGCGACAGAGAGGCAGAGCGACAGAGAGACAGAGCGACAGAGAGGCAGAGCGACAGAGAGACAGAGCGACAGAGAGACAGAGCGACAGAGAGTCAGAGCGACAGAGAGACAGAGCGACAGAGAGGCAGAGCGACAGAGAGACAGAGCGACAGAGAGGCAGAGCGACAGAGAGACAGAGCGACAGAGAGGCAGAGCGACAGAGAGACAGAGCAACAGAGAGGCAGAGCGACAGAGAGACAGAGCGACAGAGAGGCAGAGCGACAGAGAGACAGAGCGACAGAGAGGCAGAGCGACAGAGAGACAGAGCGACAGAGAGACAGAGCGACAGAGAGTCAGAGCGACAGAGAGACAGAGCGACAGAGAGGCAGAGCGACAGAGAGACAGAGCGACAGAGAGGCAGAGCGACAGAGAGACAGAGCGACAGAGAGGCAGAGAGACAGAGAGACAGAGAGGCAGAGCGACAGAGAGACAGAGCGACAGAGAGGCAGAGAGACAGAGAGACAGAGAGGCAGAGCGACAGAGAGGCAGAGCGACAGAGAGGCAGAGAGACAGAGAGGCAGAGCGACAGAGAGGCAGAGAGCAACAAAGACAGACAGACAGTCACTAGAAAGCAGACAGAAACAGAGATAATGAGCGAGGGATAGAGAGTGGAGAGTGTTTTAGAACAGAGACAGACAGAGACACCTATGTGGAGGGTCTAACTCAGTAACTAGCAGGGTGTGTACCGGGGGGGGGGGGGGGGGGGCTAGAAGTGGTGGGAATGCCGGGTTACAGCGGGGTGAGGGTTACACCACCAGGGGGCGTGAGCTGCTCGTAAACTGCTGTGTGTGGTGTACATGTATACAGCCCCCGTGTACACCATGCCGGGCACCAGCTCACAGAGCAGCTCTAGGGGCCCAGACCGTCCACTTGAAGTGAGAGACTTGGCACTAGCATCCATTGGATCTGCTGTATAAACTAATACTAAAGACAGGGGTATAGGGGCCGCGGGGGGGCTCTGTGTCACTTGACAATTTTAAGAAATGCCAATTGACATCCTTTGTAGATTTAAAGAAATAAGTCTTGTCCCGTGTCACAAGGCTCATGTCCATTTGTCTATTTTACCCTTCTGGGGCCCTAATCAGCTGGATGGTGGAGGTGTCTCAGGGTGTCGGTATCCAGTAACCCTGGGGTGGCAGCAGTACCACACACCCCTACGGCTCTGTGCCCTATGTAGAACAGGAAATACAAGAAACCTCCCAAAACATGTAAAACAGGTCATCTGTCCTGACGTCTTGAGTTCTCTTCTCTCCTAAGGCAGAGACTGAAGACGGTTGGCGGCCTTCTGTAACGTATACGGGAAGTATCGATGTCCGTCTTTGTATAGGGCTACCCCCCTCTCCCCCCCCCCCCCCGTGTCCAGCCCCCCCCCCCCCCCATCTCCCAGCAGATTCTTCCATACGTTTGACACTACTGTACCGCCACTACTTTCTTCTCTGCCGAAAGGCAAAGGATCACCCTTAAAACTTGCTTTAAGATGATATGCATTTATATAACTATGATACTAAAGGAAAGTATGAACAAATATTTTTTTGAATAAGAGACATATCGGCCATGTTTTTGTGGTAAAAATTTGAGATAATGATAAGAACTATATACATGTATTGTGTAAGGATATGGTACTGTGTTATGCAGATAGGAAAGCAGACAAGTAGTACCATTTTCCTCCCTTCATCCACAAAGATTTCCTGAAGTCTGAGTGTTTTGGCACAGTCTTATTAGACACTGTGCTGGTAGAGTGGCGTCTCAGGTCGCCCCGCCCGTGTAGAGTGACCACCGCCGCCTCTCCCACCCTACCCAGTAACCAACACCAAGTACAAACCAAGGTCAAACCGATCAGGTTCTACCCCAGCCATAGGTCGCACAGGTCAAGTGAAGCTACTGGTCATGTGACCTGTGAGGGGTCATGTGACCTGTGAGGGTCATGTGACCTGTGAGGGGTCATGTGACCAGTGTAAGATGCCACACGGTGGCGAGGGAGAGACTGGTCTAAGGCGTCTAGGACATAGCTGGACAAGGTACTTCTCATTGCCTTCACCATGCTTCTGTGCTATCGGATGTCTATCAGGCATAGGGTAGATTTACCATGAATCGGACACCTACCTTGAGATGGACATTTGAACTTATGAAGATTCAAAGATTCTCATCTCATCATTTGTGAATAATCGCAAAGTTTTAAGGTAACGTTCCATGAATCTAGAAGTTTTAGCGTCCATGGCCCAGCATGTACCACAGTATATCAGACACTAACATGTCCAGTTATCAGTACATGTTATTCCAATAACTAGAACTGTTAGTGTGTGTCTCAGGGTATGTGTCCTACTCATGGTGAATCTACCCTATATTATGTCATACATTGCCATCCTCAACGCCAGCACGTGTTACCTGGTATTGACCCGTCCTTATTGTAAGTAGTACCAAAATGTGGCCCTTCTCCCAGGCTACCCTCACAGTGCAGGAGACTACAATAGGGAACGTTACATATACAGCTCTGCTACGTCACAGTGTGGACAAACAAAGGCAACACGTGCTTAGGTAACCTCACCATGATAGCCACAAATCAAGATAATTACTGTAAACTTCAGTTTTAATTGCCTGTGAGTTGTATTCATATATATATTTTGCATTACAACATAATGTGCCATGTATATGACACTGTCTGGCTCCTTTAGGATGTATTTGTCTATCTATATATGGCATAACTAGCGGATTCATGGTGCATATACTAAGGGGTCACAGTCCAGTGGTTTGTTTGCCCACCGCACCTCCCATACAAATAGAAGCAATCAAGTATGTGTAACCTTCCCTATAGTACCTGCTACATTACCTCTCTGTACAGTCTCAGGCCGTCAGGGGTTGACCAATCAAATCCTGTACACCAATTCCTGTGCACAGCCTGACAGGTAGTAACAATCTAAATATAGCAGTTGCACCACTCGCATAGACTTGACCAGTAGGTATGCCCAGGCACCTTATGGGGATCAAACAATGCACAAGGTAGTTTCAGTATATGTAGACCACACACCCATGGGGATCATACAAACCAACAGTAACTCCTATTTGCAGCCCTAATGGCGGAAAAAGGTACTGGTTGAGTGAGTCTGTGTACAGTCAGCTCCAATAATGGCTCTAGACCCCTAAATTAGCACAGCAAGGTGAACCAACCTGGGGCTTAGTGACATGGCACAGGAGGAAAAAATAGATAGTGACATGGTACATTGAGCATTTTTAAAAGTCGATAAGGCGACATGGGCATTTCTTAAAATCAATATGACGACATGGGCATTTCTTAAAATCCACATGGGGACCCCGTAGTGAAGGGCCCCCAATACAGGAGGAGAGTTGTAGTAATAGTTAAACAGCTGTGTTTCTGGTTACAAGAGCCTTCCTGCCTGGCCTGGAGTAGCGGTGTAACTGGTAGTAGTTGTTACCCCGGCCACCAGGGGGCAGTGTGGGGCGGTAACAGGTTCTGTGTGGGTGTGGGGGGGGGGGGGTGAGAGGGGGGGGGTAGTTTTAGACACTGGTTGCAACTACTGCTGTGATACTCTCTAAGGGCCGCATAGTGCATCATGCCCATAGTCGTTATGATGCAGGAGCTGCATTCAAGCATCATGCCAAACTCACAGCGTTAATATGCTCCAGAAGGGTCGGCATGCCGCCAAAAATACAAAGCCCATTAACCATATAAGGATATAAGTGCATTAATACATTATGCCCTTGGTCGTCATGATGTATGAATGCAGTCCTGATAACTAACTCTCCACGGCTGCATTCAAGCATCATGGTGACCCTATGGGGTTGATACACACCCAATGGGTCAGTATGATGATGCATCATTGCAGCCCTTCCAATGTTTCTCACCTGGGGCTGCATTGATGCATCATGACAACTAAGGTCAGCCTTTAGTGGCATGCCCTCCTTAACACTTTAATGACGTCATGTCACTAAAAGCGGTGACTCGTCCGTCCGTGCTGCATTGGTGCATCATACCAACCCTTTTGGAGTGTCTCAACCCCAGATGGTCATCATAATCGCCGGGGTTGCATTGGTGACGACAAATGTCATCTTTTAGCGACATGCGGTCCTTGCAGGGTTAGCCCGGTTACACCATTAATGAACATGGAGGTGTCGGGTGTCACACTGATAGGCCGCATTAAGGGGTGTATTACAGGCTTCATGTTACATATGTACAATGACTAGGCCTATACACTCATCTATACATCAAGGGAAAGGTTGTCTAATTGATGTCTATGTTAATGATAGATCTCTGTATGAGGGGTCTATGGCATTTAGACACTGACCGTAGGGAGGCTGTCTAAATGCCATTTGTCCCCGAATTAATGGGATCTATCCGACTTAGAACCTGGTATTTAGTTGCTCTTTTATTACCTTTTAATTACATATGGTCTATGGGATATAGACACCCTCAAATCAAGCCCTGCCATTGGTCGATTCAAAATACGAGGTTCCAAATATACATAGAGGTTGTGTAGATTCAAAACACAGCGCCACAGTGCCAATGTGGACAAGAAGAGAACTATGTGGTAGCTGGTGTGTTTGTTTAGTCACAGGAACCTTTGGTTTAACCCTTCAATGGATCATATTGTTATTTGTTGTAATTATGCATGAATAGTGCATTGTCGCATCAAGCCACCAGTGAAGCAAGCAATGCATCATGCCTGCAGAAATACAGAGCCATAAAAGCACCATGCTTCCCTTAGATAACATCAAAATAGCAATAGACAGTCACAGTGACTACAATGACTCATCAATGATAATATCACAATAGGACAGACGGTAACCACCATGACTCAGCAATTATAGCGGACAGACACAGTAACCACCATGACTCAGCAATAATAATGTCACAATAGGGCAGACACAGTAACCACCATGACTCAGCAATATTAATGTCACAATAGGACAGTCACAGTAACCACCATGACTCAGCAATAATAATGTCACAGTAACCACCATGACTCAGCAATAATAATGTCACAATAGGACAGTCACAGTAACCACCATGACTCAGCAATAATAATGTCACAATAGGACAGTCACAGTAACCACCATGACTCAGCAATACTAATGTCACAATAGGACAGTCACAGTAACCACCATGACTCAGCAATAATAATGTCACAGTAGGGCAGACACAGTAACCACCATGACTCAGCAATAATAATGTCACAATAGGACAGTCACAGTAACCACCCTGACTCAGCAATAATAATGTCACAATAGGGCAGACACAGTAACAACCATGACTCAGCAATAATAATGTCACAATAGGACAGTCACAGTAACCACCCTGACTGAGCAATAATAATGTCACAATAGAACAGTCACAGTAACCACCATGGCTCAGCAATAATAACGTCACAATAGGACAGTCACAGTAACCACCATGACTCAGCAATAATAACGTCACAATAGGACAGACACAGTAACCACCGTGACACAGCAATAATAACGTCACAATAGGACAGCCACAGTAACCACCGTGACTCAGCAATAATAATGTCACAATAGGACAGTCACAGTAACCACTATGACTCAGCAATAATAATGTCACAATAGGACAGCCACAGTAACCACCATGACTCAGCAATAATAATGTCACAATAGGACAGTCACAGTAACCACCATGACTCAGCAATAATAATGTCACAATAGGACAGACACAGTAACCACCATGACTCAGCAATAATAATGTCACAATAGGACAGACACAGTAACCACCATGACTCAGCAATAATAATGTCACAATAGGACAGTCACAGTAACCACCATGACTCAGCAATAATAATGATACAATAGGACAGTCACAGTAACCACCATGACTCAGCAATAATAATGTCACAATAGGACAGACACAGTAACCACCATGACTCAGCAATAATAATGATACAATAGGACAGTCACAGTAACCACCATGACTCAGCAATAATAATGTCACAATAGGACAGTCACAGTAACCACCATGACTCAGCAATAATAATGATACAATAGGACAGTCACAGTAACCACCATGACTCAGCAATAATAACGTCACAATAGAACAGAAACACAGACATGTAGAGCAGCCGTCTCTCTACAGTAACTAAACACCCTGTATTTGATCATTTTTACCCGGCTGCTGCCGCCTCGGCCGCTCGGTTTGTTTTTCCTGCAGGGTTTTGTTTCCTGTGAGGGTTGGGTTTCCTGTAGGCTGTATGCCCGCGCACAGTCTGGGCGCCTTATGCTGCAGAAGGGCCTGTGAGAGGAGGCTTGTGCTTCTAGAAATCAGCAAAAATTGCTCCAAACATATATTTCTTCTATAAAATAATATATAAAAAGTAATTGTAATTATTTAGCTGAAGAGAAGCTATGAAAAGGGTAATATTATAAGGAGATATTGATATTGTCATTTTCATTGGGATACTGAGTTAGGCAAATTGTCATTTCCTATATTTTTTGGACCAGGTTTTGTTTCTATGTGTTGATGGATACCACAAATACGTCAAAGTTTAGGAACAGAACCAAGTGATTAAATCTGAATCTGGGTCTCATTAAAAAAAGTGCCATAAATATCAAATTTAATCGCCACCCCTTACCAATTTAACCGTACTGATGGTTAAAACAGAATGCTAGCAAACACTAACAGCAGTTATAGAATTGTGAAGCAGGGTCCCCGTAGAGTTAAAAGAGTAGCTGTGGTGTATGGTTAACTCGGGTGTAGGGTGACCGGGTGATTCTTTGTACAGGAAATGAAGCACCGCTCCAGTTACCGCATATTCTGATTGTAGCCATGTCGGCCATGTTTGATTATCGTGGCGGCCATATTTGATTATCGTGGCGGCCATGTTTCATTAATTCTACCTACTGTGTCCATTTCACGCGGGCCTTTTTCAGTTTATCGTCTTCAGTCGTAAACCGACTCTCGTGCTGATCCATTTTTCTCTGGTCTCCATTTCCCCGGCTCTACCGCCCCGGCCCGTCTCAGGTTTCAGTTATGTCAAATATTAATCCTAATCACGGCGAGAGAGGACAAGTAGAAATATTTGTTTACAGTGAATGAGGAGTGAGTGAGAAAACATGACGGGGGAAGAAGTAGTCTGATATAGCCGTGTCAGGTTGGGGCCGGATTGTAGTCGCCGACTTCACTGTACAAAACTTAGTTATTAAGAGTTAGGTTTCTCTCATAAAGAAGAAGAATCTGGTGGATGGAAAATTACTGTCTTGTTTTAGACTCTATAGGAAACACAAGGAGGCAGTCATTACTTAGATATTAGTGTTTGTGTTAAATGAAGTAACAGATACCTCACTGAAAGTATCCACACTTTTCTTACTTAAACTCAAAGTCTGTGCAATGTAGAATACTCTACAAATGGGTTATTTAATCTTATATATTACAAAGTACTGAGTAAGGTATGTTATAAAACCCACATTTACCCCATCGCCACCAGAAAGTGATGTCTTTTGTCTGTTGTTAGAGTCATGAAAAGTCCAAAAATATATTTCTGAGGTGAATTAGGACTATGAACATGTGATTGGAAGAATTATTAGAAGGTCTGGGAGATGACGTAATTGATGCTGGAACCAGATTTGAATTCCAAAATATTCAAATTTTTGGATTATTTCTATCAGGCTTTAAGCGTGGATTTATAAAGTATGGTGTGTAAGGCATAGAACCATGTGTCATGTTGAGTAGGGTGTGTATGGCTTGGAACCATGTGTCATAATAAGTAGGGTGTGTATGGTTTAGAACCATGTGTTATATTGAGTAGTGTGTGTATGGCATAGAACCATGTGTCACATTGAGTGAGGTGTGTATGGCATAGAACCATGTGTCTTATTGAGAAGGGTGTGTATGGCATAGAATCACATTGGGTAGAGTGTGTATGGTTTAGAACCATGTGTCATGTTGAGTAGGGTGTGTATGGCATAAGGGAGTATTGCACTGATGGAATCGGCCATGATTTCATCCATCGGATGAGATTCGCCCATAAGTTTAACATTATGTGTGAGGTGTGTATGGCTTAGAACCATGTGTCATGTTGAGTGAGGTGTGTGTGGCTACAGACAGAACGATGTGTCATAATAAGTAGGATGTGTATGGCATAGAACGATGTGTCATAATAAGTAAGATGTGTATGGCTTAGAACCATGTGTCATAATAAGTAGGATGTGTATGGCTTAGAACCATGTGTCATAATAAGTAGGATGTGTATGGCTTAGAACCATGTGTCATAATAAGTAGGATGTGTATGGCCTAGAACCACGTTTCATAATAAGTAGGATGTGTATGGCCTAGAACCACGTTTCATAATAAGTAGGGTGTGTATGGCCTAGAACCATGTGTCATAATAAGTAGGATGTGTGTGGCGTAGAACCATGTGTCATGTTGAGTAGGGTGTGTATGGCTTAGACCATGTGTCTCATTGAGTAAGGTGTGGATGGCATAGAACCATGTGTCATGTTGAGTGAGATGTGTATGGCATATAGAACCATGTAAAAATATGTAAAAGGCAGGATGTCTATGGCTTAGGACCATATTGTTCAGGGTGTGTATGGAATACCTGCACCTTTTGTCCCTGTTACATCCACAAAACCTCCTCCTATTACCCGATACCTCATCCATCCCGGGTCTCATTTTTCAGCAATCAGCTGTGTAGAATTGTGGATATACGACACTACAGTTAGTGGCGCGCCGGGTCCAATATCCTGATAGAATTGATATAACGGGAATTATTCATTTAATCAATATGAGGCTGACTCATGGTAAAGCCTCCATTCTGGCATTTACAGGGTATCAATGTACATCACAGTGCACCGGCTGTTGTAGAAAACATGCCATCCCAGCTAACAAAAAAACGTTATTTTACGACAAAATAACGTTATAAAATTTCATATAACGTTATGCCATAGTAAGGAGCCTTAGAGAAACGTTATTTAACCATTAAAACGTTATAAAGTGTTGTATAACGTTTTTTGTTTACTGGGATGGCTGAGACAGTGGAGGGACACTACATGTACTGCATCATTGTATAGTGTGTTCAAGAGGGAGAGTTAAAAGAAAGGGTGACTTTTCTAGAAGATACTTGTGTTTCCGTAGACTATAAGTATAATACATTTCAGTTATTAGCTGAAAAGAGCAGCAATATCTTCTACAAAGTTTTGAAAACGTCACCCACTCCCTTAAATACTTTAACGTCCCAACACGGGTGGATAGTAGCCCGCTCGTGTTTTAACTTGTAGACGTAATGATTTGCGTCTTTCTATTGCACCGTAACTAAACAACAACCCGAGTCATTTAACCCTTTAAAGGCGGTGTGTCGCTAAACGCAACATTTGACGCCATGATGCACCAGAAAGTAACTCACCGGTGCTGCATTGTTGTATCACGCTGACCTTACAGGAGTGGATCAATCCCATAGAGTTGGCATGATGCATAAATGAACCGCTGGTGAGTTACTCGCCAAGGCTGCATTTATGCATCACGACAAATGCATTAACACAGTCTGCAGCCCTTAGAGGGTAAAGCAACCGCCTCATGTGTTGTTTTATCCCACAGCGCGGGGCCCAATACTACCATGAATAATGAACCCTCCCCGTGTCACGTGGACACACCCCCCCCCCCCCCCCCACCACCGGCCGCCTCGTGTGCCGCCCTCCTCACATATCCATATTTTACCAACGAAAACGATACTTTCAGTGTCCCATGGATTTTTACTGTGCTGCGGTGCTGGTATGATGGCAGCGGTAGTGCTGTTGTAACAGAGGGACACTCTGTGGTCACAGTCTGTTACGGCATACACAGCGCCACTTTATAAGTGTCACACGGTGCTTCTATGTGCCATATACCGTGTCGTTGTAAAACATGAATGCAGCACTGGTGAGTAAATCAAGGAAGTCTTGTTTCTTGAGTCTTGATTTCCCATCCTCTTCTGGGTGGACCTTGTGTACTGAAGGCATTGCCTTTCTGCAGCCGTAACCAGTGTGGTTGTCGAGCAATCTCTATTTGGGACCCTCTGTGTAAGGAAGTAGGGACCAGCTTGTGCTGCGTGTTATTCAAGATGGCGGCGGGTACACTGTAACGGCCCCTCTCCCTCCTGGTGGCTACAGACAGAACTGCAGCAGCAGAGTGCGGGTTCCTCTCGGTGTTTTTGCCTGCAGCAGCTCGGGTGTGGTAGCGGCATGCGTGAGGTACCCGGGGCAGGCCCGGTGTCAGTGTGACGGTAACCGTGTTGGGACATCCGAGCTGCTCTACTGCTTCCCCCCCCCCCCCATGCTGCTGCTGCCCTGGGCCTGCTGCTGAATCGGGGGGGGGGGCACTGTTTGTGTGGGGGGGGGGGGTTTACTCATGAACACTGCAACAGGTTGCATGGCTGTTCTGAATTAAAGTGGCATTCTCATCGAGCCTCTCCCACTCATAATTACACTGTCAACAAGTGACTGTTGCCAAGCAATGGTGTTCCTAATGACGTCATGGTCCGACGACCTAGCCGTCATTAGCAGTGGTTGCACCGTTCAGGGAGGTTGTAAATTCCTTAGCCAGGTCAAAAATACCACTCATAATTCTAGTACTGTTCTAGTCTGCTATGTGGTAAGTGCAAGTGGTGAGAATGCCCCTTTAAGATAAGAATGTTTCATACCTAGTATTTTGAATATTGATTCAGCATTGAAGCAACATTTAAGCAACAGTGACAACCAGTTATCAAAGTTGATTCGATGTTCTGTGCCCACTGTACCGTGACTTTATTTTGTGAGAGGGTTTCTATGGGCAGGACTAGGTACCATCAGGACCCTCACCTAGTTGTGGCAGGAGTCTGTACAGGACCAGGTACAACCAGGACCCTCACCTAGTTGTGGCAGGAGTCTGTACAGGACCAGGTACAACCAGGACCCTCACCTAGTTGTGGCAGGAGTCTGTACAGGACTAGGTACCACCAGGACCCTCACCTAGTTGTGGCAGGAGTCTGAATAGGACCAGGTACCACCAGGACCCTTACCTAGTTGTGGCAGGAGTCTGTACTGGACTAGGTACAACCAGGACCCTCACCTAGTTGTGGCAGGAGTCTGTACAGGACCAGGTACAACCAGGACCCTCACCTAGTTGTGGCAGGAGTCTGTACTGGACTAGGTACCACGAGGACCCTTACCTGGTTGTGACAGGGGTCTGGGTAGGATTAAGCACCACGAGGACCCTTACCTAGTTGTGGCAGGAGTCTGAATAGGACCAGGTACCACTAGGACCCTTACCTAGTTGTGGCAGGGGCCTGGTTAGGACTAGGTACCATCAGAACCCTTACCTAGTTGTGGCAGGAGTCTGTACAGGACTAGGTACCACCATGACCCTCACCTAGTTGTGGCAGGAGTCTGAATAGGACCAGGTACCACCAGGACCCTTACCTAGTTGTGGCAGGAGTCTGGGTAGGACTAGGTACCACCAGGACCCTTACCTAGTTGTGGCAGGAGTCTGTACTGGACTAGGTACCACCATGACCCTCACCTAGTTGTGGCAGGAGTCTGGGTAGGACTAGGTACCACCATGACCCTCACCTAGTTGTGGCAGGAGTCTGGGTAGGACTAGGTACCACCATGACCCTCACCTAGTTGTGGCAGGAGTCTGGGTAGGACTAGGTACCACCATGACCCTCACCTAGTTGTGGCAGGAGTCTGGGTAGCACTAGGTACCACCATGACCCTCACCTAGTTGTGGCAGGAGTCTGGGTAGCACTAGGTACCACCATGACCCTCACCTAGTTGTGGCAGGAGTCTGGGTAGCACTAGGTACCACCAGGACAAGATGGCAGGAATTAGGGTAGAAGTAGGTGCAATTGAGACCCTTACTTAGTTGTGGCAAGAGTGTGGAGGGGTACCATCAAACCCGAGTAGTTGAGGCTCTGGGGAGCAGCAAGGTAGTTGTGGCAGGGGCGTTGTGGTGGGTAGGAGGAGAGGGGCTTGATGGTGGGCAGGAGGAGACAGTAGGGGCTGGGAGGAGCTCATCCAGCAAGGTACACACACACAACCACCACAAAGATCAGCCGCAATCAAGACCTGAATTTTAACCGCTCACCTTTCGGCGAGCGTGTCCATTTGCCTGGATCGGTTTGACTCGAGTGGCCTGTCGTCCCTCACTCCGCTCCACCTTCCTAACAAAGAGCCCTATCCGCTACCATTCCTTCATCAATTCATGTGAAATCGTACCCTAACCGACTCGCCATACGTATCGCCCGTGACTTGCCCAAGTCATTGTGATTTCTCACCTTCTGAATCCATATCCTGAGCCGCGTGCAGTAGTGGCCCATCACCACCGGGAGCTGTCTCTGTACTAGGGGCTGCAGGCGGGGAATGATTAACTCTTTAGGACGGCATGATGCATTAATGCATTAGTGCATCATGCCCTTGAGTGTCATGATGCATGAATGCTACTGTGGAAAGAAACCAGAGCTGTATTTAAGCACCATGAGCTGCATTTAAGCACCATGCCGATAGGGTTGAGATACTTCCGATGGGTAGGCATGATACACCAATGCATACCTTGGTTCATCATGCTGACAAATGTCATGTATTAGCAACATTACAAGAAGGCTGGACAGATGGAGGTAAAGATGGTGGTAGCTGTTGGGTGAGGAAGGAAATCAAACTGTGTCTTCAGGTCGTCATGTGAGAGTTTCAATGCACCATGCTAAACCCTATACAATCTGCTCATTGAAATGACACTCTATTTAAAGCTTGACCGTCATGGTTTAAGTGAGGCCAAAAGCACTTTTGGATATAGTTCAGTTTTGATTCACAAGAGAGCTCTTAAGGGCTGGTAGCTCAGCTCTTACAGGCACAAGATAGGGTAAATATGTTGTAGCTTGACAATGTTCATGGTCTCCTGTCCAAAACTGCTGCCCTCTGGTGGAACTGTTATTTTAGTCTATGAATAGAAAATGTTGAACTTATTCCCCGACGGCCCAGCTTTAACTTCTCTTAGTACAGCATAGTAAATGACAATAGGGGGAGTTGTACAGTGGTGCTATCAGTGTATTATTGCATATAAGGATGTGGAATGTCAAGTGTTACTGAAGCCCAGTATTGGAGTTCTGCTTCACTGATAAATTTTATGAGAGGCTTTTACGTCATTAAATATTTTACCCCATATACACACAAAGTTAGGAGTATTAAATTAAAAGTTGCTTGTCGAAGCAAATCAAGTTGTCAAATCGTGTTTCCCGTTAAAAGGGCCGAAATAGTATCTACTTTCGTTATAGCTGGACATATATAGGCAAGTAGGTGTTGAATTCTCTTATATTGAAAATGTGAACATGACCCATAGTTATTCTTTTATACCACTTTATGATATACAGGTGAACACCATTATAAGTATCGAGTTCATCCCCCCCTCGGCAAGACTAGCCGGCGCTGCGTTTCTGTTTTGCAGAAAATGCTGTGAGGGAAGAAGCATTGACATTTAGGTGCGGGTTAACTCGACACTTCGCAAAAAGCTTTTATTCTACTCGGGTGTCATTGATAGGAGCATAGTGTTGGTAAGGCAATATACAGGTCCGTGTGTATAGAAGGTGGAGGGGTGTGGGGTTACAGAAAACAGCAAAGCCGGTCATTAATGAAGAGAAACCCGAGCCGCGGGACGCATCAGGTGTCTGCATCACGGGCCACAATCCACACTCAGGTAACCGCGCTGCTGTCGCCAAGCTCTGAGGAAAGTGTTACACTATACGGCGGCATTCAGCGAAATGAAGAAACCGAGGACTTGATAATTAGGAAAAAATGGGAGTAAAAGAATTCACACTGACACTAAATATGTGTGTCGGTGTCGGTTAGGTGGGGCTGTGGTGGTTAAGGACGCCCGGCGGAAGGGGGAGCGAAGGGTGGAACAGCAGGTCTCCACCTCTGGTGACATCTGACATGATGCACCAATGCAGCCCTGGTGAGTAACTCGCTGCTGCTGCATTGGTGCATCATGCTGATCCTTCAAAGTGTATCGCAACCGCAATGCATTATGCATGAAGGTCATTATGCATGAGTGCAGCCTGGGCGAGTTACCCAACAGGGCTGCATTCATGCATCATGACAACCAAGGGCATGATGCATTAAGGCACCATGTTTTCCTTAAAGGATTAAGAACATCAGGAGGGAGGGTGAGGAAAGACTGGAGCAGCATTTCTCCACCTCTGGTTTTACATTTGTCAAGTTGATCCCCAGAGGCAAGCTCAACGACTAGATTGTCTTAATCCATTAATGCCCGCATGATGCTTCAATGCTCTCATGATACATGAATGCAGCCCTGGCATGTAGCTCTGCAGTGATCATGCCGATCATGCATCATGCCGATCCTACAGGCTCGATACACTCCTGACAGTTCAGGATGATGCATGAATGCAGCCCTGGTGAGTAAATTGGCCATGGCTGGATTCATGTACCATGATAATAAAAAGCATTCTGCATTAAAGCACTTTGCGGCCGTTAACACGTTAAAACATGAATTGTTGTCCTTACCAAGTAGATACTGTACCATCACAGTTAACCACCATTTTTAAAAATAATTGTAAATACGTTAAATACTTGCCTAAATTGAATCCGTTTGGAATTCATGAGTAGAAAATAACTTTGCCGCTAATTGGTCCTGAGCCCTTGGATGAGAGGCGTTGTTAAGAAAGCGGCAGACAGGTCCTTTATATTATTAACCCTTTAAGGGCCGCATAGTGCTTTACTGTGCTGTGCCCTCTGTCAGCATGATTCTACTACTCTCCAGGGCTGCATTTATGCATCATGCCAAGCCTTCGGGAGTGTGCATCTACCCTGAAAGGTCGGCATGATGCAAGAACGCAGCCATATCGATGATGACAAAGGGCACAGCGCAGTATGCCACCCTCAAGGGGGCAACACATTGCCCAAAATAATGTGTGAAAGTATGTTGTTATTGACGGGTTGCCACGTGAGATTCAGGGGGACAGTGGGACTTAAGCTCCTGCAGGAGTTTGGTGGTGAAGGCGTCTATATGAATGAAGGCGGCGGTCGGAGCACGGAGCGGGACGTTGCCACAGGTCTCTTTTGTCCTCTCCGTGCCTCTGTGTTTTTACACATGCCTCAAATTCCTCTGAGGAATTGTTTAATTAAAGGTGGATTTAACCAAAGAGAGGTGGGTGACTTAAACAGGGGTGAGGGATCCATAATCAGACAAGGTTTGTGGTTATGGACGATCAGTAGGGGAGTAGGGGGAGTAGGGGAGCAGCCAAAGGACCCTTTAAGGACAGCTTGTCGCTAAGAATTTTATTTGTAGGAACGATGCACCAATGCAGACTGGGTGAGTAACTCGCCGGTGCTGCATTGGTGTATCATGCCGACCCTTTTGGGACTGTATCTACGCCATAGTTTCTGCATGATGCTTGAATGCCGGCTTGACGACATCAATTTGTTACAAAAGAGTTTTTAAATTTTTAATTTTCTTATTGACATAAAATCCGCAACAGTCTGTTACCTCTCTCAAATAGAGCCAATGTATACAGGAGAAGATTCATAGATAATAATAATATCACAATAATCAATCACATTCTTCGCTAATGCGCACACACAGAAAAACAGACCATAAATGGATGGGAAGCAATACAATTGCCCCAATGATTACATTTGGAAAGGTAGAACTGTGGAGGCTAGTCCACCATTGCCTGACTCTATATCAAAGGCAAAGCTGGACTATCCCACCAGAGCATAACACGAACTTCCTCTTTACTCCTCAGAATGTTGGTCTCTTGATAGAACTCGAGCTATTTCTCTGTCTCCAAAGGGAGTAAATTTGGTGGCATGTCTAACGCCCTTGTTTTCTCAGGACAGAGAAAATAAACAGAATCAAAATAAAGTCCACATTGCTTTAAGAATGACTCCCCTCTTGAGGGGAGCCCAGGCTGCCTGTGGGAGCCTAGGTGACTCCCTGGCTGACCTAAGAGAGTCACCTGGGGGAGTCATATAACTCTCTGGCTCACTTAAAGGAGTCACATAAGGACCTGGGCTCCCCTAGAGATGGGAGTCATTCTGGAGGCAACCTGGACTCCCCTAGAGATGGGAGTCATTCTGGGGGCAACCTGGACTCCCCTTTAACTCTGTTTCTGCTGTTCTGTGCGTGCTGTAGAACTTATACACCCTATAATCTCGTTGTATTGTGCTTCATTGTAAACATCTGAGTCAGCCAAGTTGTTTAATGACTTTACCAAGTACGATACTTTCACATCACTAATGAGTCCCCCATGTTCTGTGTGTTACAGGACTTTGCCGAGACGACCATGAATGAGTTGCTGGGTTGGTATGGTTACGACAAGGTGGTGGACCGGGAGGACACCCAGGGCCTCAACCTGCAGAGGTTCACGTCACGTGGTTCTCCCACACACGGGGGTTACACACGGGGGTCCCCCACCCACAGGGGGCGCCACTCACCCACACACTCCGACACCAACCACGACTCGGCCTCCAACAGCGGAGACAGCGACATCCGGGAGACCGACAACAACAGCCCAGGTCAGCCAACCGTTTGAAATACAATTTTTACTTTGGCCTCAGAAGAATGTGGGAAACCTAACCAAAAATTGCCTTGCAAACTTCAGCGCCGACTCGATGACCAAGGCGTTGCCTCATGGACTATAAAATTGACTCTGAAATAGCCCCAAAATCACTTTGAATATAATTACTTTTTCAATATTGTTTTATTCTGTTTGAAATACAAGATTTACTATGCTTAGACCACTCAAAAAATTTAACGGTTTCTCATCACCGCCCGTATCATAAAAATCAGGAAAACTTTTTTTTCCATTTTTTAAATGAAAAACATGATAAAGATGGACAAATGTTGGCATATTTGGTATAAGGCTGATAATGCCAGCAATGCAGTGGTGTTGAAATATCTTTTAAATGGCAGTTAATCTCCCTCGTCTTATTTCTAGGTCCTTGGGGATGAAAAACAACTTTTTTCGAAGTGGTATTTAATACTGGGAGCCCCGTGTTTAATACCATCCATTTAATATAACGTGGCTGTATTCAATGGCCTAAAAATGTTGACCTTCAGCAAATGGCTTCTAATCAAAAATAAACACAAATGCCACATTGTTACATTGATACCTCCCTGAAGTGTTTCACTGAGGCCATAATCCACTCAGCGTGCGGCTTGATGCGATATGGTCCCAGCCCCCACTCGTGAAATATGGCAGAGGTGGTACCAATGGGCATTGGAATTTGTCTCATTATTTTTTACAAAATACGATATAAGATGTTTGCATATGTAGACAATACAGAAAAAATTCCGAGCATTCTGCCTAAACTCGACTTTTATACCAGGCTGCTCGTAAGTGAGTCACCCGCAGGAGGTGAACCCTTTGGGGTGGGAAGTAGAGAGATTCCTGAGAACTACTTTTTGTGTAGGTAGACTAGTGTGTGATGGGGATAGGACGGCAGCAAAGTAGCACTGCACTTTTTCTCCCTTCTTCGACAGAGAGTTACTGTATTCCAAGCCTTTCAATTCTCAATTTCAATTTGACATGAGTTTATTCTGTAATCTCGAAAAATATAAAAGTACAGACGATTATATTTGTTTCAATCGAATCACAGAATCATATTAGACTGCATGTACTGGGAGAGTGTACCTGAATTGATGGAGAACTTCTTTCAAAATGAAGAAAGTAAACATCAGTAACCCTCTGAATGTATTTCCTCATGTATCTGCTACCATTGCTAGTATTGGTACCTGTCATCTCCTCTCCCCCAGGTTCAGGTAGTGAGATCGCCGCGCACCACCAGACGTTAGTGACGGCCCTGACGTCCAACAAGTCGCCGTCGTCGTCATCCAAGTCTCCCAGTAAGTGCACCTTATGTATTATACCCTCCCTCCTACACCCCATGATGGGTGAACAACGACCAGCCACACAGTTATATTATCTTGATCTGTATAATCTTTCTTCCAGATGTTATTTTGTCCATCCATGCGGTTTCTTTCAGGTGCGCGGATGTGCTATTTAGCACCACGATTTGTTAACGAAGTGTAATATAGGTAGATAGTTGAAGGTCATTGGGGTTAACATCTAGTTAGCATCATGTTGGATGAATGGGAGGAGGTGGGAATACATACTAGTAAGCAGATAAGTGACAAAACATTGTCACATGATGCAGCCAGTGCAATAGGGATGCCTCTACATGGGTACCCACAATTTTGACCATGGCGCTGTGTCGAATTTAAGCAAAAGGGGCGTGTCACTGTGTCGAATTTTATATATATAAGAACTTAGACAAAGCAATCTGCAGGTCGATTTTCTCCCTTGAAAGCCCGAGTCGGTAGGGGCACATAGGGTGTTAGCACCATTACTAACACCGTGATAGGCCGCTCTGTGAACTGTCGCCCTGGTATGAGTCACACTTCATATACTACTCACATCGGACACTCCCTGGTCCACCCCAGAGTCCACCATACCACACCCACAATGGGTGGTACATGAGCCAACTGGGGCAGCAACTCACGTCATCACCTTGAGTCCCTCAATTTAAGATACGTAACAGGAATAAATATAAAACTGCACATTTTAAATAAGGAAACTGTATTAGAAAGATGTTAAGAGAATGTAACCATATTCAGAATCCAACCCCGAGAATGCAATAGCTGCTTGGTATTACATCTTGGCCTTTACTCATCTTGGTCTCTCCAGTAGAAATACATTGATTAAATAAAACAGCATATATGGATTGACTAAAAGGCTACTGAGGCTGAGTTCTATGTCTCAGGTGGTGCCGCATTGCATGCTGGGAGCTCCATCAGTCAGACCTGCACCATGACACGTGACTCATGCTCTATGCCGGATACAGGACCACCTCATGGCACTTCTTACTGTTTTAATATGAATCCTGCCCGCGGCTTATAAAACCACCAGATATGACAAAGTTTAGTTTGTGTCACCCTATAGCCGTCTGTGTCTATGCGTGCTCACGAGGCCGCCTATAACATACATAATACGATCCACGCCGCACGGGAGACGGCCACAAAAACACTGATAACTCAGATTTATGCCGCTTGGTGGCGCTGCGGGAATAGCGGCAGAATGCAGTATACCTACCGCAAATCAAGCCGGCTAAAAACAACCGTTCTACCAGAAATAAAGTAGAGACGCGCCCGGTGCAGGATATGTTTATCCACCTCTAGACATGCGCACTGGGCGCCGGGCTCTGGTTGCCATGGTTACGTGCGTGCGTCTCCATGTCAACGCCGCCAGCACGAATCATTATCCATGGAAACAATCCACGGCATTTGTAACTCAAGTCCTGACATTTAAGGGGCATCTTTTTAATGAGTGCGGATCAAATGCTTCATGGCGCATTTCTACACGAAAGCTTCCCAAACCTTTACTCTGTGAGGGGGATCACATTCCGCTAACCCCCGCGTCCCACGCGGATCACTTACAAAGTAAAAGAACCTACATGTAAGGGCGGGTAAAGATTTAAATGCTAAAAGGGGACAAGTTGGCGCAGTGCCAATGGCAGAGGTCCACCACGGGGCGCTGCCACATGGCGGCCATATTGGATTCTGGGTGTAATGAGGTGTCCATGGCAACCAGCCGCACCCGCTGACCCTGTTTACTGTCGTCATGGTAACCGATACGTCAGCGACGTAACCTGTGATCACAGGACGTAGATCCGTGCATGCAGCACCGCTGACGGCCAGTGGGGGAACTACTCCCCTTTCCACTCTCCAAGCACAAAAAGGCACCAGCCCCCCAAGCTGGCCCCGTCTTGATGACAAAGCTACTCAGGCCCGGAGGTTGTGTGACGGTCGGTGTCTGACTTTGAGCCGGCTTTTTGAAACCCCAGCCGACTGGGCGGCCTGTGTCAGCGCCTCGCGCCAGTTGGGCGCCGGCCACACTGGAGGAACACAGGGGTACACAGGGGTAGGGTGTAGGGTTAGAGGGGGGGGGGGGGGCACATCAAAGGGGGCAGGGGGGGGGGGTGGTGGAGGAGGGGGGGAGGACAGTGACCAGTGTAGACCACAGAGTCGGTGACCAGTGTAAGGGTGGACGCACTGCATGAAGGTTTGCATTTAAGTGAATTATATTTACTTCAAGGAACACTTTAAGCACATTTGATTCAAGTAAATTCGACTTAAAGGCGCAGATCTCGGTACCCCTCCAGCGGCAGTCAGAGTGGAGCCGGAGCAGGTACTCAGCCCTATATATAGGGGCACTGGGGCTTTAAAGCCGCTAAGATGCCGTTGTCACCTTTCCAGGACTAAACTTCAAGCCGCTTAAAATATCCCCTTAAGGCATTTTGCTTAAATGCCAACATTGATGCAGTGATGACCAGTGTCACTGTCAGCGTTCTCATTACAGCACTATGTGCCCTTACAGGGATAGCGTAATGAGGTACTAATACAGTGGTAAGCATGATGCTTGAATGCACCAGGGCTGCATTCATGCATCATGATGACCAAAGGCATGATGCATTAATGCGCTCTGCTGCCCCTACAGAGTTAGTGTAATGAGGTCCTAATACAGTAGTAAGGCGACCCGTGTGTTAATAAGACCATCCCGCACCCCGCCCGGCTGTATGTGATTAGGTAACTGTACCCCGCACCCAACACTGTCTCTCTGACATAGTCCTCTCTACTCATTAACCCTGTAAGGACGCATGGCGCTAAAAGATGACATTTGTCGTCATGATGCACCAATGCAGCCCCGGTGAGTAACTCGCCGGTGCTGCATTGGTGCATCATGCCGACCCTATGGGAGTGTTTCCACACTGTAGGGTTGGTATGATGCTTGAATGCAGCGAGTTACTCCCCAGGGCTGCATTCATACATCATGATGACCAAGGGCATGATGCATTAAGGTATCATGCCGTCCTTTAAGGATTAACCCTCTGTCGGCATGATGCATCAATGCAGCCCTGGCCAGTAACTCACCAGGGCTGCATTCATGCATCATGCTGACCCTCTTGGGTTCATACACTGTACATGGGTTGGCATGATGCTTGGGTTACTCGCCAGCACTGCATTCATGCATCATGATGACCAAATGGCATTAATGCAGACTGCTGCGCTGACAGGGTTAATGGCCGTATAGCGGTACTACAGTGGCTATAGGCAGGACGTGGGCACGGCGGGACAGCGTGAAACTAGAGCCTAATTAAGTGTAACTGTAGATGAGCTGATTTGTTGAAGATGATACAGTGTGACATATAAGGGTGTCTTCTAGTACGGGTCTACTTAACCCGTTAAAGCCTCATAATGCATTCATGCATCATGCCCTTGGTAGCCATGATGCAGGAATGCAGCCCTGGCGGCTGTATTCAAGCAGCGTGCAGATGCTATACTGAATCTGGGACCTGCTCCCAACTGTGAGGTCATTATGGTCCACATTGATAATATCAATTAAAGCCTAGACAACACCTAACTTAAGTATCATTTACAGGCACTATCAACACACTTTGCACCCTCCTGGTTACCATATTTACCACCAGTTTTACAACTCAAAGTGGACACCCTTGAAGATACACCCCACTTTTTATTGCCCTGCTAATTTCTCTAAGACATCGGGTATCCAGTCCAGCTGTGAGCTCATAAGGGAAGCCCTTTGTCGGCCTCGCCAGCAGGTCCCAGATTCAGTATACAGGGTCAATTAATACACTCCTGAAGTTTTGGCATACGGCGAGTCACTTACTCGCGAGGACTACATTGATGCATCATTATGACAAATGCGGCCTTTTAGCGCCATATGCCTTCATTGAAGGGTTAACAAACTTATTATTGGATAGGATTCTGCCTTAACAGGTGAAGAACTGGACAACGCCTTAAGGTCCACGTTCATGTCTCATCTACCGTATTCATCATCATATCATACTTGATGTTGACAAAGAAATCTTCAGTACTACATAAAATTTAGTTCATAACACATATGTTTCTGTATATATATATATATATATATATATATATATATATATATATATATATATATATATATACCAGTTTAAATGTATATATATATATATATATATATATATACATATATATATATATATATATATACCGTATTTGACGTAATAAGCGCCCTGGGCGCTTATAAAATTATTTTCATGGCGTTTTTAGTCCTTAAGAGTTTAATCGTCACCAAATTCGCAAAACTTGAGCCTTTGTTCTAGTCTAGAAATGCCCCCAAAAAAGGGCGCTTATTGCGTCGAATACGGTATATGTGTGTGTGTGTGTGTGTGTGTGTGTGTGTGTATCCCTACATTGGAGATGAGGTGAGGGACAGTGTGCTGCCATGTAGTGAGGCCTGCACAGAGAGCTGTGTGTCTATGTGTGTAACTCCATCCCTACTCCCTACCTGCTATCATGTAACACCCCCCCCCCCACCCCCCCTCGCCCCTCAGGCCTCCAGGTACCAGGTAGCTACAGGAGCGGTCTGCACTTGTACACGGGGTACGGTTACAGCACCGAGAAGGGTACAGGGAGATCTACTCAGATATGGCCGTATCAGCTGTCACATATCTGCTGTCACATATCTGCTGTCACGTATCTGCTGTCACGTATCTGCTGTCACGTATCGCCTGTCAACTTGTGACTCGCTTGTCTCGGTACACGACAGCCACACCACATCAACAGGTAACCTGCTTTAGGTATATATCACAGATATATGTATATGTTGGTATTAAAGGGTCTCAGTCAGGGTGAGAATTGCCTTGTCCAACAAAAAATGCACCAACGTGAGTCACATAACCATTAGATATTCTCTTGAGTATAACCATTTGACTGGCTATGCCAAAAGTTATTCATTTGCCAGCCCTCTAGAAAGAGGTCCCAAAAATGTCTGACCCCTTCTTAGGAGGGTCCAGAAAACGTGTCACCCCTTCTCTTCAAAATAAACCCTGCACGCTACTATATTGCTATTGTTCAAAAGATCAGAAAATGTTTGATGTGTCTTGAGATTGGGGGGGGAGCTGAATAATATTGACATGTCTCAAGCGGTCACTGGAAAAATGTCTGTGCACTGGCACGAAGATCCACCAACTCCCAACTTGTTAAATGATGACCACTCTCTAGATACTGATGCGTTTCTGCAAACTGACCGTGGACGTGTTTGTGTATTGAGATACAGAAGCCCGTGACTCGTTGTCTGTTATCACCGTCTCCTGTCGCACACTTGAGTCTTTGCTCTACGTGACAGCCGCAGTTCCCCGTCTCACCACCAGGTTTAGTTCCCCATCTCACCACCAGGATTACCCCAATCTACATGGCGGTGTCCTTGGCAGCCTTTGACCTTGGCATCCACCCTCTTCCTGCTATCCCACAACCCCCTGCTCCATCTACACCACTCTCCAAGCAGATACTGCATCTTGTTATCTCTTATCTCTGCCCTTAACTGAAGAGCCACCTAGAGGAGACAAGTGGTGACCCCACAAAACTGTCTGTTTGACCAGCCCAATGCATCAAGCTGACTCTATTGGAGAGATATCCAAAAAAGGGTCGGCATTATCCATCAATGCCCTGCCAGCGAGCTGCTTACCCACACTATAATCTATAATGAAACTTAACATTCTTCCACACATATCTGCCAACTGAGTCATGATCACTCATATATATACCTGTTGCTGCCATACTCATCTTCAAATTCCAGACATTTCCATATGGGCCCAGGTGGCAGAACGGCCAGCCGAACATGGTGCAATATTGAATACAATTTTGCCCAAATAAAACCTTGTAAAAAAACTGCTTTGGTGCATCAAAGAAACAAATATTGCCTTGAAGCAACATGCCATCCCTAAAGGGTCAAAGGGTGAACATGCCATCCCTAAAGGGTTAAATAGTGAACATGCCATCCCTAAAGGATCAAATAGTGAACATGCCATCCCTAAAGGGTCAAAGGATGAACATGCCATCCCTAAAGGTTCAAAGGGTGAACATGCCATCCCTAAAGGGTTAAAGAGTGAACATGCCATCCCTAAAGGATCAAATAGTGAACATGCCATCCCTAAAGGGTCAAAGGATGAACATGCCATCCCTAAAGGTTCAAAGGGTGAACATGCCATCCCTAAAGAGTTAAATAGTTCAGCAGCTGATATCAAAGCTAGTGGAAGTCACACAGGGAAGAACATGAGAAGTTATCGGGGCCCTATTGCAAGTACTGCAAGGCACAGACACTAGGCTAATGTTGTGTTTAATGCATGCATATTCATAGAGCACTTAAACACAAGTAGAGTGCAGAGGTCTGGGAACCAGTCCTCGCTGTGTGGTGTACGGCCCGGGGTGCTGGTACCCGGCCCGCTGAGGGCGTCTCCTGGTGTCTCCGAGCACCACCAGACGGCGCTCCGGTGCCCGTCCAATTACAGGCTGACCAGTGGCCGCGGGTCGGGTTGCATTTGTCTTGGTGGCCTCTGGTTACAGCGCTGTCCGGTCCGAGTGGACACGGAGCCCGGTCGCTGTCCGCTCCCGGCCCGGTCCCCGCCCCATAGCCAAATACCGACCAGCCCCGCCGGGAGAGCCAAGAAACCCAGCCCTACCCCTGTACGGACATCTGAGGCCCCAGCCATACACTGATAGTCTTAAGGCTTCAGATCTTAGTCAGTACTGGCTAACAAGTCAGTCAATAGTACCTAACCTAGTTAGTTGTTCGCTGGCTCCTTATACGACCAACCTAGTTTAGCTTAGTGTCAGGGTGGTCAGTACTGACCAATTCACCTCTCTCCATTTTAATGAGTATGAAAGTCCTTTTGAGAAAGGCATATGTCGTATTTGGTTTTGCCTCAGTTATTTGTGAATAGCACTTGGTCATGCCTGACCAATGTCACTAACTGGGATAGCCACTACAGACTAAGGGCCAGAGTATATAGGTTATCAGTGCACTAGCTGCTCCTATACCCCATCCCCTACACAGGATCTTACATTGCATTTGTCTTGGTGGAGTACAGTTACCCATCTGTCCGGTCCGAGTGGACAGTCGAGCTGGTCACTGCCTATAGCCAAATAGTGTGCGGCGGTCGGGGCTGGGAGCCTGGTAACTCACCCCTACTGCCTGGGTACCTCAGGCTGTCCCTACTTTACCTGTCTCCGTAGGTTGTATTGCGTTTGTCTTGATGGTGTTTGGTTACTGCGCTGTCATTGCATGAAATCATCCGATTTTGGATAGCTGTGTCACTTGTCAAATATAAGAAATGCCAATGTCCCTTATTGATTGTCAGAAATGACCGAGTCTAGGGGTCTAGGAAGGTCTCGGGCCATCTGTTTAGGGCCCCAGATAGGGGGTAGCTGTGTCACTTGTCCAATATGGCAACTGTCCCTTGTCAATTTTAGGTCTTGTCCCTTGCCACCGGCTTCCAGCATTCCCTTGTCCCTTGCACGAGGGTTAAAACAAAAGCTTGTGGCCTTGTTGAATTTACCCGTCTGGGGGCCTGTGTATACCAGTCCCACACTCTGCCCTTACCATCCTCCCCTCACCCCCCTTGGCCAGTCCTCCACCCCCTCCCCCCCCCTCCAGTACAACCCCCAGATGGTTGTTGGGGAGTGCGGCCGTGCACACCGCCCCCTCCCTAACAACGGGTCACATGACCCGGCCACCATGGCAACGGGATCTGTTGACAACCCGGGGCGTGGCACGGGGGGCGGAGGGGAAATGGGAGGTGGAGGAACAGAATGCTTACGGACAGTGAGCGTGGACCGAGCATTGGTTTGCATATGGCGGGGTCCTGAGAGGCAGATCACTGCCCCCTAGTGGATACTGCTGGAACTACTAGAGGCTGACTGACCCTATATACCGGGGGACATGATCGCCCCCCCCCCCCCCCCCCCCCACGGGTACCCTGTACTATGAGGTACTCTGTAGGCTGGAGACATACACGCTGACCCAACACTGTTACCGTACAGTTGCCATAAAGCACTGAGCAGGCTTCAATTTGACTCATAGCTCCGATGCTTATTTAAGACCAGCCCTTATTTGAAACCAGGCACTTTATTGCAGGGTATGGTATACCCACAGGGGTGGGGGGTACTATTCCCCTACCCCCTGTCCCGTCCAATCCCATGTATTCCGCAGCGAGGTGCCCACCATCCCCCAACCCAAGCACCCACACCAGATCAGCAGTGCGGCTTATAGCCATACCCCACCCACACCAGATCAGCAGTGCGGCTTATAGGATCAGCCCAGGGTAGGGGTCAGGCTTATAGCATTGGCCCCAACTCTAGGTGCGGATAATACGCGAGGTTTTATGGCATATGAGTTTGTCCATAGTGTACTATCATAGAGTCGGGGCCTGAGACTGGGACGGTATGGACGGAACCCGGTACACCACCATGTTCCCCTCCCCCCTACATTCCTGTACTCTGTAGTTGTAGTGACGTCACCACCCACCAGGGTGCGCCACCTGTCACTCTGCCCCTACCCCGTGTCTACCGTGTTATAGACCAATGCAGCAAGAATGCGGCACTTTGTCATACTAATGTGGTGTTGACGTTAGTGTTGGCAGAATCATCATAACATGGTCTGTAATGGCTATGTTTGCAAACATCTCATATCAGAAGATTCACAGGACAAATATCTTTCAAATGGGCGTACAATAGAATGGAGAGTTTTGAGGTTATATTTTTTGGATGCATCAGTGAAGCTTGAGAAATGTTCTAAACTAAATATTTATCAACAACCTTTCTGAAAGGTCACCCTTTCTTGCTGCATTGGTCTATAGTAATCACCCCCTCCCCCCCCCCTCCTTGCCCCTCTACCCCCCCCCCCCCCCTCCCCCCCTGCATACCCAGATACCAGAAGGCTGCAGGACAGCAGTGGTACTCGTGTGGAGGGTCAGGGGTAGGAAGACAAGAAGGCAGATCGCTCTTGACTTGGGGAATGTTCCATTAAAATTGTGGAATCAATTTTTGCCGGTCGGTAATCGTGCGCCGAGCGTCCTTGTTGGCTGATCTGAGTCTCTGGGATCACGTGACCACCTCTCAAATTTACTTTGTATTGTATGTCCGTGCAGCTGCCGCCTGGTTGGGGGGGGGGGGACGGGGGGACGAGGGCCCCTATCTGGTTCTACCGAATGATGGAGCACTGGGGGGGGGGGGGGGGTAGATGAGGTGGAGGGGGGTTGGGAGAGTAGTAGGGGGAGTCTGTACTTATCTTATTGTCGCTATATACACCAACAGGACTAACTGTGTGCAGACACATACATGTTACTATTACATATAACAGTCATCCAATTTAAGCAACCTTAAGCAAAATATGTATGTAAAAATTATATTTTTGTATACTCATATGAAGAATTTAAATCATCCCTTAAGGACATTTTTGTATATTTATTATCAACACCATCTATAATAGATATACACATTGGCTGTAAGTCAGAAACAGAGCCTGGCTCTATGTATTTACAGGTTAAATAAACGAATAACAAACAAACAAACAAACAAAAATTAAAGTTGATCAAATGCCCTTCTTTCCGCAGCTTTAAGTAACTTTAAAAATAATTCAGGTTTGCTTAATGTTGTCACTTTGGATGGTTCATGCAGTCTAGTCTGACAATACTGCATTGGCCTGTAAAAATGCTGCGGTCTCAATTAAGCAATGGTCTTGAATTAGTACTTTAGGTACCCTAGTTTAAGCAATATTTGGTCAACTTTAAGCAACAATCAAAGTTGCTTAAATCTGAAATGTTATGCAGTGTACAACAATACGGATATTGATGAATATCATGATGACATCTAAATCAGCAATCAATATATATGTTAAAATCAAGTGTAAATTTTTTCTACTAGGTGCAGGGGCTTTCTCCTACATGCATGTATATTTGATTCATAAATTATTTACATAACAAAAGAAACCGCCTGTCTGTATAATACATACAAACCAATCACAAACCAATCAGTGTAAGTCAGATGTGTATACACGTGACTAGCTGCATTCGTGTCATAAGCTTTGGATAATGGTAATTATCCTCAGCTGGCACTTTGGACAATTACCCTGTTCTTGGCTTATACTACTTATACAGTGACTCACTTATTACCATATTTACGACATACCTCATGCATACATGTCTATGTTTCCGCGTCAGCATTTATCTTGTTTCATAATAGACTTTGAAATCCTGGTAAATCTTATAATTCTTCCCAATTGTAATACCCTGCAATGCCTACCGACCCCCCGTCCCGCACTACCTCGGTAGTATGAATACAGCTGCGTTTACATGGACTTACAGCGGAGATATTGACTTTGTTTTACATTGACATTTGGGTATCCAAACAGACGCCTTCTTTGCCGAGGCATTACCCTTTGTATAACTGTACAACACTAGTGCTGACTTTTTCCTCCCTATACGTTAACTCTTTAAGGACGGTATGTCACCAAAATACTACCATGATGCACCACTGCAGCCCGGTGCTGCATTGGTGCATCATGCCGGCCCTTTAGGAGTGCCTGGGGTCGGCATGATGCTTGAATGCAGCACTGTCACATAGTGCATGATTGCATCATGCCATTTGTCATCATGGTTCACGAATTCGCATCTGGAGAGCATCTCACCAGGGCTGCTTTCAAGCATGAGGCGTGTTGGCATGATGCATTCCTGCAGCCTTGGCGAGTTACTCGCTTCATGCATCATGCCAACAGCATATTAAGGATGGCATGTTGCTAAAACGATGACATTTGCCATCATGTCAGCCCTAGTGAGTGACTTATCACTGCTGCATTAATGCATCATGCTGCCCAGTCGGGAGTCCATAAACCATATAGAGTCGGCATGATGCATGAATGCAGCATTGGCGAGTTACTCACCAGGGCTGCATCCATTCATCATGCTGACAGGGCATACTGCCTTAAAGCACTATGCGGCCGTTAAGGGGTTAATATAACAATAATAGGCAGCAGATTACGCTGAAGGACCTTGGAGGGTCCTTGTCCGGGGGGTGCTGGGTCAGGTTGTGTGTATAACGATAAAACGGGTGGGAACTTGTTCACGGGACCAGCACACATAGGCTAACACTAGTAGCTCTCGTGAGATCTTTGCTCTGCCCACGGAACGCAGCTTGTTCCAGGCATATATCATGGTGTGTGACTCTCATACCAAGCTAAATCTCGCGTGATATTCCGAGGACAGAACTAACATGGCCGCGCACACGGAGCAACCAGAATTATCGTTATACAGCTGCTGCAGCGCTATATGGGAGCAGTGGCAGAGAAGGGAACTAAAATGAATTTCCCATGGGGGCCTGTGGAGACAAGATGGCCGCTTAGGAGACAAGATGAGACAGCCATACACAGTGGACAAGATGGGGGGCCTTGTAGTATGATACATTAGAGTATCATATTCCCCAAATCTAAAGCTGTATAAGTCCCAAATACCCCCACCCCTTGTCCATCCTTCTGTTTGTCAAGAACAGGAAACCGATATAGTCAAACAGGCCCTACAGCCAAACAAAAACATCGCCCCTTGTTAAACCTGTAGCGGCACTTTGTCCGCATCATGCGGTCCTGGTGAGTAACTCGCCAGGGCTGCATTCATACATCATACTGACACTTTGAGAGTGCATCAGGCCCATAGCATCAGCATGATGCTTAAATACAGCACTGGCGAATTACTCACCAGGGCTGCATTCATGCATCATGCCCACAAAGTGCTATCAGTATTAACACACCATGCGGCCGTTAACGGGTTGAAGGCTGCGGCCGGGCGGGAACGGAGCCCGGTGGTTACAGGGTAACTAGAGATGTAGCCGCACAGACTATGGTAATATCCAAATGGAAAACAAGACTAAGGTTACCTGCAGGGTAGAGGTCTGTCACCTACACCCCAGGGTGGGGCTAAGGTGGGCTGTATAGGGTTGTAGGGTCTAGGTCACACCAGGCCATATTGCTGCAGATTCCCCAGGGAGTGCAGCAATGCTGGCTTGCTGCTGCTATGTGTCAGGAGTCGGTACCACGAGGACCCTTACCTAGTGGTGGCAGGAGTCTGTACAGAACTAGGTACAACCAGGACCCTTATCTAGTTGTGGCAGGAGTCTGTACAGGACTAGGTACCACCAGGACCTTTACCTAGTGGTGGTAGGAGTCTGTCCAGGACTAGGTACCACTAGGACCCTTACCTAGTGGTGGCAGGAGTCTGGGTAGGATTACGTACCACCAGGACCCTTACCTAGTGGTGGCAGGAGTCTGGGTAGGATTACGTACCACCAGGACCCTTACCTAGTTGTGGCAGGAGTCTGTATAGGACTAGGTACCACCAGGACCCTTACCTAGTTGTGGCAGGAGTCTGTACAGGACTAGGTACTACCAGGACCCTTACCTAGTTGTGGCAGGAGTCTGTACAGGACCAGGTACCACCAGGACCCTTACCTAGTTGTGGCAGGAGTCTGTGCAGGACTAGGTACCACCAGGACCCTTACCTAGTGGTGGTACCAGACTGGGTAGGGTGTACAGCTGACCTCAGATGGGGGCAGGTGGGCAGAGCTGGTTGAAACCTACACCTGAGATCCTGATAGATAAAAACACACACAGACGTCATCAAATTCCCTCACTCTCTTGTACCCCTGTACCCCCCACCCTCTCCGGCACCCCTTGTACCCCCCCCCCTTCTGCACCCTACCCCATCCCCTGCGTGTCCCATACTCATGTTATCATTACATACTGTGTAAGTGGTTGGTCTGTGTAGGCGGCCATCTTGTCCCCTACGGCGGTCCGCACCCGGTCAGGTCACTGAGTGCACCCCCACACCACCTGGTGGCTACACCTGGTACCTCATCACAGAAGCATATATACTGAATCTGGGACCTGCTCGCAAGGCTCCCAACTGTGAGGTCATTATGGTTTATATTGATGATATCAATTAAAGCCTAGACAACACCTAACTTAAGTATCATTTCAGGCACTATCCTCTTGGTTATCACATTTACCACCAGTTTTACTACTCACAGGGGACGACCTTGAAGATAGCACCAGCCCCACCCAACTTTTTATTACCCTGCTAATTTCTCAAAGACATTGGGTATCCAGTCCAGCCGTGAGTTCATTGGGGAAGCTCTTTGTTGGCCTCGCCACCAGGTCCCAGATTCAGTCTAGAGGCTGTGGTGGACACACCTGTACAGCATGAAGAGAGGATGCCCTCAGCTACACTGTACTGTATAAGGAGAACAGGAGAAACCATGTAAGACCAGGGGTGTCGGAACAGGGGGGGGGGGGCAGGGGGGCCATGGCCCACCCAATCCTAGACAGGGGGGGGGCAGAGTATCTTTTTGCCCCCCAAATTTTGGAAATGCTAATAAATTATATTCATTACTCTAATAGTTATAGAAAGAAATACCCACAAATTGACCTTAAAATGCAGCAAATCATGTCAACATTTTCAAAATTCTCCTTGGGGCCCCTGCCCCCAGACCCAATAAATGTTTCAGTACGTCGCTTTTTAACACTCGGAATCACGCTCCCTTCTCAGCTTTGTTTGGTTCGGCCGCGGCCCCCCCCCCCAACGTCAAGTTGCTTCCAACACCCCTGTTAAGAGAGATAAAGAGGGAAGATATAGAGCAGCAAGGCAGAGACAGGAAGGCCCAGAGAGACATACACACTTACAGAAAAAGGCAGCCTGCACAAAGAGGCGGGGAGGAAATGCAGAATAGGAGAAGGGATTAGTCACACGGTGTGGAGACAGTATGTATACATATAACAAAGAGGTCAGAAAAAGTCTAATATACCACAGCCAAATTAATGCAACTTGTTTCAAATTTGACACCAGCCTTTGTGACGACAGAAGCTAAGGTCTAGGGATAAAAGAGAGTAGAGTGATATATCCTGAGTTTTGACTGCTGTGTACATATTGTGTACCTCACAAAGAACCCGCCATATCCCGTTACAGGGACACACCCTGTCTAAGGGGCTCCCCTACTCTCTCTACACACTTACACATACAGACACACCCACTTAGGGAGTGGGCATTTTCTAACAACAGGGGGGGGGGGGTGGTGGATTGGGGGGGACCAACACATTTTGGATCCCTCTTGAGGGGGGACGAGAAAAATTACACCCTTTTTTAGCGGAAAAGCCCGCGTGTTATTATAGCTCAAAGGCATCGGCCGCGCTCAATTTCAACCTGCCTCGAGGGGGGAAACCAAAAGAATTTCGACCCGTCTCTCGCGAAAATCCACCGACCCCCCCTGTTGTTAAAAATGACCACACCCTTAGACACACTCACAAACACTCAGTGGGCGATATTGGGTGTTACAGCGTGATTAAATCCTATGTTAACAGACACAGGAGCTCGTCCTAAGGCACAGGGCTCTGAGAAAATTAGATTTTGTTACTTGTTTACTCTGCTGTGGGCGTGGTAAGGTGACCCCAGCACCTATTAGGGTGTCCTACAACCTATACCTGTATGCTGGTAACACATACACTGTAAGCAGCAGTACCACAATGGTACAAAAGGAGTTGTCAGTTCATTTTAGAATATTGACCTTACCAACTGGAGGTGGGTGTTGGGGAGAAATGTTGAACCCTTCCTGAGGTGGGGGGGGGGGCAAGAACTGTTCACCCCGTTGCAATAAACATATAGAATGCATTATGTATGTACTATACATAGATTATTAGTAATTTTGAACCTCTCTGGGGGAGTGTCAAGAGACAGTAAAAGATACCTGAACATAGTAATGGCTGCCGTGGGTATAACTGCTAAAAGGATGACTCCAGAAAGTACTTCACCCCTTCACACTCCCTCACTTGGAAGGTCGTGTTGTTACAACACCGGCATTTCCCGATGAGCGGAAGTAATAAAGAGACAAGCAAGTCTCTTGTTATGCATATTGGATAACAAGAAAACGGTCGTCATGATGCATGAATGGCGCCCAGGTGAATAACTTGCTAGTGCTGCATGCACGCATCATGCCAACTCTACGGTGTTGAGACAGTACTCTCCCAAAGGGTCGTCATGATGCATCAATACAGCACCAGTCAGTTACTCACATAACTCGCAGGGGCTGCATTGGTGCATCATGACTACAAATGTTCTCTTTAAGTGACATGCTGTCCTTGAAGTGTTAATGACTACATTCAGAAGCAGCCCCCGTACCACCATGTCGTCACACTGTCAGCGATTCACTCCCAGTCTCCAATTCTACACACAACAAGCGTGAGCAGCACACAAGTTAGCTCTGTAAGGACCACATGGTGCTCTAATACAAGTAAAGCAACAAACAAGTTAACCCTGTAAGGACCACATGGTGCTCTAATACAAGTAAAGCAACAAACAGGTTAACCCTGTAAGGACCACATGGTGCTCTAATACAAGTAAAGCAACAAACAAGTTAGCTCTGTAAGGACCACATGGTGCTCTAATACAAGTAAAGCAACAAACAAGATAACCCTGTAAGGACCACATGGTGCTCTAATACAAGTAAAGCAACAAACAAGTTAGCTCTGTAAGGACCACATGGTGCTCTAATACAAGTAAAGCAACAAACAAGTTAACCCTGTAAGGACCACATGGTGCTCTAATACAAGTAAAGCAACAAACAGGTTAGCTCTGTAAGGACCACATGGTGCTCTAATACAAGTAAAGCAACAAACAAGTTAACCCTGTAAGGACCACATGGTGCTCTAATACAAGTAAAGCAACAAACAGGTTAACCCTGTAAGGACCACATGGTGCTTTAATACACTACACCCTTGTGTTGGCATGATACATGGATACACCGAGGAGCGCGACATTCAAGTTCACCCTTCGAGAGGGTATCGACCCTATAGCGTCTTCATGATGCATGAATGCAGCAGTGGTGAGTTACTCCCCAGGGCTGCATTCATGCATTATGAAGACAAAGGCCATGGCACATTAAGGCACTGTGCTGCCCTTACAGGGTTACCTCAGCAGGACGCGGCATCTTGCCACAAAGCGGGTGTCAGAACTTTGCTACACAAGGCGGCTATAGAGTACAGCATTGGGCATTCTGAGGACATTAACTATTTGACTTTCTCCGACACTCATGTATTCAGGTGAGAAAAGTAACGTGTAAAAGGAGGCGTCTGTTGAAAGGACTCGCCTAATGGCCCTCGCTTCCCGCCTCGCGCCCGGACGGACCGGCCCGAAGTTGGATACGGTTGCCGTTGACAACAAATCCTCGATCAAAGTCAGGAATGACCCGCCATACCTGATTCCTGCCTTGGATACTAGAGAGCTGCAAGGGGACCTGTACATCAAAGACTGTGCTGGGAGAGCGCCGGGTGCCGCGCGGCGTCCCTGTTGTAATGGGTTCTCGGTTTTTGTAACAGGTGACTGTTTGCACCCTTCATAATGGCGGCCATGGCGGCTTTTGTGCCTCACCAAAGGCCCACCAGAGGGCAGCACTCAGCCGCCATTGTGTAAACCTAACCCCCTCATGTCATCGCAAAACATAACTCGCGACTAATGAAATTCGACAAATCGGGCGTCTGCGGTAATCAAGCCGCTGTTTGTGTCTTAGCTACCAGGGGGCGCCACTGATGACTTGTCGTGTCCGGTGCCGCCGGGGGCTATCAGCGTCCTGTGACACTCGCCGCCTCCGTAATCAGGTAACGGGCCCTGGTAAGGGGACAAACGTAACCCGCCACGCCCCCGCCACACACACTCAGTCCACGACAGGCACCCACAAATTACATTCACAACAATTACTGCACTCAATGAGTGGGACTACCCCCACCTACTCACACACACACACACACACACACACACACACACACTCACTACCCCAACCCCACCTACCCACCTACTCCTGCCCAACACACACACAAACCCCCCTGTCCTTATCCATCCACCCACCTATACACTCACTCACTCACTCCTTACATACACAAACCCCCCTCTGTCCATACCAACTCACCCACCTATACATTAACCTACTCACTCACTCCTCCGCCCACCCACCCACCCACCCACCCACCTACCCACCCACCTACCCACTCACTCACAAGTCCCACCCTACCACCCTCCACCCCCACACACCCCATGTCCACTCCACTGCCATGCCTGCCCGTGACAAAGGTGTGGGCACCTGTGTCATTCACCTCATGGGGTGAAGACTGTAACCCTCTGTGCTGCAGTGGGTGCAGGGTCAATGCTCACATGGTCAAGTTCAAGTTCAAGTTCAAGTTCAAGGGTTTTTATTACGTTACTTCAAATACATGTTTTTCAGTCGTAATACTGGGCCGACCAACCCTCGGTGATAATTTTATTTTTCACAATATTACGCTATTAAGTTACCTCGGACGGATAAGAAGCTGCTGGGATCAGATATGATTAAAGTTACCGTAATACATGGGATAATATGACCTGAATGGTACAATAAAACACATGTACAGAAAAAGATTTCTGATTGTCGTTATCCTTACAAGGTTTAGATAATTGACTCGCTTCAATCAATATACAGTCTGTGTGTTCATTATATATCATCAATTTTGACCTCAGCATAAACCTAGCAGAAAATGGTCTATTATCAATATACAATGCACAGCATCTTACTGGGCCTGTTACACAAGACATACAATCAACACCGAAATAATAATAATAATTTGTCTGCTGCATTAGTTGCAACTTAGGATAAACTGGATACCGGGTATTCACAGTATCAGTGACCGCTCACACTGCACTTCACCTAGTCGACTGTGGTCAGTAGACTGGCAACAACCCCCCTAAAAAGCTAATTGGTCTGTAGATTCACCTTAAGTGTGCCCACCAGGCAAAATAAATTAGTTTATACAAACAGGAGGTGGGCAAGACTGACGGATGAGCGTGTAGACATATGATCATTCAACAGAAGGCAACCAAACGACACTAGTGGGTAGACAGGGCAAGACCGCCGGTGTAGATACAAATGTGTATGATTAATATTAAGGCCAGTTAGGCGTATGGGTGTAGATATCGATGTAAGTGTAGTAGGCTGAATGACCAGTCCTACCAGATACACTTCGAGGCTGAGTGACCAGTCCTGGAAGGGCTATTTATCGTAAGTGCGTTCTGTGTTTAATATCGACTATTGACGATTGGTGGTTGTGAGACAACACTGCTTCACCCACAGTGCTCTCCCTGGTCAGCTCATAGATCTCATCACATTCAGCGCCATTCAAGTCACATATATAAAGAATAAGATGCCTTCATGAGGTCAGTTGTCCATATCTAGTGGTTTATGTACATACACTAGAGTCTCCATGGTTGAATCCAGTCACTTCTACCACACATGGCTTGGGGAACTAAAGATACATGTATGGTGTGGCATAAGTCACTTTTTGAGTTTATAAGTGTATTTTTTCACAAAGTGATTTTCAAAATACAATTACAATTACATCAAAAGAGATATCATATCTCTATATGGATTGGCATGTATGGTACAATAAATATTACTATATGATATGTATATGATCAGTGTAAATCAATTCAACGTAAACCACAGTGGCTTGTTCTCATTATATTGGCTAAGTCATGGCTGAGCACACTCGTCTGCGGCTCACTATTAGCCTCGACTGTGGCCAATATAATGTGTACATGGCTCTGCCTGTGGTATATCTACTACACCTCCAGTTCCTATACTACTCACACCGTGTCCGCGGTCACTGTTCCCGGTTCACTCACCAGGGGGCATTACCACAAGATGGTTGTCATGGAGACTATATCCCTTCATCAAGAAGTCCTTTACAAGAAGCCCGTTAGTATTCTACATAAGAAATGAACCTTTTACAAGTTACGCTCATTCCGGTAATTGAGAACATGAACCGAGTTTTAATCAAAGCTGAACGGCATTTTTATATCACACAGAGAATAATGAGTTTTCATCCTTCTTCATATCCTGCTACGGGTGCTCCTATTTGATATGACGGCCTTTGACTGTAAGATGGCGGTCTGGATATTGTTTACCAGGACACTGCAGTTTCAGAAGAAGAGCTGGTTTGTATGTAATGTTGTATTGTCAATGTGTCTTATCAAGCTAATGTGTTACATGGTGAAGAACTGTGACTGAGGTATGAACTAGTGTCAGTGAGCGTTACCGAGCCCCATATATCTCAGATACACAGAGCTAGATGCACACCTGACATGGAGTAACATGGGGCACAGAGCCGCTACATGGTGACATGGTGACAGGGTGACAGGTGACAGGGTGACAGGGTGCCATGGTGACGGGGTGACATGGTGACAGGGTGACAAGTGACACGGTGACAGGGTGACATGGTGACAGGGTGACAGGTGACAGGGTGACAGGGTGACATGGTGACAGGGTGACATGGTGACAGGGTGACAGGGTGACACGGTGACAGGGTGACATGGTGACAGGGTGACAGGTGACAGGGTGACAGGGTGCAATGGTGACAGGGTGCAATGGTGACAGGGTGACAGGGTGACAGGGTGACAGGGTGATAGGGTGACAGGGTGACAGGGTGACAGGGTGCCATGGTGACAGGGTGCCATGGTGACAGGGTGCCATGGTGACAGGGTGACAGGGTGACAGGGTGACAGGGTGACAGGGTGACAGGGTGATAGGGTGACAGGGTGACAGGGTGACAGGGTGCCATGGTGACAGGGTGACATGGTGACAGGGTGACAGGGTGCCATGTTGACAGGGTGCCATGGTGACAGGGTGCCATGGTGACAGGGTGACATGGTGACAGGGTGACAGGGTGACAGGGTGACAGGGTGATAGGGTGACAGGGTGACAGGGTGACAGGGTGACAGGGTGACAGGGTGACAGGGTGACAGGGTGCCATGGTGACAGGGTGACATGGTGACAGGGTGACATGGTGACAGGGTGCCATGGTGACAGGGTGCCATGGTGACAGGGTGACAGGTGACAGGGTGACAGGGTGCCATGGTGACAGGGTGACAGGGTGACAGGGTGACAGGGTGACAGGGTGACAGGTGACAGGGTGACAGGTGACAGGGTGACAGGGTGACACGGTGACACGGTGACACGGTGACATGGTGACATGGATAAGGTCAGGTCCCCAACTCTGCCGCTTTTAGCCCTTTAATGGCTCCATAGTGCATACACATGCTATACCCTCTGTCATCATCATGTATGCGTGCAGCTCTGGTATCATTGGCAGTGTATCAAACATACAGGCTCAGCATGATGCATGAATGCAGTAACTTGCCAGAGCTGCATAAATGCATCATGACACAAGGACATAGGACATTAAAGCAGCATGCAAAGCAGCATGCGGCCCTTACAGGGTTAATGGCGTCCCGTGCCCCCGTGGACGCCGACCGCTGATTAGTCGTCCGCTCGGGTTGCTCGGCGTCGCTAAAGACCATTTGTGAGCTGCTCGAGTTACTGTTACAGTAAACCCGGGGGCTGCTGACCCGGCCGCTCGGCGGGTGTCAGGTGGGCGGCCAGCGCTCTACACCCCGCTACAGGTGTCAAGTAGACCCCGCTCATCAGGGCACCGGGGGGGGGGGGGGGGCGAGCAGCTCGTACAGGGAGCCAGCTGGGGGGAGCAGCTCATGGAGGGGGGCAGCTCAAGGTGGGGGGCAGCTGGGGGGAGCAGCTCATGGAGGGGGGCAGCTGGGGGGAGCAGCTCATGGTGGGGGGGGGCAGCTGGGGGGAGCAGCTCATGGAGGGGGGCAGCTCATGGAGGGGGGCAGCTGGGGGGAGCAGCTCATGGTGGGGGGGGGGGCAGCTGGGGGGAGCAGCTCATGGAGGGGGGCAGCTCATGGAGGGGGGCAGCTGGGGGGAGCAACTCACGGAGGGGGCAGGGGGAGCAGCTCATGGAGGGGGGCAGCTCATGGAGGGGGGCAGCTGGGGGGAGCAGCTCATGGTGGGGGGGGGCAGCTGGGGGGAGCAGCTCATGGAGGGGGGCAGCTCATGGAGGGGGGCAGCTGGGGGGAGCAGCTCATGGTGGGGGGGGGGGGCAGCTGGGGGGAGCAGCTCATGGAGGGGGGCAGCTCATGGAGGGGGGCAGCTGGGGGGAGCAACTCACGGAGGGGGCAGGGGGAGCAGCTCATGGTGGGGCAGCTTGGGGGAGCTGCTCATGGAGGGGACAGCTCATGGGGGTGGGCAGCTGGGGGGAGCAGCTCATGGTGAGGGGGCAGCTGGGGGGACACTCATGGTGGGGGGCAGCTTGGGGGGAGCAACTCACGGAGGGGGCAGGGGGAGCAGCTCATGGAGGGGCAGCTTGGGGGAGCTGCTCATGGTGGGAGGCAGGGGGAGCAACTCACAGAGGGACTCATAGTGGGGGCCAGGCAGGGGGAGCAGCTGATGGTGTAGGTCAGAATGAGGGAAGCAGTTCAGGGGAGAAGCTCAGGATGATGTTCATAGAACCAAAGCAATGTACATATCACCATGGCTACAGCTACATATCACCATGGTAACCAGATATCTAAAAGAGCTGCTCCGCAGGCTCTGTGAGTTCCTTGTCTGTGAGTTTCCCCGGGCGGCGGCACCCTGCTCCGCTCGGGGCCTCCTCGGGTGGCTTTTTCACCTTGCTGTGTGGCATGGAAGCTGGTTGTGGATGTCAGGTGCTACAAGAGCTGCTCAGTGTGTGGGGCTGTAAGCAGTGAGCTGCTCACAAAGTTAACCCTCTAAGGGACAAGTACTATAGCTTCATTATCCTTAGTCATGATGATGCATGAGTGCAGCCTGAGGAACTTTTGGGAGTGCATCGGACCCATGTGTCCTCATGATGAATGCAGCGCTGGCGAGTTACTCAGCAGAGCTGCATTCATGCATCATGATGACCGAGGGCATGATGCATTACGGCACTACTGAGAGCCCCCAGTGTTAGCTTTGTGCCACCCTACCCCGTCCCCCGGCACCCGCAGCTTCCTCGGCATCCTCCCCACCTTTCTTCTAGTTCACTTTCAAACGCCTCCGCTAGCTGCTCCGCTACCTTGTGACATCTGACCGCCCTGCTCGCCGCTCGCCCTTGTCTTGTGAAAAAGCTCCCTTGGAGCGGCTCTTGGCGGTGTGGAGCAGCTCAGGAGCGCCATTTGTTGGTGGTTAGAGTTACAAAGCGCTAACTTACTTACAAGGCCGGTCGGGTGGCAAAGGGGGCCGGATAATGCAGCCGGGGCCAGCGGGGAATCAGGACACAAAGCTGCGGCTTGTACAGGCTCAAATTGTCCTATTTGCTGTTTGCTGCATCCACCACCAGGTGTCCTTTCAGGCTGCAGTCTCTGTAGGTGTACTGGGGGTGGGGGGGGGGGGTATAGGGGTGTAGCTGAAGACGCTATATATGTACTCTTATTCTTATTAGGGGTGTAGTTGAAAAAGGTGTAGTCGTATTCTTGCTATATGGAGGCCGCTTATATCATCAAAAATAAATAATTTCTTGATAAATTACCTTTTAAGCCTTTCATAGTACTGCATCTTAGGATCCTTTAGGATACACTATTGATTCTAACCTTTTCATAGAAAATGTCACAGTAAATGATTGCCCTCCCCCTCCATTTCACCAGATTACCGTTAGGGTGGCAAAGTATGGAACTAAACTGTCGTAAGAAGTCATTGGGAATGATAATAATTATGAGCTTTCTTCATTGTACAAATGTATTTGGACTCATAATTCATTATTTCAGACATATACTAGGTTAATACATTCGTTCAAATAGCTATTATTGATAAGATATTTTCAGCTACAACATTGGGTCACCTCATAATAAGGGTACAGTTTGCCTATTGTATCTCTAAGTATTTTGTTTCATTTTGGTCCCGTTCCCTACTCTTTGTCCTCATTGTCCAGCACTCTAGCCTAGACCTGGATTTGACATATCCACTGACTGCGTCCTTTTTAAAAGCTCTACCACTTGGTCATTGCTCACGTGTGGGGGTTGAACCACCAAACCATTGCGTGAACGCTGGCACAACAAGGCCAAAACTGCAGTGTAGGGGTTGAACCACAGGCTACTGCATGAAAGGCAGATGCCCTACCACTATAGACCAATGCAGCAAGAAAGGGTGACTTTTCAGAAAAGTTGAACATTTCTTAAGTGTGACCAACAAATACATAAATATAACCTAAATATCCTGGATTCTACTATACACTATTTGAAAGATAATTGTCCTGTGAATCTCCTGATGTGAGATATTTGCAAACAAAGCCAATATGGACAATGTGATGAGGATTCTGCTCAAAACAATGTAAAAAGTCATCCTTTCTTGGTACATTGGTCTGTAGAACACTGATGCAGTGTGAGGTTTGACCTACAAGTCTACTGCTTGTGAGGCTTAATCTTTACCACTAGGCCACCACTGAAGGCGCTCACCCACTAGTCCACTGCTGGAAAATGAAAGTCTTGTTCATGTTGATGGACTGTGTTGTCCCACAACAAGATGGCTGCCCACACAGCATGACTCAGCACTTCTCTAGTTGTACTTCACAAAGCTACAAACGTCAATCCCATTAAGTGACAAACGATTCCCGTCTCCCGTCTACACACGTTAAAAGGCCAACACCCGTGCATGTCTGTGTGTAACCCCCGTGGCCGTATTACCCACAGAAAGCCCTCTGTGCCGCTATGTGTAAACCCTGTAGTGCACCCCAGGCTTATCGCGTCATGACGCTTCAACACAGCCCTGGTGAGTAACTCGACAGGACTACATTCATGTATCATCCCAACCCTATAGGGTTGATACACTCCTGAAGGATCAGCATGATGCACCAGTGCATTACTGGATAGTTGCCAACCAGGGCTGCATTGGCGCATCATGAGCATGACGATCGCGGCATGATCCCGTCATAAAAGGGTTAATATAGAATAGAAACAAACCGCAATCAGTGCCCTGAGACAAAGGGCTGGTTAATGTGTCTTGTATACCACAGAGGGGCGGCCTGGCAGGGCGGCTCACCACACACACGGCACAGTGAGTGCAGCCTGTAGTCTTCATGATGACAGGCAGCCCCACCTTCATAGAGGCAACTAGTGGCACTTTGTACGCAGCCGGTTAACATGACAAGACATGGGAGTTACCACTGGTACTTTCTGTACAGGCAGTTAACATGAGACTGTATCAGAATCTCATAGAGGCAACTACTGGTAAACTTTGGGGAGGTGGGGAGGGGGGATATATGACATGGGAGTTTCATGGAGGCTACCAGTGGTTTACTTTGGGGAGGTGGGTGGTTGGGGGAGGGGGGGTATATGACATGGGAGTTTCATGGAGGCTACCAGTGGTTTACTTTGGGGAGGGGGAAGTCTAATAGAGGCTACCACAGGTACTTTCTGCATAGGCAGTTAACATGAGACAGTATGGGAGTTTCATAGAGACTATTTCTGGTGTACTTTTTCTTCTTTTTTTCCCTCTTTTATTTGGGGGGGGGGGAGGGGTATATAGGAGTTTCACAGAGGCTACCACTGGTACTTTCTTACTGGTGGTAAGCTTTGGGGAGGGGGAGACAGGTTATATGACACAGTATGGGAGGCTCATAGAGGCTAAAGGATAGTTTTTTTTTAATATAGTATACTTTGGGGGGGGGGGGGGGGGTTGAGCACAGTATGGGACGAAGGCTGCCACTGGTATGGGAGTCTCATCACTGGTACTTTCTGGGCATGTAGTTAACATGAGAGAGTATTGGAGTTCTATAAAGACTGTTTCTGGTAAACTATGGGTGGGAGGAGTAAGGGTGTATACTGTATATATGGGAGATTCATAGAGGTAACTAATAGTGTACTTTGAGTGTAGTTTTGGTGGTTGTACATACTAACTATGAGTGTGTGTCTGTGTGTCTGAGGTGGCCTGATCAGGGCATGGCCTCAGGGGGAACATGGAACCACAGTGTGGTTAACATGTGGTTGGTGCAGCGTGCCGAGGGGGGGGGGGAGGGGGAGGGGGCAGGGGGGAGGGGAGGGGAGGGGGGGGAGAGGCGCACAGCAGAGGTATGGAGGGAGAGGGAGCAAAGGAAATACCAGGGGCAGAGAGGGGAGACTGATGGAGAGCCACTGACGTTCCAAGTGCGACCTGTCTCTATGTAGGGTAGCAGAGTTGGAGACTGGAGGTACGAGTCTGGGGAACGTCAAGAATTGAGATGTGCGCACACATTTACACTCACCAAGTATGATTCAGCTATTCCAAAGAACTTCACCAAATTGCACCCGGCGTGTGCATTGGTTTTCTGTTGGCACAGCCAAGTATCCAAGTGCGACCAGTCCCTACGGAGGGTAGTGGAGTTGGAGACTGGAGGTACGAGTCTGGGAGAGCCACAGAGAGCAGGGAGAGAAGGAGCAAGGAAAACATGTACTATCGCGATAAAGCGCCTGTTTTTGAAGGAGCGATGGTCTTGAATAAGGGTCGGGGTATAGGGGTCTCCAAATGCAATAAAACATGACCTTGAATAAGCACCTGTCTTGTATAAGCGCTGGGGGTAAGAGCCCCGCAAAATTGAAGAGTGCCCTGCCACTTTATCACAGTAATACGGTATGCAGGATAATTAATGTTGATACAGAGAAAGAGATAGGGAGGTGACGTAGAAGGGCTGGCTTAGGAGGCAGACGGACAGCATACGCTTGCCGTATCCATGCCACATGTGTTACCCATTGAGTACAGCCAGAGCGGTCACTGTGTGAGTAGTACAGGGAAACACGTGGTAGCTGCTGGTACAGGTAGCAGTGCCATGAGTACAGCTAGACTGGTCACTGTGTGAGTAGTACAGGGAAACACGTGGTAGCTGCTGGTACAGGTAGCTGTCCCATGAGTACAGCTAGACTGGTCACTGTGTGAGTAGTACAGGGAAACACGTGGTAGCTGCTGGTACAGGTAGCTGTCCCATGAGTACAGCTAGACTGGTCACTGTGTGAGTAGTACAGGGAAACACGAGGTAGCTGCTGGTACAGGTAGCTGTCCCATGAGTACAGCTAGACTGGTCACTGTGTGAGTAGTACAGGGACACACGTGGTAGCTGCTGGTACAGGTAGCTGTCCCATGAGTACAGCTAGACTGGTCACTGTGTGAGTAGTACAGGGAAACACGAGGTAGCTGCTGGTACAGGTAGCTGTCCCATGAGTACAGCTAGACTGGTCACTGTGTGAGTAGTACAGGGAAACACGTGGTAGCTGCTGGTACAGGTAGCAGTCCCATACAGCTAGACTGGTCACTGTGTGAGTAGTACAGGGAAACACGTGGTAGCTGCTGGTACAGGTAGCAGCCCCATGAGTACAGCTAGACTGGTCACTGTGTGAGTAGTACAGGGAAACACGTGGTAGCTGCTGGTACAGGTAGCAGTCCCATGAGTACAGCTAGACTGGTCACTGTGTGAGTAGTACAGGGAAACACGTGGTAGCTGCTGGTACAGGTAGCAGTCCCATACAGCTAGACTGGTCACTGTGTGAGTAGTACAGGGAAACACGTGGTAGCTGCTGGTACAGGTAGCAGTCCCATGAGTACAGCTAGACTGGTCACTGTGTGAGTAGTACAGGGAAACACGTGGTAGCTGCTGGTACAGGTAGCAGTCCCATGAGTACAGCTAGACTGGTCACTGTGTGAGTAGTACAGGGACACACGTGGCAGCTGCTGGTACAGGTAGCAGTCCCATACAGCTAGACTGGTCACTGTGTGAGTAGTACAGGGAAACACGTGGTAGCTGCTGGTACAGGTAGCAGTCCCATGAGTACAGCTAGACTGGTCACTGTGTGAGTAGTACAGGGAAACACGTGGTAGCTGCTGGTACAGGTAGCAGTCCCATGAGTACAGCTAGACTGGTCACTGTGTGAGTAGTACAGGGAAACACGTGGTAGCTGCTGGTACAGGTAGCAGTCCCATACAGCTAGACTGGTCACTGTGTGAGTAGTACAGGGAAACACGTGGTAGCTGCTGGTACAGGTAGCAGTCCCATGAGTACAGCTAGACTGGTCACTGTGTGAGTAGTACAGGGAAACACGTGGTAGCTGCTGGTACAGGTAGCTGCCCCATGAGTACAGCTAGACTGGTCACTGTGTGAGTAGTACAGGGAAACACGTGGCAGCTGCTGGTACAGGTAGCTGCCCCATACAGCTAGACTGGTCACTGTGTGAGTAGTACAGGGACACACGTGGTAGCTGCTGGTACAGGTAGCTGTCCCATACAGCTAGACTGGTCACTGTGTGAGTAGTACAGGGAAACACGTGGTAGCTGCTGGTACAGGTAGCTGCCCCATACAGCTAGACTGGTCACTGTGTGAGTAGTACAGGGAAACACGTGGTAGCTGCTGGTACAGGTAGTGCATGGAAAGTGGGCTAGGGGGAGAGTGGACACAGTCAGAAATGAAACTTCCGAGCATTTGGTTCTTTAAAGTGGGTATATCCGATTTTTCTTCAAATTCTAAATCTTACTTGAAGGTATCCCAAACATGGTAAAAGTATAATATTTGAAAATAGAGGTCAACTTAATGGCATCAATGGGTGTTAATAGGTCCCAAAGGCATCCAATGTCCCCCAATCATGGGTTTTTCTAGTGTATTTTCAATGGGGGGAATAAAAGAGTACACGCTTTTATTCCAAAAATGTCTATATTTTGGGGAATAAAATCCAATTAGAGCAAATTTGGAGGGAAATAGGCGGAATGGAACAGGTAGGAAGTCAAATATGTCATTTGTGAACATTTTGACAAAATTTTAGGGAAAGCCATCTTTTTGGCCCACACATGGGATGTACTAACTTTAAATGCATAACCTTCCTGCTAATTACAACTGCTAACATACTTTACAACAAGACAAATATATATAAAGGAGAGACATTTCTGTAAATCTTGTTGTACACTGTTAGTTGTCATGGGAACACAGTCCTGAACCAACTCAGCAATTCATCCATCAGAAATTAAAGATCTCTTTTCCATGAGGTGTGCCATGATGATAAGAATTCCACTACAGGTCATCACGCTAAATAATGTTTTTAACGTGATTAACGTTTTGCCACAATAAGGAGCCATAGAGAAACGTTATATATAACGTTTATAACTTCTCCTTTTTTTTGGTTTGCTGGGATTGGTCCTCTTCTATTTCTAACCAGAATATCAACTTCTGACTTGAACTCACTTTGATGGTGTTGGTGCCTGCTGCGCTGATGCTTTCTGCGTTCTAAAATTGTGTAAGATATAAAAATTTCTTCAAAATTGCATAAAAAAATTAGGGTCGGCCCTGTTCTGATAGGCTCGGTCGGGTGACCTGAAACAAACTTTTTTTTTGGCCTCATTATATTATAATGGTGGTTGTATTATGTCGTTATATGTCATTATATTCTCTTTACAACATATATACAAGTTAGAGTTACAAAGTGTTGGGCTTCATGTAATGATATTCTCTTTGTGCTACATGAAAGGTAAGAGTCACAGAGTGGCACAGGTAACTTTACACAGCACACAGGCTACCCTTACAACGCCCAACTCCCTACACACTCACTCTGTGGTGTGCTGCCAAAACTGGCAGGGCTGAGAAATATTAGCATTGTTGAGTATTTGCTTGGTACTTCGTTCAGAAAAAAGGGCTTTGTAAATCAAGCGAATTATTCTGTCACTTATCAAAATGCTAATATTCAGGGGGGGGGGGATTAAGTATTTGCTTCATATGGAATAAATAGACAAATGCCAACGCCCATTGATACTGTCTCTGTTGTATTTCACGAGTGGGGGCTGGGGCAGTATCCCACGAAGCCGCAGGCTGAGTGGGATGCGCCCCAGCCCCCACGAGTGAAATACATCAGAGCGGTATCAATGAAGTTGGCATTTGTGTTTATTTTTTTATTTGAAGCCATTTAATGAATGAAAACCAACTTTTTCTTAGCCCATTGAATACGGCCATGTTGTATTCAATGGGGGCATTGAATACGGCCCTTCAGTGCTAAAGCATAGGACTTCTTGTATTTCCAAAAAATAATAAGCTTTACTCATGTCTTTCTGACAATTAGTTTACAAGAGTCATACTAATACTAAAATGGATATTCTATGGTCTGATACAAGAACAACAGTCAGGGGCCTGATCCATCTATTCTTATTTACCGTGTTAAAACAGTAACTTCAGGCCCCAAGACATGTTAAATCCACCCTTTATTTGTAATATACCTAATAACTGATATATTGACATATTGACACCCATTGGCACTAAAATAGTGAATACCTGATAACCTATACAATATGATAGCAGTGACATCCCCATCAGGTAGTTGAGCCTTACACCAGTTTGGTGTAGTCCCCTATACATGGTGTAGTCCCCTATACATGGTGTAGTCCCCTATACATGGTGTAGTCCCCTATACATGGTGTAGTCCCCCTATACATGGTGTAGTCCCCCTATACATGGTGTAGTCCCCCTATACATGGTGTAGTCCCCTATACATGGTGTAGTCCCCCTATACATGGTGTAGTCCCCTATACATGGTGTAGTTTGGTAGCAATGACAGCAGGTAGTAGAGCCTTACACCAGTTTGGTGTAGCCTCCTATATACATGGTGTAGTTCCCCTATACATGGTGTAGTTCCCCTATACATGGTGTAAGTTACAAAGACTGCAGTGCCACACCCTGGGTCTGTTTGTCACAGTGCGGCCTGTAGGGGGCGTTGTGTGCCGCGCGGGTCGGCTTCCCACCGCTCGTCTTACACACGGTAACAATATGTAATGAGATCTTACCCCTCTCTGTCTGCCCCCTCTGTAGCTGCTGCATCTACAGCATCATAATCCACCCCCCTACACCCCTCCCCCTCACAAACCTCACTAGTACCTACACCAGGGCCCTGTTTCTGATACCAGCACCAGGGACATGTTTCAGATGCAGAATCCTGTTTGTTAAGGCTAAAAAATTAGACATTAGCCTTGGGAGTGTGAGAAATTTTCACCAAAAAGTGTAAAGGCTGTAATAAATTTTTATACTTTATTGGTCTAACTGAGAAACCTAAATTTTAAGAAGGTTGTCTAACACTATGCTGAGAATGGACTGTCCCTGATCAGTTGTAATTATCTAACTGAATCAGACATGTACAGAAATGCGATTAAAAAAATGATAATAATAAAACGCCCATTGATACTATCTCTCATGTATTTTCATAGCCCATTAAATACGACCACATTGTATTCAATGGGAGGACTGCATTGAATGGGGACCTCCCTACAGTTAAGCATAGTAAATATTGTATTTCAAAAGAATAGTTGTTAGCTTGAGTAGCACCCCCCAGCAGGCAGCCTGGTCCCACCCTAGCTGCACTAACACCAACAACATGAATAATACACACCGTTAGTTCTGTAACGGGGCCCTGTGTAACTTACAAAGGGACAACACACGCCTCACACGGCCAGGGGTGGTAGCCGGGTCTGGGTCGGTATGATGCATGAATGCAGCCATAGCGAGTAACTCGCCAGGGCTGCATTCATGTATCATGCCGACCCTACCGGGTTGAGATACCCATGAAGGGTCAGTATGCTGCGTGAGTGCAGGCCTGGCGAGTTACTCGCTGAGTACTAACAGGTGATTACAGCATTATCCTGCCTCTATAGGGTTAGCTCTGGTAACAGGCAGCCAGGGTATCAAAGACAAAGCAGGCACAGATTACCTGAAGTTTCACAGACATAGCGATACATTACAGACTTGTGTCGCTGATGACTTGTAGCATTCTGCGGGAAATGCTATACGTCTTCAGTTCTCAAAGACCACAGCAACCTTTGCCCGAAAACTCTCTTCTTCTTAGAACAGATATCTTTTAGCTTGTTTCCCGGAAACACCTAGAGTTACGGGGAACTTCGGTTACGGATCTGACACAAAACTTGTGTTCAAAGCCCGCGACTTCATCTAACTCTGTCATCTAAACTGGGATGTAACAGATATGTGTACAGTTGGAAAGTAGCTTTTCTTTCTAGACACATTCATTTACAAAAGAAAAAAGCGTTTTGAAGATAGCAGAAAGGTCATTGATAGGTAGATTCCTTACAATGCCTTGGGTGAGATTTCTTCATTATTGGAATAGCTAATATTCTCTTTTACCGTAATGGCCCATTTAAGCGCGGGGGTCTCAAATAAGCGCAGATCTCGTTTAAGCGCAGGTCTAGGACCCCCCCCCCCGAAACCCAAATCTCTCTTTAAAGGGACTCATATTAGCGCAGGTCTCTGTGTAAGCGCAAGGGGTAACAGGGACTTGAAATTTATATGCACTTAAACGGGGCCCTGCGGTATGTGCATTTTGATATTTAGCCTTTGGGCAAGCATTTCAACATCTAAATAGAGATGTCCTTAGCGAGCACTGTAATTCTTAACATTGTCAGAAGAAGATGAATGAAGATGAATGTGAACTTTAAAAAACTTTGGGTGAGGATACTCCTGCACTTTTTGAACCTTCATTCCTGAGGCCACTCAAAAAAAAGGTTGTTTCTCATCACCGAGCAGTGAAAAATATGATGAGGGCTTTTCTTACTTGTGGCAAAATACATAGGGAAATGTTGATTATTCGCGGCCAATTTTCACATTTTAGCAACTAGGAATTTATTGAACAGTAAAAGTTTCTAAATGCATTTCTGACAGCATAAGCTTTAATTTGATACCAAATTTTCCAGTGCTTTTCCAATTTTAACATATTTTTCATCAGAAATGTAAAAAAAATAAAAAAAATTTAAAACGAATCATGATTTTTATGATACACGCAACTTTTTTTTTTGAGTAGCCCAAACTTAAGCAGTCAACACTTGGCAGGACCCGATCCCCCACTACTGGTATTTGTTACTGATGCAGCCTTAAGTAGATCCCCCCCTCCCCTACCCGGGGGGTCAGGGGGGCCCGCGGGTCTCCAGACGGACTGACCTGCAGCGTTGACACACGGAAATTGGTATTTCCAGTTTAATGAATGTGGAATGAGTTGAAGAGATCGATGTGTGGCATCGAGCCCGGTGGCATCGAGCCCCGGCCGTATCGAGCCCCGCCCGGTATTGACACGCGCCCTGTATGTTGTGTTTTCATAAACTGTACCTTTAATGCGGCGTGTGGTGCGGACTAGTTGGTGACGGGTCGGGTGTCAGGGGGGATGTATGTACAGGTTGCTGTCTATGGGCTTAACCATTTAGATACCACATGCTGCCCTAAAACCTTAACCATTTAAGGACAGCATGGTGCCTCCCAGTGGGCACAGAACAACCTTTATAAATTGTTGCCAATTTTGATTCAATGTTGATGCAATGATGATTCAACATTGAACTGAATTTTGTGCCCACGGGGCCTATTGCTTTAACCTTTTAAGGACAGCATGGTGCCTTAATGCTTTAACCATTTAAGGACAGCATGGTGCCTTAATGCTTTAACCATTTAAGGACAGCATAGTACTCCAAGGCCCTAGCCCTTCAAGGACAGCATGGCGTCTCAAGGCTTTAACCATTTAAGGACAGCATGGTGCCTTAAAACTTTAACCTTTTAAGGAGAGCATGGTGCCTTAAGGCTTTAAATTAAGGGCCACATCGTGCCTTAATGCTTTAACCAGTTAAGGACCACATAGAGCCTTAACCATTTAAGGACCATGTGGTACCGTAACACATTAACCATTTAAGGACTGTATGCTGTTTCAAAACTTAAACCTTTAAGGACCCCATGAGGCCTTCAGTTGTTAACCATTTAAGAACTGCACAGTGCTTTACCCCCCGGGGGGGCAGTCTACCCTGTATTGGATAACCACTGCAGCACAACTCTGAAATGGTAGCGGTGAATTTCCATTAGATCCTGAAAAGTGGGCGATCAGATGTTGTCAAGGCCCTTATAGGTAGGACAGTTAAAATCATATGATTAAAATGAGCAGGCTGTCTTGCTGAAAGGGATCAATAAATTTAATTTGTGGTATATTCAGAGAAAACTAAACTTGTAATTGCTCACCAAATTTCCCAACCTCTGAGAAGTGGGGCAGCTGTTGGGCAGTCATACCTCCCAAAAAGTAGGGCGGTCAAATCTCCCAACCTCTGATGAGTAGGGCGGTCAAATCTCCCAACCTCTGATGAGCAGGGCGGTCAAATCTTCGAACCTCTGATGAGTAGGGCAGTCAAATCTCCCAACCTCTGGTGAGTAGGGCAGTCAAATCTCCCAACCTCTGATCAGTAGGGCGGTCAAATCTCCCAACCTCTGAACAGTAGGGCGGTCAAATCTCCCAACCTCTGATGAGTAGGGCAGTCAAATCTCCCAACCTCTGGTTTAGCAGGGCAGTCAAATCTCCCAACCTCTGATGAGTAGGGCAGTCAAATCTCCCAACCTCTGATGAGCAGGGCAGTCAAATCTCCCAACCTCTGATCAGTAGGGCAGTCAAATCTCCCAACCTCTGATCAGTAGGGCGGTCAAATTAACCAACCTGTGACAAGGTGGCCGTTGCTATTTCCCCTCAAAGACTGAGTGACCCCCCCCCCCCCCCGGGTGCCCCCTCGCTACTCCTGTACTGTACTGCCTGGAGATGTGACAGCCCCATGCCTGGGCTGTAACTCCAGCACCCACCCCCAACATGAGACCCCCTCTGTAATTGCCATTTGTCATCTTAGTTGTGTTAAACTTCAGCAGACAGACAGAGTTTGATGTGTGCCTTGGGGTTGTTGTAAAGGGGAGGGGGTTAGGGAAGGGGAAAACTAAATGCTCCGGCCCTTAGTCTGTATTGGCAATCCCAGGTTAGTCATAGGGACATTGGTCAGTCATGACCAAGTGCTCTTCAAATTGACTGAGGCTAAACAACATATGACTAATGCCTTACTGAAAAGGACTTAGTCTTAGACTCATTGAAATGGAGAAGACTAAGGTGAGTTGGTCAGTACTGACCAGCCTGACAATATTAAGATCAAACATGTTTGATATGCTATGATCCAATCAGATTATCAGGACAGCTGATCCACACATGTATGTTGTTTGCGGAGGCCTTTAACTAACCTAGTTTGGTCGTATAGGGGGCCACAAAATGACTTACTACATTAGGTATCACTATCAGTGACAGCTTTATTAGCCAGTACTGACTAAGTTCTGGAGCCTATAGATTATCAGTGTAGCGGGGTAGAATGTAACTAAATGCAGTGGGACAGTTACTTGGAGGGGTCTGTGGAGGGGAGGGGAGGGGAGGGGAGGGGAGGCGAGGGGAGGGAAGGGAAGGGGAGGGGAGGGGAGGGGAGGGGAGGGGAGGGGGCTTGTTTTGGGATGGGCGGGTGGTTATTGATGTTGTGTGAACGTGTGTTTATCGGCTGGTTGTGTAACTAGCGCTACCGCACCGCGCTGTTATTCAACACCCTACACACAACCTCCCCCCTCACACACACACACACACACACACACACACACACACACACACACACACACTACCAATAGACTGACAGCTGCACGGGTATGGATGGGAGGTCCCAATGTCACATGTTGAATTGAAGAAGTGTCCATCTCATGTCACCGAAGATATCCATGTCCCCTGTACTCCCGACACTTATACAAGACCGGCACTTTTTTTAACCCGGCGCTTAATCGCGACGGTACAGTATATAGGTTGCTGACAAGTGACATTGGTTGTAACCGCACTGTCTAACCTGCCCCATGGCAGCGGTCGGCGAGCTGAGATGCCGTCGGTCCAATCTCCACTCAACTCCTTATAGGTGGGTGGGATGGGGCCAGCTTGTCAATACAACAGTAGTTGATGTAATTGTATTCCCTACTGCCTCAGGTCAACACAGACTTGTAGTTGTAGAAGGGGTAGGGGTAGATAGGGGTAGATAGGGGTAGGGGGTGATAGGCTGGGGTCACTCACCAAGCAGATACTATGTCTCAGTAACCAGACCGCCTACTCTCCCCCCACCGTGCCCCTCAGTATTTACCCTCCCCCACTCCGTGATGTAGTCTTATTAGTTTTTCCATTAGAGCGGGGAACCGTAGACTCCCAAACATATCAGCGCTCCGCCGCGGGAATAAAGTTCTCTTAAGAAATTCATGATAATGAATGGTGGCTGGGAGCGGGTGGGGGAAACAGGGCGGGGCTGGGTGAGACAGGGCAGGGAGGGGCTGGGAGGGGGAGTCGGGCGGGTTTTTAGCAGAGAGATACAGGGTTACAGCGGAGTGTGTGGTGGAATAAGTTGGGCTGAAACTGGAGAAGATGACAATAAGCCCGGCTTACGGCCCTCCCTGTCTCTGTACCGCTGCCGCTCACCGATCCCCTCCTCCCCGCCGCGCCGGCCGTATCCAGCACCGCGCGGTGATTGGACAGCAGTGTCATGATACAGGCGGTAATTCACAAGTTGGGGCACCACTTTCTTCACAAATGGGTAAAATAACCTCTTTTGGAATTTTAGATAATAGATTTGGTTATTTCTCTGAGCCTGGTTTTGCTTGACTGCTTCAGCCTTGGCTTTGCTACTATTGTCCCCAACAGCCCCCACCACCCACCCCCCCCCCCTACCCTTGTCGGTCTCCACAGACATATCGACCCCTCCTTAATGGCTAGCCATATTAGTTAATAATTCACAAGTTGTCAACACGTTTAGATTGGATGAGACAATATGCTAGTTTCCCTCCATTTTCTGTCCACAAGACCTCCTTTATTGTCCCCAACACAATACCACGTTCGTGATGCGGTATAAATCATGTTGAAGAGACAAAATAAGATCAAGCTGTATCACAGTATGTCAGTCATGTACTAGTTGGCATTGTCATTGTTCATTCATTTTCAACATAATCGTTTAAAAACTATCCATGGATGAGATTATAATGATGAGGAGATGATATCAGATATAGATAGGTATTCATGACCAGATCCAGCACTTTTACACTGGGTGGCTGGTTTTGCAGGGAGGGATAGCAGATGTTATAACAAAGGAAGTTGATCCTTCTGAGGACATTCCCAAATAGAAATAAACACATAACAGATAGAAGGACCAACTGCAATAATACCATTGATGCTGAAGCATAGGTCCATTACATAATATCTGAGACAGATATGTTTAAAGATAATTCTGAAACCAGAGAAGGAGATGACAAGAGAAAGAGAGGGTAAGAGAAAGTCAATGTCACAAACTACATGACGATAGCAGAATGTCAGTGTTAGACAGAAATATAACACTACAGACCAATGCAACAAGAAAGGGTGACTTTTCAGAAAAGTTGTTGATAAAGTTTGTGAACATTTCTGAAGTGTGACCAATTGATTCATAACTATGACCTCAAAATGTGGCTTTCTTGTATATCTGATATGAGATGTTTGCAAACTTAGCCATTACAGACCATGTTGTGAGGATTCTGCTAAAACCAAAGTAAAAACTTTATTATCAAAAGGTTGCCCTTTCTTGGTGCACTTGTCTATAGTACCACAGAGGGAGTACATGCCCATATCACATACCACGGCCAGACCTTTTGTGCCCAACACCAAGCCTATACATACTATAAGGGCACTGTTAGACTATTGGTGCCAAACAAGAAAACTAGGGACCATATTCAACACAATAACTTGCTTAGATAGTACATATTAGAAATAACAGAAACCTGTTTTTGGTCATCAATTAGTATAGCTTACGGGCAGACATGCCAGTGTTAGTGCACAATTTGGATCCAATCGAAATATTGTAAAACATTGTACTCTAACAATGTCTTTAAGTTATTGAATAAAACTTTCTATCTATGAATATTGCTGAGAAATTAGGCCTAACGGATTTATTTGGGAAACAAGGGTCATGTAGAACAACCCCAGATGTCATGCTGACAGCACCTGCTGAAACTTTAGTTGTTTCGTATTTAAAAACTACCACACTTAGCGTGAGTCGACATGAGCATGTTTGGTATATTGTATATATGATGCGTCTAGTAACACTAGAACCCCGCTACATGGGGAGTTGGTATGTACGTACACACGGATCTAATCAAGCAACCGGAGACTCCTGTTCTGAATCTGTTTGATAAAAAGTGTCAGAGGTATCAGGTGTACACCACTGTCAGCTGATACAGGCTGAGGGATGGGTTCTGGCATTGTGGCAGCTCACCAAACAGCTCACCGAGCAGCTCACACAGCAGCTCACACAGCAGCTCACACAGCAGCTCACCGAGCAGCTCACACAGCAGCTCACCGAGCAGCCCACCGAGCTCATCCAGCCGCCCATAGAGGAGGCCACAGAGCAGCTCACAGGGCAGCTCACCGAGCAGCACACCGAGCAGCTCACACAGCAGCCCACTTAGCAGCTCACAGAGCAGCTCACACAGCAGCACACACAGCAGCTCACCGAGCAGCTCACTTAGCAGCTCACACAGCAGCTCACTTAGCAGCTCACACAGCAGCTCATACAGCAGCTCACCCAGCAGCTCACCCAGCAGCTCATACAGCAGCTCACCCAGCAGCTCACACAGCAGCTCACTTAGCAGCTCACACAGCAGCTCACACAGTAGCTCACACAGCAACACACACAGCAGCTCACACAGCAGTACACACAGCAGCTCATTTAGCAGCTCACACAGCAGCTCACACAGTAGCTCACACAGCAGCTCACACAACAGCACACGCAGCAACACACGCAGCAGCTCACACAGCAGCTCACACAGCAGCTCACCGAGCAAGTCATGCAGCAGCTCACACAGCAGCACACAGCAACACACACAGCAGCTCACTCAGCAGAACACACAGCAGCTCACACAGCAGCTCACACAGCAGCTCACACAGCAGCTCACTTAGCAGCTCACACAGCAGCTCACCGAGCAGCTCACAGGGCAGCGCACACACAGCGGCACACACAGCAGCTCATAGAGTAGCTCATAGAGCAACTCACACAGCAGCTCACACAGCAGCTCATACAGGGCAGCACACACAGCAGCTCATACTGCAGCTCACAGAGCAGCTTACAGAGCAACTTATACAGCAGCTCACAGAGTAGCTCATAGAGCAACTCACACAGCAGCTGACACAGTAGGTCATAGAGCAGCTCACACAGCAGCTCACACAGCAGCTCACACAGTAGCTCACACAGCAGCTCACACAGCAGCTCACACAGCAGCGCACACACAGCAGCTCACACAGCAGCTCACACAGCAGCTCATACAGCAACTCATAGAGCAACTCACACAGCAGCTCAAAGGCAAGACTTTAGGGTATTCTTAGTGAGTGTCATGAAATAAACAAATTAATGTTTGTCCATCTGAGGACCTACCGGGCTATCATCCCACAAGATGATACTAGGTTCATCTGACTGATAATGTTTGCCCAGGCGGTGGCCCACTCCAAGTGACAACTTTAGGGTCGTCAAATCCTAAAAAACCTTTGAAGGCGGCATATTGCTATGAATGTTTTATATCTTTTGTCAGAATGATGCATGAATGTAGACCTGTTGAGTCGATTTGCTGAGCCTGCATTCATATATCATGCTGACCCTTTGGACATTTTAGGGTTGGTGCAGTGCCAAGCTGGAGCTAGCAAACGACGGGTTTTGGGCGGGCAAATGCCAAGTGGGTCTTCTTTCTGACAACTCCAGCTAGAAGACCTGCTTCCTTGTCACTTAGAAGAGTCTACAGACAAGTCTACTTTTTCAGTGTACCCAATGTACGGCTCCTTGTACCCCTATAGGCCTGTGGGAACATGTGCTGTGATACTTCATACGTACAGTATGTCGGCCATGTTTTAAGTTAAAGCTGAGACCGACACGCGCGTACACGCACACAACACGCGCACACACACACACACTCAGGCACCATACGGCCACATACTGCCCACTCTAATCCTTGACATTGAAGTAAAGAGTTCCTGTTTTTCAGAGGAACTTTTATGAAACTTAATATACTCTAAGTATGAGAATTGTACTCCCATGGCATGTTTAGAATCTGAAAGTTCAGGAGGCTCCCCTGGGGTACCCTCCATAAACACAAGCTTAAACTGTAAATAGTTAGTGTAGGTACACTGTAGAATCATCTGTAAATCTACAGTAGAATCTACTGTTGAATGGATTTACAGTAGAATCTACTGTATATTTACAGTAGCTTCTACTGTGTACCTACACTAAACTGTACACCTACAGTAGAATCTACTGTACACCTACAAAATGGCAACCAACTTTTTACAGTGTACCTTGATACTCCTATGTCTCCAGGGTGCTGTTTCTCCACATAATACGGATGTCTGCATGATGCGGACAAACAGTGCCGTATGATGTGGGGAAAAAATTAAAAATATAGAAATACTTTCTTGTACCACAAATGGTAGTTATACATACAAATATAGATTTGAGCATTTGAATGTGGACGTCCACATGATACAGAATTTGACGAGGAGAAATGATATTGTTTAGGCAAATCTGTATCATACGGACCTCCGTATCATGTGGAGAAACAGCTTCCAGGTAGGAGGTGGATGTAGGTAAGGTGAGGTTGTGCCTCCTGAGGCTCCACAGGTCTGTGGGGCAGCGATGGGCAGCCTGAAAGTTACTCAGTCTTAACCAATCAATTATCAATCAATGATTTACACTTAGCATTGACCTTTTTACTCCAGTAGAGGGTCCAGCGGAGGAACAGTCAATCTCAGATATGATCAGGTAATATCTAAAGTGTCATTCACAAAAACCTTTTTAATCTTATCAATATAGGAGAGAGGGTTCCAAGACACCTAGTGGCACCAAGAGGGTGGAGGGTGGGGGGATGAGAGCAGGCTGTCACTCGGGCGGTCACTCGAACGATCTGATTCTACACGGTTCAGCAGTCAGGATGCCACAATCTGTATTGATGGATGTCAATTTTTACGGCATTGCATTGCACTGTTCTCACTCATCTCATAGATTCAATCACTTTGATTGCCTTTGATTAATATGATATTGCCCGTCATATGTAGCGTAAAACAACCAATATAAACCACTCCCATGTCTGAGACCACCAAAGGTCAGGCCACTGACGCCTTGAATATGGCAGACTCATTTTATGAATTACTTTGTCATTATGAGACATGAATGCAACCCTGGCGATTTACTGACCGCTTCTGCATTTATGCATTATGCCAACCATAAGGGGTTGATACACTCCTGAAGGGTTGATAAGAGGCTCAACGGTGCATTATGCCGACAAATGTCGCCTTTTAGTGACATACCGTCCATAATGGGTTGTGGCAACATGCCGTCCTTACAGGGTTGCCGTGCCTCATCTTCAGTTGTCTTCATGATAACTCCCCAGTGTCATCTCTCAGAGAGTAACTTGATCCGTGCGACTGAGTAACTCGTCAATAGCTGATCAATACCCAATGTCCCCTCTCCCACGTCTCGCATGTCGCTTCACTCCCCCGATTAGGTGCCATACCCCGCCGCCATCGGCTGAGGCATCCCGCATCTATAGGGGGATTAATCAGACCTTTAAGGACGCATGTCGCAAAAAGATGACATTCGTCATCATGATGCACCAATGCAGCCACGGCGAGTAATTCACCGGTGCTGCATTGGTGCATCATGCTGACTCTTCCGGAGTGTCTCAACCCCATAGGGTCGGCATGATGCGAGTTACTCGCCAGGGCTGCATTCATGCATCATGATGACCAAGGGCATGATGCATTAAGGCATCATGCCGCCATTAAAGGGTTTACCCTTTAGTGACAGCGTAACGCCTCATGGGTCATATTTATGTATTGTAGGCAGCCGGCTGGCACTGCATTACCGCATCATGCCCACCCTACAGGTGTATCAACTCCAAAGCGCCGGCATGATGCATGAATGCAGCACTGGGGAGTGCCTCACTAGGGCTGCATTCATGCATCATGCCGGCCTAAGGGCATGGTACATTACGGCACCGTGCGGCCCTTACCGGGTGCTGGTGGGCTTGAAGTGTAGATTGCCCGTCTCTGATACAGCGCTATGTGTAATAACCTTATTTACATCAGCCACACCTCCAGTCTGATATGGGAGGCAGACAGAGACCTCTAGTGAGCAGATGGAGAACCACCTGAGTGGCATTACATTAGGCTGGGAACCTGCCCCCTTCTGTTAGCTTCTCAATTGAGACAGACTAAATTGGTGAGTCAAGGATATACAATGGATAATGGAGTCAAAGGACTTAAGTCTTTAATCTAGTAGATATAATCAAGAAAGACAAAAGTTGTGGTTGATGTTTTCCTTTTCAGACTTCATACCAAGTGCAGGGATAAATATATCCCATAGAGCCATGTAAGATTACACCTGGATTATGGAGACTGCCCTATCTTTAGCTCAGCTGTCCTGGCTCAAATGTTTCATTTTATTCAGTGTCCCAGTCTACCATCTCTTTGCAGAACAATCCCCCCGCTCCGAAAACAACCCCCCCCCCCCCCACAAAGTTGCTGGTGTTTTTTTTCTGGCCATGTAAAGTTCAGAACTACCAGCTCTCCCGTTACCAGGCTACATGCGGCCCCATCCGCGCTCACCTGGGCCGAGTTTAAAAGACACCCGAGTGGCGGCCATTTGTAAATCGAGCCCGGCCAATTGGTTCATTGTGAGGGAGCGCTTGGCGAGGCGGGGACGAGTGACAAACGGATATGACAGGCAGCGGAGACAGGGAGCCGGGGTGTAGGGAGACAGTAGTCTGATCCGGTTAATACAGCATGGACCCGGGACAACCTGATACTACTGACAGCTGACTGTACTGTACTGTGCTGCAGCTAGGGGAGGGTCCTGGGGGTACCTAGTCCTGCCACCACTAGGTGAGGGTCCTGGGGGTACCTAGTCCTGCCACCACTAGGTGAGGGTCCTGCTGGTACCTAGTCCTGCCACCACTAGGTGAGGGTCCTGGGGGTACCTAGTCCTGCCACCACTAGGTGAGGGTCCTGCTGGTACCTAGTCCTGCCACCACTAGGTGAGGGTCCTGCTGGTACCTAGTCCTGCCACCACTAGGTGAGGGTCCTGGGGGTACCTAGTCCTGCCACCACTAGGTAAGGGTCCTGCTGGTACCTAGTCCTGCCACCACTAGGTAAGGGTCCTGCTGGTACCTAGTCCTGCCACCACTAGGGCAGGGTCCTGCTGGTACCAGTTAATACAGCCTGGACCTGGGACAACCTGATACTACTGACAGCTGACTGTACTGTGCTTCAGCTAGGGGAGGGTCCTCCTGGTACCCAGACTCCTGCCACCACTAGGTGAGGGTCCTGATGGTACCTGGTCCTGTACAGACTCCTGCCACCACTAGGTGAGGGTCCTGATGGTACCTAGTCCTGTACAGACTCCTGCCACCACTAGGTGAGGGTCCTGATGGTACCTAGTCCTGTACAGACTCCTGCCACCACTAGGTGAGGGTCCTGGTGGTACCTAGTCCTGCCACCACTAGGTGAGGGTCCTGGTGGTACCCAGTCCTGCCACCACTAGGGGAGGGTCCTGCTGGTACCAGTTAATACAGCATGGACCCGGGACAACCTGATACTACTGACAGCTGACTGTACTGTACTGTGCTGCAGCTAGGGGAGGGTCCTGGGGGTACCCTGTACTCCAGCCACAACTAGGGAAGGGTCCTGGGGGTACCCTGTACTCCTGCCACCACTAGATGAGGGTCCTGGTGGTACCAGACTCCTGCCACCACTAGGTAAGGGTCCTGATGGTACATAGTCCTGTACAGACTCTTGCCGCCACTAGGTGAGGGTCCTGGGGGTACCTAGTCCTGTACAGACTTGCCGCCACAAGGTGAGGGTCCTGGTGGTACATAGTCCTGTACAGACTCCTGCCTCCACTAGGTGAGGGTCCTGATGGTACCTGACTCCTGCCACCACTAGGGGAGGGTCCTGGTGGTACCTGACTCCTGCCACCACTAGGGGAGGGTCCTGGTGGTACCCTGTACTCCTGCCACAACCAGGTGAGGGTCCTGGTGGTACCAGACTCCTGCCACCACTAGGTGAGGGTCCTGGGGGTACCCTGACTCCTGCCACCACTAGGTAAAGGTTCTGGTGGTACCTAGTCCTGTACAGACTACTGCCACCACTAGGTGAGGGTCCTGGTGGTACCTAGTCCTGTACAGACTCCTGCTGCAGCTAGGTAAGGGTCCTGGTGGTACCTAGTCCTGTACCGACTTTTGCCGCCACTAGGTGAGGGTCCTGGGGGTACCCTGTACAGACTCCTGCCACCACTAGGTGAGGGTCCTGCTGGTACCCTGACTCCTGCCACCACTAGGTAATGGTCCTGGTGGTACCTTGACTCCTGCCACAACTAGGGAAGGGTCCTGGTGGTACCTAGTCCTGTACAGACTCCTGCCACCACTAGGTGAGGGTCCTGCTGGTACCTAGTCCTGTACAGACTCTTGCCACCACTAGGTTAGGGTCCTGCTGGTACCCTGACTCCTGCCACCACTAGGTAATGGTCCTGGTGGTACCTTGACTCCTGCCACAACTAGGGAAGGGTCCTGGTGGTACCTAGTCCTGTACAGACTCCTGCCACCACTAGGTAGGGGTCCTGGTGGTACCTAGTCCTACCCAGACTCCTGCCACAATTAGGTAAGGATACTGGTGGTACCTAGTCCTGCCCTGACTCCTGCCACAACCAGGTGAGGGTCCTGGTGGTACCTAGTCCTGCCCAGACTCCTGCCACAATTAGGTAAGGGTCCTGTGGGTACCTAGTCCTGTACAAACTCCTGCCACAACTAGGTAAGGGTCCTGTTGGTACCTAGTCCTGTACAGACTCCTGCCACAATTAGGTAAGAGTCCTGTTGGTATCTAGTCCTGTACAGACTCCTGCCACCACTAGGTAGGGGTCCTGTTGGTATTTAGTCCTGTAATGACTCCTGCCAGCTGTAGTAATAAATATTTATTGTTATGAGTAATGGCTGTGGTGCGCTGTAGACCCTGTATGTATGCTGCAGCATGTGGTGGCTGAGTGTCTGAATGTCACACAATACTACAAGACTCTGACAGGTGGAGACAGCAGGCAGGGGGCTCGGGTAACGTGTGTGTGGTGGGGGGAGGGGGGGGGGAGTTAGTTAAACCTTTCTTGGCCGCAGAAATAGCTTAAGATATTTATGTGCTACATTGTTTGTCCCTGTCATATATGAATGCAGTGCTCGTGAGTTCAAACAAGCCAAAGGTGCCAGCTTCATACACTCCCGGCGGGTCGGCATGATGCATTCATGCAGCCCTGTTGAGTAGACTCATTCATGCATCATGCTGACAGGGGCATTAGCCTGGTATGCTGTGCTGAGAGGGTTGTGTTATGAGACAGGTATAGCACCTCCAGCCGGCACAGAGACAGGTAACCAGACACTTGTGTATATTACATAGAGCAGTAACACGAGAAGAGTATCACACAGACACGACTGTAGCAGATGTACGCGGGTAATTGATGTAGGAGGCAGCACCGGCACTTTAAAGGCCGCATACTGCTTGTGGCACTGGCCCTTTAAAGGCCGCACACTGCTTGTGGCACTGGCACTTTAAAGCCTGCATACTCCTTGTGGCACTGGTCCTTTAAATGCTGCATACTACTTGTGGCACTGGTCCTTTAAAGGCTGAATACTACTTGTGGCACTGGTCCTTTAAAGGCTGAATACTGCTTGTGGCACGGGCACTTTAAAGGCTGAATACTGCTTGTGGCACGGGCACTTTTAAGGCTGCATACTGCTTGTGGCACGGGCACTTTAAAGGCTGCATACTGCTTGTGGCACTGGTCCTTTAAGGCCTGCATACTGCATACTATTTAAAGCGGCATAATCACTCAGCGTGCCCCATTTAAAATTCTAGTTCTAACGTCTACCATGGGGTAGCACCGCGAGTGGTAATATTGCTCCTTTAAAGGGTTAACAGGTTTAACAGAAAAGGGATGTCTACATAGAGGTATCCAATATCTCATAACATAAAACTCACTGTTATAAGCCTTTATTTCAAGTCGGCAGTCTTCATCTAAGCAGAATCTGACAATGGTTGTTAAGGGAACATGGCTGTTTTTATACTCTACTCATATAAAAGCTAGACTTTATTGATGCAGTCACATTTGAAATGGATACATATTAAGTTTCAAATTCAGTCGGTGAAATCCAATAATGTCCATTAATATTTCATAACGTAGGTGCCTCTTATGTTTCTCTACAGTGGGATCATATTCTAATATATTTTATATGGATGGAGTCGGAGAGCGCTGCGGGGGCAGTATCGGGTGTCTCACCCCGTTAAGGGCCGCATGGTCTGCATGTCCCGCGCTATGATGAGTGAATACTGATGACCAGTAACTCATCAGTACTGTGCCCTTACATTCTTTAGACCTTACAGGAATGATACACTCTGGAAGAGTTGGCATGATACACCACCGAGTTATTTGTCGGAGCTGCATTGGTGCATCATGATGCTAGATGAATATGAATCCTTAGTGTACATGCCCTTGGTCGCCATGATGCATGAATGCATCCCTGGTGAGTAACTCACCAGGGATGCATTCATGCATCATGCTGACCCTAAACGGCTGATACACTCCTAAAGGGTCAGCATGATGCACCAATCCAGCCCTGGTGAGTTACTCACGGCAGCTGGATTAGTGCATCATGACGACAACTGTCATCTTTGAGCGCCCCCCGTCCTTGTAGGGTTACAGTGTTAGTGGTGGGTGTGGGGTTACAGCCGTCCTATAACGTCGTCATACTATATACTATAGTGTTACAGCCCTGTACAGCCATATCCACACACACGTACACCGTCTACATGTCGCCGCTGTAACTCTACAGGCTGCCACTTAGCGACATTAATCCCAGTTTACCTGAGAACATTTCACTTCATACAGGTAAACAACCATCGTTTTTCTTTTTTGAGGAACAACCTTATGATTCTTTTTTGGAAAGGTTTTGCCCCAATTACATGACATGTTCTATCATATTCCAGTTAGCTTGAATAAGAGTTCAATTTTTCAAATTCAAAATTTTCAGTTTTTTGGTGAAAGTTTCTCACTGTCAACAAACCAAATATCTGACCCCTGCCATGGTGGAAGAAGCTCCACTGAGTAGGTCATGCATCGAGGCCAAAGCGGGACAGAAGGGTATTTCCTCAGCTTAGATTATTGTTCAAATTTCTTGATTCAAAATTCTCAAATTAAGATTTCTTGTATTCAAATTTTCAAATTTTCAAATTTTCAAATTTATATTTTCAAATTCATATTTTCAAATTCAAATTTTCTAATTCTAATTTTCTAATTCTAATTTTCAAATTCTAATTTTCAAATTCTAATTTTCAAATTCAATATTTAGGGCGTGTAGTTGGGAGAATACCTCTGCCTCTGCCTCCTACTACTATATGTATCATGTAAAAACCTCCTTTAATGGCTAAGTCCATAATATTATTTCCTCTGTGAGATACAAACTATTTAAGGACGGCATTTCGCTAAAAGATTACATTTGTAGTCATGATGCATCAATGCGGCACTGGTGAGTAACTCGCCGAAGCTGCGTTGGTGCATCATGCAGACCCATTGGGTTGGCATGATGCTTGAATGGAGCCCTGAGTTACTCACCAGGGTTGCATTAGTGCATCATCACGACTCAGGGCATGATGCATTAATGCATTATGCCATCCTTAAAGGTTTAAAAGCCTGTAGAGTGGAAGACCCCCTTTAGACCAGTCCTCCATCCGTCCTGCTACAGAATGTGACAACAAAAACTGGTTGGTGTTTTGCAGATCTCACTCTCCCAGCACAGTCTAGCATTACACTCCCCACCCACAACCTGCCTCCAAAACCACTCTCCTCCCTGAGTCTTCAAAAACTAACCCAAAAAGCAGCGCGCGGAAACAGAAAGCCGTTTGGTAACGGGACGCGGGTTGGTAGACAGGGAGGTCTTATCTGCCGCTCTAGGGTTACTATGGAGACAGTGATACCTGACCTCCAAACAACCTTCAACATCCTCAAGGACAAGCACGGGGCCGCCACAGGTCACACTGACTGGGGCTGGTCTGGGGGGGGGGGGGGGTCGGGGTTCATCGACACAGAGTTGGCCCGTTTACCGCACTGTTGTGTCTAAGCGCCCCAGCGCTTATAGATTAAGAGTCCTATATATACCCCCAGTGCTTATACAAGACAGGCTCTTATTCGAGATCCTGTTTTAGTGCTTAAGAAAGATTTCAAGACCCCTCTACCCCTCGGTACTTACACAAGTCAGACGCTTATTCAAAACCCGGCGCTTGAACACAACGATATGGTAAGCTTCATGGCGCTTACTAATTCCAAATGAACTTTCCTGCAACATGATCCAAGACTCTGTGGAGTAGAAACAGTGGCCACCTAGCTCTTGCCTCTCTTTGTCAGGGCGAACAAGTGAACTGTACTGTTCTGAAGTGCCAGTCAGGTCACTGCTGTAAATGATCCACTGTAAATAGTTAGTGTAGATTTACAGTAGATTCTACTGTGTACCTACAATCAACTGTACACCTACAGTAGAATCTACTGTACACCTACAAAAATGGCAACCAACATTTTACAGTTTCTATTGGAATATGTGCGATCCTACATATTGTTAATCAAGGCGGCAAACCACCGACCTGCCACCTGGCGTGTATATCATATGTTCGTGCATGCGCAAATAAACATGACGTCACAAGCTGTGGTCGCCATCATGCATAAAGACGTCCGTCTGGTACTTCTGTCCGTATTTACCGATTTCCAACAGTTTCTCATTGAGAATGAAATGATTTGATAAGATTTGGGCTCATGGCTTCAAGAGTCAAGTATTACCAGACTTGTCAAGGACAGCCAGGCATTGCAAGGCCAGTCAGAGAGTCTCAGCGTCTGGGGGCCTGAAGGACAAGATGGCGGCACACAAGACACCTGTTACTGCCTCCTCCTACTGAGGGACGCTGACTGGCGACCAGAGCGCCACCTACAGCCCCCCAGTGTAACTGACACCAGGGGGCACCACCCTACCTGTAGATGGGGAGGGTCTTACCTCCTTAATCTCAGTCTGCTTAAAGCGTCTACAGGTGCAAGATAAGACTCTCTCGGGGACTCTATATATATATATAGCTCTAACAACAATGCTGAATGCCTACTGAAGGACACACCATGCAGTCAGAACCATTCTACAGGCCAGCTATTATCCAACCATATAGGCCAGTATAAGCGCCTTGTTGCCCCGACGCTTACACAAGACTGGTGCTTATACACCCAGCGCCTATACACGTCTCTAGGGTAATCATTGTGAATTTTTATTTGGTGTAACAGTTTGTTTGGCTCACTGTTGTAGCTTCAAGACGGTATGGTGGTTCAAAAACTATGGGTACCAGTAAAGGGATGGTGTGCATGGGTGTTTTTAAATGTCCCCCAGGCTTTATCCCCTGTCCTTATTCAAGACTGATCTGCTGTGCCTTAACATATTTTAATACCTGCCAATCCAAGCGCTTATTCAAGACCGTCAATTATAACGGGCATGACAGTATGTGCGCAGTATTGGTCCCTTTATGTCACTGGGTGACAAGATGGCGGCCCTCACTGAGCAGCCCAATACTGCAGTATACAGTCACCGGGGGACAAGATGGCTGCCTTCACTGAGCAGCCGATACTGCAGTATACAGTCACTGGGGGACAAGATAGCTGCCTTCACTGAGCAGCCCAATACTGCGGTATACAGTCACCGGGGGACAAGATGGCTGCCCTCACTGAGCAGCCCAATACTGCAGTATACAATCACCGGGGGACAAGATGGCTGCCCTCACTGAGCGGCCCAACACTGCAGTATACAGTCACCGGGGGACAAGATGGCTGCCCTCACTGAGCAACCCATGACTGCCTTATGCAGCGCCACTCTACCCGGGATCACGACATGCGATCTCCGTTTGAACCGTTTGAAACCAAACCCCGCGGATCACTGCATCAGCGTCAGGTCGCTTGAAATCTGCCTTTTTTGGAGACTTCCTTTGATGTCGTCCATCTGAGAGTTTACCTACAGAGCCTACAAAAGGCAGCAGATAATGTACACAGGTTGTCGGAGCAGGCCGACACCTGTACACCTATAGCAGCCCTACCCCCTGGGTGTGCCCCTAGTGAGGGGGGACCTTACTAAGTCCCCCTAGTGGAGGTTAGCTGTACTAATGACTGAATGCTGGGTATAGCTGACACCGGACGCCCGTGTCACGTGACACCCGGAGTTCCTTACTCACACAGATCAAAGGATAAGTGTTCATTAGGGAGCTGTGTGTGTGTGTGGGGGGGGGGGGGGGGTAGGGGTGTGTGTGGGGGGGGGGGGAGAGAAGGCAGATGGCAGCAGAGGCCAGGAGACACTTGATCATGATACTGTTGGTGAGACCGACCTGGGTGCCTTGATAAACTGAGGTGTGCTTAACTTACTTAAGGCGTGTTTAACTTAACGCTTGTTTAACTTAAGGCACATTTAACTTCAGCCGTGTTTAACTTAAGGCGTGTTTAACTTAAGGCGTGTTTAACTTAAGGCGTGTTTAACTTAAGGCAGCCTCCACTATGTATGATGCATGAATGCAGCACCGGTGAGTTACTCGCCAGGACTGCATTCATGCATCATGACGAGCAAGTGGCATGATGCATTAACGCATTATGCTGCCCTTAAAGTGTTATGTAACGTTACCTCAGGGTGAGAGCTGATCACGTGACCCGAATCCCTTTGTTCTGTTTAATGCCTACTCAGGTTCAAACCCCGTACAGTAACAGATTCTTGGATTCAGAAGAAAACCCAATTAAAAGCCTTATTGTTCCTTAGTATATGTTTGTGTGTCTCAGTTGTTGTCGCTCCCCGTGCCCAACAGGTTTCAGAGGTTGATAGAGATGCACATGTTTAACGTAGCTCCTGGGTTTAACATGATGGTGCATTTTAAAAACAAGCATAGCGTTAGACAGGCACATAATACATAAACACTGTACATGTGTAGGCTAGGTCTCCTCTAAGGGGAGATCCTTTGGTATATGAGGGTCCTGTTTTAAGGCAGGACAAATAGACAAAGGCCCATGGCCACAGGATATTTTGGTATCGTTCTCCCCGAGTTGGGGCTGGGGCCGTATCCCACGAAGCCGTTATGGGCCTTTTCCTTTATTTCATGGTTTTTACTCTTCAAAATATGTTTAATTGCATATAAATGGCCATAATAATTTGAACAAATAATGACGTCACAGGCCATAGTACTTAAGCATAGTGGTCATCGTATCCACCATGATGGTGTAATACATAACAAGGACAGAAAACATGCCAGGCATTTTAATCCGTCAAAGATAACGAAGGCAAAATATTACTCTCTTTAATTCCCTGATGGCTGTGCTATAGTTTAATAGTAGTGTAATGCAATGTCTAATTGAACTAACTAGGGCCGTTTGGACTTAGCTAAGGAGATGCACTGTGCGTTGTTTTACCTGTCGCTGACTTGTGTCCATGGCTGCGTTACTGTGTTACTGAGCTGCTCCGTGAGCTGCTCGTGGTCAGGTGATGACTTCAAAGCCTGGTGTCTAACACGATACCTGCTGGTAGCATCACAGGGAACCCCCCCCCCCCCACACACACACCCTCACACACACCCACACACACACACCCACACACCCACATCCACCAATAAGCTGCGTGCACTCACTGTGTAGCCCTCTTGTCGCCCTCTGCCATCCACTCACGCACACGTCTTCAGACATACGAAGCGGACAGTTCTCTGTATTATTACTTGGCTCATTCCATCCCTTCCCCTCCCACCCTCTACTTTGCTGATTGTCCACACTCCATTCTTACCCCCCCCCCCCTCTCCCTAACACCCGCCTCCTCCCTTCCTCGCTCTACCCCTGTGCTCCTCTCTCCCTTCTTCCCTCACCCTCGCCCTACCACATCCTTCCTCCCTTCCTCCCTTCCTCCCTTCCTCCCTTCTTCCCTTCCTCCCTTCCTCCCTTCCTCCCTTCCTCCCTTCCTCCCTTCCTCCCTTCCTCCCTTCCTCCCTTCCTCCCTTCCTCCCTTGCTCCTCGTTTTACCTCTGTGCCCCTCTCTCCATGTGTGAATTTATTTGTGTGAATTTAAACCTGGTCTGGCACCCCCAGCTCTGCCCCAACACCCCCTGAATCCATGCCTCCCACACTTACTCATCTTATCGTCTCTGTAGACTACTTCCTACCTACACCGGTCAGCTGTAGACCTGAGCCCAGTGGGCACAGAACATTGAATCAACATTGATAAATGGTTGTCAATGTTGATCCAATGTTGATTCAACATTGATTCAATGTTGAGCTGAATTTTGTGCCCACTGGGAGGTGTCCCCAGGTAGCACCCTGTGTACCCGTGTGTCCGCCTTAGATCACCTGTAACAGGTGAGTTACCTGAGTGACACCTGTGACAGGTGAGTTACCTGAGTGACACCCGACAGGTGAGTTACCTGAGTGACACCTGACAGGTGAGTTACCTGAGTGACACCTGTGACAGGTGAGTTACCTGAGTGACACCTGTGACAGGTGAGTTACCTGAGTGACACCCGACAGGTGAGTTACCTGAGTGACACCTGACAGGTGAGTTACCTGAGAGTAGTATAGTATGTATCGGAACGGGACTATAGTTAAGTACTGTTTATTACTCAATCGACATGCAGCCAATCAGAGGCCTCCATTTGGTCACGTGACCTACTTAGGGCTCTCAGCCAATCAGAAGCCAGCATTCTGGGTGACCTACTGACCTACTTAGAAGCTCTCAGCCAATCAGAGGCTGGCATTCTGGTAACCATGGTAACGTGACCTGCTTACGTCACGTGACCTACTTAGGCTCAGCCAATCAGAAGCCGGCATTCTGGTAACTAGGGTAACGTGACCTACTTAGGGTTTGTTTGTAAACAACACCACGTGGCTCTCTTGTTTGTAAACAACACCACGTGACACGTGACTGTTTGTAAACAAACAACTTATATATAGAAAATAAACACAACAAGTTCCATGTTATGTTAAAATTATATTTTCAAAAAAAAAGCACATCTGTTACAGCGTCTATGTGTAACTACGCGCGTTCTCATTCAAACACTATAACACTATCATACCGTAGCAGCAGCAGGTAGGACTGGAAGAAAAGCAAGCGCACGAGCAGAAGCGACGACACCAGTTGCACCATCCGGCCGTCGCGTTGGTAGCCCTACTACTCGTCGCGCGTTCAACTGGAGGTTTAAGAGTGACAAATGACGATTCTTTGTCGACGCGACTGCTAACATCAGCATCGGCAGCAGCATCGGCAGCATCGGCAGCAGCATCGGCAGCAGCGGCAGCAGCGGCAGCAGCCTCGGCAGCAGCGGTAGCAGCAGTAGCAGCAGCTGTAGCAGCAGTAGCGTGAGCATTAGCAACAACAGCAGCAGCGACAGTAGCAAGGGCGGCAGAGCGGGCACTAGCAGCGTTATCAGCGGCGTCATCGGCAGCCGCAACAGCATCAGCAGCAGCAGCGTCGGCATCGGTGGCATGAGTAGCTGCATCGGCGGCAGCAACAGCAGCAGTCACAGCCGCAGCGGCAACAACAACAACGTCATCACAACCAGCGTCACTAACAGCCGCAGTAAATGCAGCAGTAGCACGCTGAGCAGCACTAGCAGCAGCAGTAGCAGAGGCTACAGCATCAGCTTCACATTCGCGCGCCGCTTCGTCATTCCGCTTCATGTCACGGTAGCAACTTTCCATCATGGGGATCTGCAAATTGAGGCGCGGTGCTGGTGGTGGTAGTAGTAGTAGTAGTAGTAGTAGTAGTAGTAGTAGCGTGAACGATGATGACGATGCCGAATACGGTTTCACTCCCCCTTATATACTCTTACTCCCCTCCCCCCCCCTTTTTTTTTCAAGCTACTGGCCAGCTGCCCCCTCACGGCAGGTCTTTAGATCAGCCTTAAGTCGCTTACTACGCGGCTCATCATCCCTCTAATCGCATTTTCCAGCCGCCGGCCGGCTGACTGCTGACGACAGGAGAGGGTGATTTGTTTTTCTTTAGATTTAAGCCGCTTACCACACGCACACCCTCTAGTCACAGACAGAGTGACAGAAAGGGAGGGGGTCGCTTTGTTCACGCTACCTGTAGTTGTTTTTCTATACACACGCTGAGCCCATGACCCGCTAATCCTTTATACAGGTAACACGCGTTCAACTAATTACTCTATTGTATGACAGTCGGTACACGGATTTAATTTTAAACCACCTTCCCATCTGGATCCATGTCTGGCGGGGTGGAAGGATCCAGCTGAAAAGCGTGATTAGGGCTTTTGTTTCTCTTATGATAGCAGCAGGTCAGCATGCGACAGCTGAAAATGTCAGACTCGCCGCTCCTATAAAAGACTGAGATGCGTCTCTCTTTCCACACACCCTTCTACCATCGCCGCCGACACCGCCACCGCCGGCCAGCCGACCGCCCCCACCGCCTGCAGTCACCGCCATCACGCCAGCAGGGAATTTCGAGCTGAGTCTGCTTATTGCTTATTTTTTTTCTTTGAGCTTTTTGTTTTTTTAAATTTTTATTTTCACTCAGTCTTTTTTGTTTCGGAGGAAAGAAATATGGCGCTGCAGAGGGCGCGAGTTTCTAAAAGACGGTCGCGCGAACAAAGTGCTCTCCTCAACTGCCCGGCTATTTTTTTATCTCAAAGGAGAGAGCGTCACGTAGTTGAGGTTCACGCTTCTCTTGAAGCGTACCGAATTCTCGAGAAATGCAAAGCTGAGCGCCATCGTCGTTATACAAGAGCGGAAAAGGAAAACGTAGCGACATGGCCGAGAGCCGTCTTCTCAGAACAGCATTTACTCTACTATTGCATAACAGCTGCTCTCAGCGCCCCCACTCGTTGGGCGTTTCATGAAAAGAAAGAGCGCCGCTACTCTCCTCACCCTGCCTCCTCTTATAAAGTGAGAATAAGTGCTATGAAACGATTCGACAAGCCGATCGGTTTCTTGGGAGCGACTGCAGCTCCCACTCGGTGGGCGCGCGTTGTGGCCGACGTGAACACGGTCTCTAAACGTTTCGACGTCGTCACTTGTTATCCCGCATATTGCAACGCAGCCGAATTGAAGAAGATAGGGACGCACTATTTTAAACCATACGCTCCAATATGTATTTGTCACCGCCGCGCTCACACGCCTTATTGCTTTTTCGAGACGATCGTGTCACAACACAGAAATAGAAAAAAAACCGGCAAAGCGACGAGCTTTGCCTAAATGATCAAAAAAAAAAAAAAAAAAAAAAAAAAAATTAATCTCCTCCTCCTCCTCCTCCTCCTCCTCTTCTTCTTTTTTTAAAAAAAAATAAATATTTGTATCAGACTCCTCTGGAGTCTGATACAAACATTTATGACTATTGAGTGAAAATAGAATTTTATCGCAAAAAAAAGTCACTTCTGCCGCCGCTACTGTGACACCGGCCGGTATCAATAAAAAGGTCGGCTGACTTTTCTCCACAACCATTCACTACCGACCGTTCGAGTGAGAAACACAGCAGACAGTCAGACACACAACCGCTCTCTGACGCGTCCTGAAAAAAAACAAAAAAAAATGTCCAGTAGTAAAAGCAAACTCTTCACAGAAATTCATTTCGACGCTCGACTACAAGGACCCTTTAGTTGTATCATTAGCGGTCCGTCGGGTTGTGGAAAATCGCGCTTGGTGGATCAATTTCTGAGCGACGTGAACAATTTGGTCACGCCGCCGGTGGAAAAGACTTTTTACCATTACGGCGAGTGGCAACCTCTGTTTGAAAAAATGCAAAATCAGTACGGTGTGGAATTCAGAGAAGGTCTTCCTAGCAAAGAGTCTATAGCGGGAGACGTGGAAGTAGCAGAAGACGCTTTACGACCCCACACTCTACTGATATTGGACGATCTGATGAGCAGTTCCAATCAGCAAGTGGTAGGTGACATCTTTACTAAATACTCGCATCACTGGAACGTGAGCGTCATATACATCACTCAGAACCTATTCCAGAAATCACCCGACTTTCGAACTATGAGTCTGAACGCTCACTACATGATCGTTTTCAAGAACCCGCGCGACATGGGGCAAATAGCTAGTCTGTCTCGCCAGGTGTTTCCGTCCAACGCGGCGGCCCTCTCTAGTATATTTACCCATGAACTCAAGCGACCTCACTCATACCTCCTTCTGGACTTCAAGCAGTCAACACCTGACGATCTGAGAATACGCTCCTCTTTGACGTCCATACACTCTCAGCTAGTGTTCGTACCGCTAGACAAAAAAAAGAACAAGAGAAAGCAGTAGCAAAAAAAATGTCTTCTCATCTACTCGAAAGACACTTTGGTACTCTCAAGCACTTAGCTAAGTGCTCGCCAAAGGACTGCTCGCATCTAATAGACTCTGGAAGCGACGATCTGATCGCAGCGTTAAGTGAGATCTGTCACAATTTACTGGTAGGGAACATCCCGCTCAGCGACAAACAACTGGACAAGCTTCGAGAATCGGCTGACGTGTTGAGGGAGGTCGGCAAAAAATCTACGCCCATCAAAAAAAAGAGACGCGTCTTGGTACAAGAGGGAGGTTTCCTCATTCCGGCTCTCATAGGGATGGCCTTACCGCTTATAAAGAGCATTCTCCGTATATGAGACACCTCATTCGACACCTACTCGCCGACAGCACCACCACCACCACCACCACCACCACTACCGCCACCACCAGCGTCATTGCCACCGTCGTCCCCATGACGGACTCAGAGCAGCAACAACACTACAAACGTTTAGCGCTCGTGGATCCTGAGACGCTCTACAAATCATCACGAGCAGGTCTACTTCATCATGTGCCCGCTGCTGCTGCTACTACTAGCGCTGCTACTACTGCAGTCGCTGCTGCTAGTACTTCTACTGCTCCAAACCTTCCTCCTCTTCCTGATGAGCGCACTGAAAAGAACGAGAGTTTCGCTCCTGCCACCGCCGCCCGCCTACCTGCCGACATGGCCTATTACCACAAGCAGGCAGAACAGTCCCTTCATCCCGACGCGGCCTTGCACCAGGTGCTACAGTTTATCTACAGGGACTTGGATTTAGTGTTGAACGACCCCACTTTGGAATCGCGCGAGAAAATGTTGAAATACCGAAGGTTGTTGAATAGATTGCAATTTTTTCTCGCGAATCCCCACAACAGCAACATCTCTTCGTCCTACTCTTCTTCGCCCCCGGCTCACCTCCGTCAGTCTGCTGAAGAGGCCAGCGCGTCCCTACTTGAGCGGTTGGTGAACCAAGTTCCCAAGAGGAATCGCACTCGGACCGTGGCGCTGTACAAACAATTGGAGAAATCCGGTGTGATCAAGTGGAACGAGGACGGTGCGGTGCGCGAGATGTCGGGTCGGAGAATACCACCTGAGCGTCGCATCAACATAGTGGACTTACTGAACGACGCCGCCAGGTTCAGGAAGACGGCGCCCAGACCGGCGGGCTACTCGCCGTTCACGAAAGCGCTGCGCGAAGCAGTTCCCACAGACTCCTTGATCGGAAACCATCTGTATAAAGCGAGCGGACCTGGCCAAAGTTTGGACACACGGCTTGCTGACAGAGGTCGGAAACGACCGAGCTTCGACTCGGAAGAAGGAGAAGCAGCAGCAGCAGCAGCAGCAGCAGCAGTAGCAGCAGCAGACTCTTCTCTCCAGGTGGTGGACGATCAATCCTCTGAAGACGAGGAGGACGACCGTGAACTTTTCCAAACTCCGACTTCCTATAGGAGCGTGCCGCGTAAGAAAAGGAAAGGGCGCAACCGCCTAGCGGCGAGCTCGTCGTTCACGCCCTCAACAAGCCCACCATGGGCAAACCAGTGAAGAGACTGACCAAGAGGGAAAAAGAAAAGAAGCGCGTAGTAGCTAGATATACCGACGTCAAAGCGCCCTCCAGTTTCACTAGCGTGACTAAACTCCAGAAACATTATTTTCGCCACCTGAACCCGGCCGTCATCCGAGATGCTTTAGTGTCGCTGGACGCCTACACTAAACATAAACCCATTCGGAGAAAATTCGCAAGGAACAAGACTATAACCGGCGCAATCGATCAGCAGTGGCAGATAGATCTGATGGACATGCAAGCTTTGGCGTCTCACAACGACCGCTTCCGGTACGTGGTGACGGCGATCGACGTTTTCTCTAGGTACGCGTGGGCCGTTCCCATTAAATCCAAGAGCGGCGCTGATGTCACCGAGGCCTTCCGAGAGATGACAGGCACTGGCGAGAGACGACCGCGCACTGTTCAGACAGACAAGGGGAAAGAGTTTTTGAACAAGATCTTTCAAGATCACTTGAAGAGCGAGGGCATAGAGTTCTTCACTGGCGAGAACGACGACATCAAAGCTAGTCTAGTGGAGCGCTTGAACCGCAGTCTGAAGGAGAAGCTGTGGCGTTATTTCACACACAAGCGCACGTATCGCTACGTAGACGTACTGCACCATGTAGTGTCTTCTTACAATCGCACTCACCACAAGACGTTGAAAATGGCGCCGGCTCAAGTCAGCTCGGAAAACAGCGAAACAGTTTTCTACCGACAAGATCTCCCAACTAACAAACAAATCGACGAAATATGGAAAAAGAAGAAAAAAACAAAGACGTCCGCCGTCGACGTCATCGCTCCGGGTGACAGAGTGAGGATGTTGAGAACTAAAGGCGCCTTCGACAAAGGGTACGAGGGAAACTGGCGCGAGGAAGTGGTCGACGTTGCTAAGACGTTGGGAAGCAGAGGGTTCGAGCTGAAAGACGACAAGGGCGAGGAGATAAAAGGCGTCTTCTACCCGGAAGAGGTTCAGAAGGTGTACAAGAGTCGTTACGACAACAACTACCTGATAGACGAGGTGTTGCGCCGCAAGACCGTCGACGGTAAAGAGTTAGCTTTCGTACGTTGGTTAGGTTACGACGACAAGTTCAACGAGTGGATCCCCGTCAAAAAAATAACGTAGAAAAAAAAAAAAAAAGAAATGAACATCACTCTACCTAGCAACAGCTCTATGGAGTATTATCCTGACAACAGCTTGACGTCTTTCCGAACTCACTTCGACTCGCCGCTCCTTCTGCCCGAAGCGTACGAAGCGGCTCTGACTGAGATCATCCTCCCTACAGAATGGACTAACGTGCACGACGACGACTTGATCATCGTTGTTCCTCTGCGCACCAAAGGTTCGCTAGAGGAGGCGATCCAGGTTTTAAAAGAAACTAAATTCTCCGAAGGAAAAAAACCACAGGTAGACTGGAAGAGAATGAAAAACGCGAACGGTCTGAGCAAGCTAACGTTCAGCTCAAAATTCCCGCTGAGCTGGAAGGAAGCGAGCTATGTAACGGTGGAAGAGATATCAGACACGACGGAAGAGCAGCAATTGAAACCGGAAACAAAAAGGTTCAAGAGAGAGGTCGACTTGAGACAGACGAATGCCGTATACAAGCAGTTCTTGTCCCCGGCGGTGAAGAAGAAGACGATCAGCCATCAAGCAAGACAGATGATCGAAAAGATGGAGAAGGACATGGGAGTGCGCAGTTTCATGCCAAACATATTCGAGATACCTCCTATTTTCACCGGAAGCAACCACACCCTAATCGAGCGCTTGAGTGAGACGTTGCGAGATGACAGACTAGAGGGCGACAGCTTCTTGCTCAAACCGATGCGGATCTTATCGTACGACGCCAAGACGAAACGCGTCACCATCAAACCGCCGAGACACTGTGCTGTCCTGCTGAGTCAGCATCTCGCATGCGTTCTAGGCTTCGGAGAGAAGACGTGTTTCGCGTCGCCGACTACCGGCGCCTACTCGATGGATGTTTACGGGGACGTGCACTCTGTGTACATATACACCGACATGATCCAGGAGAGACGTGTGGGCGACATGCAAGTGCCGCTGTTGCGCTGCGTGGCGGTGGACAGAGGCGGAAAGCGTCGAGGTGGCGTGCAAGCTATCAGTTTTCCCCATTTGGATTATTTCCCCTTGAAATCCAAGAGGTTTCCCGAGGTCGGCATCTATTTAAGAGACCGATCCGGTCATTCCATCCCATTCGGTAGAGGCGAGGTGACCGTGACACTTCATCTGAGACCTATTGAGCGCTGAAAGAGAGAAAAATGATGCGTCAACGCGTTCCGTACTTTCCACCCAGGCGCACCGTCGGCAGAGGGTACAGCGATTACTACAACGCACAGCTGGGCAACGGCGTCAACGTGTACAGCGGGCGCTCTTTCCAGAGCGGGCACGGTTTAGGCGGCGCTCTGTTAGGTCTGATGCGCTCGGCTACCCCGCTATTGAAGTCGGTGGGAAAAACGCTGCTCCGCGCCGGTGTGGGCGTAGCTAAAGATGTGCTGGCGGGTCGGACTTTAAAGAGCAGCGTGAAAGACCGAGGCGCAGGCGCTCTGAAGAGACTGGCGAGTACGGCGTTCTCGGGAGGAAAGACGCCTGTCGCGTCTAAGAAAGGGTCGAAACGTCGCCGGCATTCTCCTCAGACGGGCGGTGGCTCTTGCAAGAGACGTAGAGGGGATGTATTCGACCGGTAAGCGCCTAGGCGTTCAGGTATAAATAAAAAGACTGGAGGCGGCCGTCGTCAGTCTGTCGGCCGCATGAAGAGAGAACACAATGGCTTACGTACACGAGAGCAGTAACGAGTGCGCGCTCTCTGAGCTCGACCTGCACACCGTAGCGCCGACTCAGACTACTATCTTAAAGTCGTCTTTCCTGGGGATAGAAACAAAAAACTCTTTAGAGGATGGAGGTAACATAAATTTCACCATCAACAAGTCGCAAGAGTACACAGACCTGAACGAGAATTACCTTCATCTGGAATGTCAAGTGCTAAAGGACGGAGCGGCGATCGAGGACACCGACGCGGTAGCTCCGGTGAACAACTTTGCTCACTCGCTCTTCAAAGACGTCCAAGTCTCCATCGGCGGTTTCAAAGTGTCTGGCAACACCGAGACCTACCCTTACCGAGCTTACTTGGAAGGGTTACTCAACTACAACAAAGACGTGAAGGACGGCGTCATGAGCGCCCAGGGGTGGCATGAAGATACGCCCGGTCAGTTTGACACGTTGACTGACGCGAATGCGGGGTACAAAGCGCGCAAGAAGCTAATCTCCAACAAGCGCTTTTCGCTGATGGCGCGACTGCACTTTGACCTGGCTCATCAACCGAAGCTCATCGTTGGAGAGACAGAAATCAATCTCACTCTGAAACAAGCGGCGCCCTCTTTCTATCTGATGTGCGCCGCTGACGGAGGCTACAGCTTGAAGATCTACAAAGCAAAGCTCTACGTGCGACGCGTGCTGGTGGCGGACGCTGTAGCGGAAACGCACGAGAGAGCGGTGATAGAACACGGGCCCTTCGACTACCCGGTGAACAGAGTGGAGGTGACGACCTACGCCATCCCTCAAGGTAACAGAGATCACAGCTACACGCACTCCAACACAGGCCAGCTTCCCAAGTCGATGATGATTTGCTTCCTTGACCACGACGCCTTCAACGGTAGCTACACCAAGAACCCGTTCGAGATGAAGCATTACGACATCAGCTCGCTTCAAGTGATAGTGAACGATCAGAAAGTGCCGAACGACGCCTACGTGCCCGACTTTAAGACCAAAGCGGCCGTGAGAGAGTACTTGGCGCTACACACGGAAACGGGGATGTACGAGGGCGCGCGCTCCTGCGGTATTTCATACGAACAATTCCTGAACGGTTACACGGTGTTCCCCCTCGACTTAACCCCAGACAGATCGCACGACGGGTGTCGCGTGAACCTTATAAGAGCGGGTCAGCTGAGGGTGGAAGTCAGTTTCCGCTCGGCGCTACAAGCGACAACAACGGTGCTACTCTACTTGGTGTACGACAACGTCGTCGAGCTGACCCGAGATCGACACCCCGTCACCGACTACCACATGAACTGAAGACAAGACGGCGGTACTTGGCGTATCGTATGAACACGCTTGAAATAAGCAGAGTGTTGAAGGAAAACGTTCACACAAAACATCGTTTCCTGGGCGTTTTCTCTTGTGACACTATTCCGAAGCACCCTATCAAAGACACTTGTTTCGTGAGCAACACAGATCCGCAACATTTACCAGGTCAGCATTGGGTGGCGTTTTACGTGTCGAGCACGGGTGAAGTGTACTACTTTGATTCCTTCGGCTTACCGCCGCTGAGTGCGGAGTTCTTGTCTTTCGTGGAACGCTCTGCTCCGTTCAAGTGGCAAAGAAACCGCATTCAACTACAAGACACTTCTGCTGACACCTGTGGACCTCATTGCGTTCATTTCCTAATTGAAGCATGTCGAACAAGAAACCCCAAGAAGTGCGTCATGCGCATGAGCAAAATCCCCAAGCTGAGCGACCGGGCCGTGAGTCAGAAGCTATCGATGATGCTGTTGTGACGGGTTGTTGCGATGGCGGCCGTTTCATGGAGGCAAAGATTCTCTGCCTTGCCGAAATGGTGTTGGATTTATCCAAAGTCGTGCAATGTCTATTGGAGAGAAGTCGTCCGGGGTGTGGTGGTGCGAGTGACGGCGGCGTGAGACTTTGCGGCCTGTTGAGTTGCTGCAAATCGAAGAAGCAAGCTAAAAAAGCATAAACTTGTGTGTTTTTTCTGATTGAAATGAAAATAAAGAATAAAATGAAAAGAAAAGAAATTATCTTGTTGTGTTTTTATTTCTATATATAAGTTACATAACTTTTTTTTGTTTGTTTGTTTACAAACAGTCACGTGTCACGTGGTGTTGTTTACAAACAAGAAAGCCACGTGGTGTTGTTTACAAACAAACCCTAAGTAGGTCACGTTACCCTAGTTACCAGAATGCCGGCTTCTGATTGGCTGAGCCTAAGTAGGTCACGTGACGTAAGTAGGTCACGTTACCATGGTTACCAGAATGCCGGCCTCTGATTGGCTGAGAGCTTCTAAGTAGGTCAGTAGGTCACCCAGAATGCTGGCTTCTGATTGGCTGAGAGCCCTAAGTAGGTCACGTTACCATGGCAACGGGTCACGTGACCAAATGGAGGCCTCTGATTGGCTGCATGTCGATTAAGTAATAAACAGTACTTAACTATAGTCCCGTTCCGATACATACTATACTACTCCTGAGTGACACCTGTGACAGGTGAGTTACCTGAGTGACACCTGACCGGTGAGTTACCTGAGTGACACCTGTGACAGCTGAGTTACCTGAGTGACACCTGTGACAGGTGAGTTACCTGAGTGACACCTGTGACAGGTGAGTTACCTGAGTGACACCTGTGACAGGTGAGTTACCTGAGTGACACCTGACAGGTGAGTTACCTGAGTGACACCTGTGACAGGTGAGTTACCTGAGTGACACCCGACAGGTGAGTTACCTGAGTGACACCTGACAGGTGAGTTACCTGAGTGACACCTGACAGGTGAGTTACCTGAGTGACACCTGTGACAGGTGAGTTACCTGAGTGACACCTGACAGGTGAGTTACCTGAGTGACACCTGTGACAGGTGAGTTACCTGAGTGACACCTGACAGATGAGTTACCTGAGTGACACCTGACAGGTGAGTTACCTGAGTGACACCTGACAGGTGAGTTACCTGAGTGACACCTGTGACAGGTGAGTTACCTGAGTGACACCTGACAGATGAGTTACCTGAGTGACACCTGACAGGTGAGTTACCTGAGTGACACCTGACAGGTGAGTTACCTGAGTGACACCTGTGACAGGTGAGTTACCTGAGTGACACCTGACAGCTGAGTTACCTGAGTGACACCTGTGACAGGTGAGTTACCTGTGGTAGGTGAGTGGTACCTGACATGTGATGCTGCCCACCTGTGATATCAGATCACGCCGTGTGGTGTCAGTACAGGTCACTCACTGATCCTCTTCTACCTGGCCGTGCTGTCTGCCTCCCTCCTGTCCTCTTACCTGCCCCCTCTCCCACCTGTAGCCCTCCTCCACTCCCCTCACATCCCCTTACTCTCCATCTGCCTGCCTCCCCTGCCTCTCTGTCTGCCTGACTCCCCTTCCCCTCTGTCTGCCTGCCTCCCCTGCCTCTCTGTCTGCCTGACTCCCCTTCCCCTCTGTCTGCCTGCCTCCCCTGCCTCTCTGTCTGCCTGACTCCCCTGCCCCTCTGTCTGCCTGCCTCCCCTGCCTCTGTCTGCCTGCCTCCTCTGCCTCTCTGTCTGCCGGCCCCGAGCCTTTCTGTCTGTCTGCCTGCCTCTGTCTGCCTGCTTCCCCTGCCTCTGCCTGTCTGCCTCCCCTGCCTCTCTGCCTGCCTCTCTGCCTGCCTCCCCTGCCTCTGCCTGTCTGCCCTGCCTTTCTGCCTGCCTCCCCTGCCTCCCTGCCTGCCTCCCCTGCCTCTCTGCCTGCCTCCCTGCCTGCCTCCCTGCCTGCCTCCCTGCCTGCCTCCCCTGCCTCTGCCTGCCTCCCCTGCCTCTCTGCCTGCCTCCCTGTCTGCCCCCTGCTTCTGTCTCCCCCTGTCCCCATAACGCTTGCAGAACTCACCTGTGTTTCACATAACACCACAGAGGCAGGTGTTAGGTGTACCAGTGTAGACAGGCCGCCTTTAGGGTACCAGACACCCCCTGTCCACCTCTCTACACCACTCCCCTACACACCCCTCTACACTCCCTGTACGTACCTGTGTAGTGGCAGTGGGCAGTCAGGTGTACTGATTAAGTGGTAAATATGATACAAGTGACCCGCTGTATAAGTGTTATTTAAGCCAAGGACAGGGTACAGGGGGGGCACCAAGAGCCGTAGTGCCATCCGCATCGAGTGGCTAGAGAGGAAACTACACACAGTCATTCTTAACCATATTTTAAGCAGTTATGACACAAAACCTATTCAAGCTTAATTTCTGTTGTATTTTTTCCTGGGAAGATTCACCCTTTTGCAAGTTATATTTCAATGCAGCATTATAAAGCTTCTGTCGTTATCTCAATATGAGGGTTTCATTCATGCTCTCTCAATGCAATACAAATGTACTGGGGGTGGGCTTTATGACCATGTCCTCCTACTGTACAGTGGTGCCCCCTCACACCAATCATGTATACTAAAGACCTGCCAAAGTGTTTGGAGGCATGGCCCTTACACTGGATTGTACAGTGTGACCTCCTTGCTGCCACGGTGCAGACTGCCGCTACTAGGCCGGCGTAACTGCATATATGCTCCGCAGTATAGAGGGCGCTAGGGGTCTTGATTCCCCCCCTGGACAGGGTAATTGTCTATGGTAAATATGATACAAGTGAGTTGCTGTATAAGTGTTATAAGCCAAGGACAGGGTAATTGTCCAAGGTGCCAGCCGCGGATAATTACCATTGTCCAAGAATTCATAGAGCAGTTCAAACAGCAGTACACACAGCAGCAGCTCACACAGCAGCTCGTACAGCAGCAAGACTGATTGAGTGTCCACCTAGCAGGAGAGAAGATGGCACTAGGACTACCTGTTGTAAAGGTATCAGGGGTGGAGGTGGAGGTCACGTGACCTGTGGTGTTGTGTCACGTGTTATGGGCGTGTGTCATCTCCTGTCTGAGGTGTCACGTGGTGTCACGTGGTGCCTGACACCACACTTACCCCACCTGGTGGTCACCATGACAAGGGCACTGGGTGACCTTCACCAGGTCACAGCATGACCTTGAGTAAGGTCATGGGGTCACCTGGGACAGGTCACACATGCATGAGAGATCGTCAGAATGGCTTCCACTATGGATAAGGCTACACATTGCCGACAATATGAATACTTCTCACTTTATTGCAAGACAGATGAAAAAAGAGTCAGTGAAAACCATTTTTGGTTTGGAGGTAACCTAAAACTGAGCTGAGTTGTTTAACGCCGTCCCATGGCTACTTGTATCTCCATGACAACCAGACACCCCTCACTACCAGCGTCCCAACATGGCGGCCAGTAGTGGTGCATCCTGGGTACATGGGGCTGTAAGGGGACCACGTGGTCGTGGTGCGGCATGTAATTCCATTTTACGGCCCCTGTTAGAGTTACTGTGATCACTGCTGTTTGGGGATGGTTTGGGTGGTGGGGCCCAGTGTAGGAAAGGTGCTTCGCATGACATGGTCAGATTAGTTATTTAGACCAAATAAATTAGAGGGGGGATAAAAAAATTTCACCCCTTTTTAGCAAAACAAGAAGCCCGCGTGTTACTATAGCTCAAAGCGCTCAATTTCAACCTGCCTCGGGGGGGGAGAAATTCTGACCCGTTCGTGCGAAAATCCACTCCCCCCCCCCACTGTTGTTAAAGAATGACCACTCCCTTAGACAGTTCCTAGTTTGTGGGCCTGTCACCAACTCACTGACCGTAGACAACAGCTCACTAATAAAAATGACTGCTTAAAATTGAAAAAAATGGGGACAAATTACTAATTGTCAATCCAACGTTGAAGTTAACTAGCAGATCCTGGGGTGGGGGATATGTCGATTAGAGATGTGGGTGGGATTGGGTGGGAGATGTTGGATATTCAATGGTAGAATGTGCTAACCCCCCCCCCCCCCCCCAGTTACGGGGCTGGGCCCCCAGTAGCATGGGGCACTGTGAGGAGGATTGGGAAGTAGACCCTGTCTGTATGGGGGTTGGGAGCCTGTATATTTGACATCCCCGCTCCCCCATCCATCCATCCATCACCGTTTGTCAAAGGCTGCCTGGGATTATCGATTAATCCGCTGTTAATCCGCCCCGACCAGACACAGCGACACCGGAGGTAGTTCCTGCCGCTGCCATAGGGGACGCCACCGCGCCTGGAGGGGACCTCACTGCACCAGGAACGCAAATAGCCAACGCTGCATGACTGTTTGCATTTAAGTAAATTAAAGATGCTTAAAGGGTTTGATAACTAAGGACCTGTGTTACCCTTTACAGCTAGCTTTGTGATTTGATAAGGAACGGTCTCAAATAAGCACCAAGGAAGTCTTTCCTCTTTCTGTGGAAATTAACCCCTTAACCCTTTAAGGGCAACATAATATATAAATGCATCATGCCTTGGTCGTCATGATGCATGAATGCATCCCTGGTGAGTAACTTGCCATTACTGCATTTAAGCATCATGCCGACCCTACGGGGTTAAGACAATTCCAAAGGGTTGGCATAATGCACCGATGCAGCCCTGGCGAGTTACTAGTCTGGGCTGTATTGGTGCATCATGACGACGGATGTCATCTATTAGGGACATGCCGTCCTTAAAGGGTTAAGTGTCGCGTTGTGCTTCAATGGGCTAGTATGCCTTTGTCCTCATGATGCATGAATGCTGTTATTGTACATCACCTTTGACATTGTATGAAACCCCATAGGTTTGGTATGATACAAAAATGAAGCCTTGATGAGGTACTCACCAGGGCTTAACTTATGCATAGTAACGACGAAGGGCATCATACATTGAATTGAAGAGGAAAGGCCCTGAAGCTGAAACCGCTGAGCACAGAAATACAGCGCGTAATACGCCGAGTATAAGTAGACATCATATCCCCCGCTAAAACACAAGATACATAACAGGGGGGCGTTTCATAATAATCATAACTCATTATAATTCTGCACACTCATTCATAATGATTACTTCTCAAATTGACTAGAAGAGTAATAGTGCGACTCTGTTATTTTACGTCAAAATAACGTTTTAAAACGTTATGCCATAGTAAGTAGCCTTAGAGAAACGTTATATAACGTTAAATAACGTTATAAAATGTTGTATAACGTTTTCTGTTTACTGGGTTGGGGCTACACTAGTAGCTGTGCTGTTCAGTGCTGTTCTAGTACTGTAATTGCCATACCCTTACGACGCTGTGCCTGGTGTAGATTTTAAATAGGTGCATATTAAAATTTTGAATATGTCAAGTTCTGAAATCAACCCATATCATAAAGTAGCAAGTCCAGTGAAGTCTTATCTTATAACTAGTCTTTTAGTAGAAAACCAATCTGACCTGTTAAATTCTTCAAGAGCTTTAATGAAGTTACACTTCTGAAACACCCCCCAGGGTGACTTACAAAGAGTTGTTCTAATGAAACTGTAACAAAATAGGACACAAGGTTTTCGTATTACTTTAATATAGTACCAAGGAGAGGGGAGAGAGTATCGTGTGACGCTTTCTTATAAATCATTAGACGCCACAAAATGAAGGTATTTTGTTACGCGACAAAAACAAGAAGGGATTAGAAACAGAGACACTTTTAATTAAAAATGTAGCAGAGCCTTAGTCGTACAGTGCCACAGTCAGCGGCCTGTGCTCTGTGTTGTGTGTTGTGTGTGGGGACTGGGGGCATGTACAGCATCAAGGCACATACAGACTACACTGTATACCTAACACTTTAAGGATGGACGTCACTAAATGATGACATTTGTCATCATGATGCATCAATGCAGCCCTGGGGAGTAACTACCACGTGCTGCATTGGCGCAAGTAGTATAGTATGTATCGGAACGGGACTATAGTTAAGTACTGTTTATTACTCAATCGACATGCAGCCAATCAGAGGCCTCCATTTGACCGGAAGTGACGTCACATGCCCATATAAGGGCATACCGGAAGTGACGTCACGTGACCTTGACCTAGTTAGAGGTCAAGGTCATGACTCAGCCAATCAGAGGCTTCCATTTGACCGGAAGTGACGTCACACGCCCATATAAGGGCATACCGGAAGTGACGTCATGTGACGTCACACGCCCATATAAGGGCATACCGGAAGTGACGTCATGTGACCTTCACATGTACATATAAGGGCATACCGGAAGTGACGTCAAGCGACCTTGACTTAGTTAGAGGCTTCTGATTGGCTGGTACACCGGAAGTGACCCATTTATGCAAATGAGGGGCCTACTTCTGGTCAAATGGAGACCTCTGATTGGTTGGGTCATGAAGAAATGTGTCTCTTAATTTAATTTTGTTTAGGAAGTGATCGATTTTAGGATCACGCGACCGGAAGTGACCTGATGAGTCACGTGACTAGAAGTGACGACGACACATACCTTAATTAGATGATTCAGCAGCGACCGGAGGAAGTGTCACTTTAAGAGGACACGCTAGTTAATTGTTATATTTGTTTTACTTACTAATAAAAGAAGACGTATGAAAATAAACACAACAATAATTTTATTTTATTTTTTTATTTTATTTTTTTCAATTCTAATAACACTCTATTTTTGAAAAGATGCGCTCAATCAATCAATAACACACTTTTTTCATATTTTAAAGGACTCGTTGTCACACCGTTAGAATGCACGCGACGCTTATAATACAAGTAGCGCACGTCATCTTTCTCTATGGTGTAAGTGGCCATTTTTGGTTCGTACCACTTTTGAAATTTATATTTACCGCAAGGAGAGTTTTTCGTTTTCGAAAACATTTTAAGAAGACGACTACTTCTGTACACTTTTTTTTGAGATTTTCTTTCACCGGTGCCGCTGATTTGATCGTAGCAAATGTAAGTCTTAGGGTTGACACTTGGGATCCCGTCACCTTCTCACGCCGCTTTCTTTTCTTTCTGAAGTATGTCTCTCTCAGGTGAGGTTTGACTACACACAGGCAAACATCAGAGGCACCCAATAGCGCTAATTCTACCTTCAGACAAAGGTCAGGCACGGCTGGCCTATAATAGATGGGTCAAGGGCTATTCTAGTGAGGGTCAGGCTACGCCGGACATTCAATAAAAAGCTGGAGTTTGGCAAACTTGCTTTTGAAAGTCTGACCATGCGGGATCCTCATGCCGTAGTCTGGCAATGCTGAACTCTTGGGAGAGTATGCCGGACTCTTGCTGGCCAGACTTTCAAGCAAATTTGCCAAAGTCCAGCTTGTTATTGAATTTCCGGCGTAGCCCAACCCTCAGTAGAATAGTCCTTGACTCATCTATTATAGGTCAGCAGCGCCTGACCCTTGTATGAGAGTAGTATTGGCGACATTGGCCGACTCTGATATTTACCCGTGTGTACGGCGGGAGGAGGGGGTTCACAGCTACTGCTTGCGCTTATAGAGCGCTACTAGCGGAGGTCTGGATGAGGAGACTACGGTGTTTGTCTTTTGCTTGTGCAGCTGCTGCTGCTGCTGCTGACGATGTCACGGATGCCGCTGACAGATACTGCTGCTTGTGCTGCACGAGACTGAGTAGCCGCTATTACTAATGCTACTAATACTAGTATGAGAAAATACATTTAGTCAATTGATTAAATCAAGGAGGTTTTCTGACTTCAGTGGATCGTTTAGCCATCGGCCACGGGCAAAACTTGAAACCATTTTATACATGGGACAATTGGCAGACTCGAAACGTGTTGGTACCATAGGGTCGATCATGTTCATCATCAGTTCAGGCAAAGGAAGTGTGTCGACAGCACGCGAAAACTTCATGTCTGAATGTTTCAACACAAGACTTTTTATCACACTCACACAGCTGCTTTGAAGAGTGAATCCTTGACCAAACTTGTGCTTTTCCAACACAGCTTCGGCCTCTTTCTGTGCAGTAAGGGATCTCTCTTTCGGGTTCATCTCAGTGCTGTCTAGCATGTCCTCAAAGTCTTTAACATAATGTTCCAACGGACTACAAATGATGGACTCCAGATCATCGTCCGCATATGTCGTCTCCTCGCACCATATTGTGTCTTCGCCTGTTTCGAATTCCGTCATTTTCTTGACAATCTCCTCCTGAGTGCCTTGCATATATCGAAGCTCCTTCAAGGAGTTGATAACTTGTATGGCGAAGACTGACAAACTTGAAGGAATTTCACCACAGTCAGGCCAAGTATACGGAGCTAAGAAAAATAACTCTAACAAAATCTTCTCCCTCTGTCCAAATGAAACTACTGTTCCGATGAAGTTGAAGCATGCTTCTATCCATTGCTCCTTGGTGACGTCCTTCCAATGTTTCTTTACCTCACATGCATCATAGGGCACCGTTTCTCTTCTTGCTTCAAGTGGGAGTTGCTTTTTCTTTCTTGGACTCATTTCGAGAGGGTTTCGATGCTCTGTAGCGTCAACACTTTCATAAACAAAGAAAATAGCAGAACTAACCATCGTAACGTGCTGAGCGAGCGTAGAGTGGACGATGCTACGAAGATGAAGGGCGGGTGGAGAAAGTGTGACTGGTGACAGGGGCGTTTCACTCCTTATGTACCCTGTCCTAGATAAGCCTCTTAAACGGCTGAAAAGACTCTCTAAGTACAGAGCTTCTACCGCAGGTGGGTTTAGACTTAAGCAGCTTAGTTCACACACATGTCTGTTAGAAAAAGCTACTTGCACACGCGCCTTCCTTTTTTTTTCACTAGTATTCACCCTCTGCCGACTTATAAGACACCTATACACTCTTTCTCGTGAAATCTATGGAAGATGATGGAAGGACCACTGACTACATTTTCTTTGATCAGAGCGTGGAGGACGGCGTCGAACGGAGGGAACGTTGTGAACACAGCTTATAGGTTTTTTGGAAGAGGTCTTGTAAAGTCAAACTGGCGAGAGAGATGGCGTCTTTCAACATGACAATGCTGCTATGTTGGAAAAAAATAGCGTGATTTTTTCAAAAAGCTTCTATGAAAGATTTGACGTCTTCGTTGTTGTAGTGGATCGAGTAATCTGTCATAGTTTGCTTCTTCTTGTCATACTAAACTTTCTGACATGTGGCGTAGTCGGATTTCGGCCATTTTGACGCCCGTCAGGTCGCTGTCAAAAGTCGATCTCGGTGGCAGGGGTTTTTTGTTTACTAGTTTCTTGGTATACGTCATCCATTCGTAAGTAAAGCAACCTTTCTCTTCGGTTGTAGTGAAAGCTCGCAAATAATTCGCGTAGCTGTAACAAAGTGCTAAAAAAGTTGACTACTACGTCAACTATTGATTGCTTCTCTTTATGACGCTGAATTGTTGGTTTCTTCGGTCTCCGGAGGCAAATAACGAGTGAAGGCGTATTTTTTGATCAGGTTCAAGTCGTAACTCTCCGAGTTGAAGCGTACGACTGGAGCTTGACGGATGTATCTCAGAAGCCGCTTCTTCAGTTGAACTAACGGTTGTCTGGTGTGAGCTGCAGCGAAGCCGCCTGGAGAAGGGGTGAATGTCAGTAGTATAGTATGTATCGGAACGGGACTATAGTTAAGTACTGTTTATTACTCAATCGACATGCAGCCAATCAGAGGCCTCCATTTGGTCACGTGACCGGAAGTGACCTACTTAGGGGATTAGTGGTGACGTCACGTGACCTAGTTAGCCAATCAGAGGCCTCCATTTGGTCACGTGACCGGAAGTGACCTACTTAGGGGATTAGCGGTGCATTCTGGGTAACCCTGCAGCCAATCAGAGGCCTCCATTGGGTGACCGGAAGTGACCTACTTAGGGGATGGTGCATTCTGGGTAACCTACTGACCTACTTAGGGGACCGGAAGTGACGTCATATGACCTAATTTAGGATCACGTGATCGGAAGTGACCTGATGAGTCACGTGACCGGAAGTGACGTCACACGACTTAATGGCCAATCGGAAGCGACCTGATTGATCACGTGACCGGAAGAAGAAGAAGTTTTTTTTTTGTTTAGGATCCCGTGACTGGAAGCGACGTCGTCACATGAGTGACGCTTTAAGAGACTGCGCGACTTACTAGTAAAAGAAGCCGTATGATAATAAAAACACAACAATATTTTCTTTTAATTTTTTTTTATTTTTTTTTTCAATCTTGATAAACACTCTATTTTTGAAAAGATGCACACGCTTATTTTTTTTTTTTTTTTTTCATATCTCTAAAGGACTCGTTGTCACACCGTCAGAATGCACGCGACGCTTATAATACAAGTAGCGCACGCCGTCTTTCTCTATGGTGTAGGTGACCATTTTGTTTCGCACCACTTTGAAATTTCTATTTACAGCAATGAGAGTTTTTCGTTGGCGAAGAACATCCAAGAAGGCGTCTGGTTCCTGGGGGTTTTGTTTCTTCTGTACGCCTTTTGCACTCCATTTTTTGGATTTTCTTTCACCGGTGTCGCTGACTCGATCGTAGCAAATGTAAGTCTTAGGGTTGAGACTTAGGATCCCGTCACCTTCCCACTCCGCTTTCATGAGCCCCGAAGTTCTCAGATCGTGAAGGTACCGTCTCTCACAACATCCGCCGGGCGGCGCACACCATTCTCGCACTCTTTCCGTTTTTGTCTTCACGAAAAGCTCTAAGTGCTCGTCGCACACCGCTGTCGGAAGCCACTTTCGTTTCTCTCTGAAGTACGTCTCTCTCAGGCGAGGTTTCACTAGGTCATCCAACGTGGCACCGCTGAGAGCCATGTAAAGACTGTCGGTGTCCATTTGACAAAGGGCATAATCGCGCCGATCGACGAATCTATCCAAGAAGTCGTATGTGAACTCTAACATTTTCAACTTCGCGTACTGGTATACCATGAACCCTATCTGAATAGGGAGGTTGTTCTTGACCGTTTTCGGTTGTAGTTCGACTTCAAACAGATCGGAAGTCAACTCGGACGCCTTTTTGAAGCGCCACGAATTGGCCAATAGTTCGAACTTCCGACTGTCAGTGTATCTCACCGCCGTGTGTTTTTCTTTGTTGCAGATTGTTTTACCGTACGTAGCGTTTCCCATTAACTTGTAACAGTCTGACAGAATTTTCTCGTTCTCGTTCACGTCGCCACGTCTTCGCGCCGCCGTCACTTCGTCCGCGAAACCGGCAAAGGAGCGTTTAGGTAGGTATTCTACCACCAGCTGCACTTTGGTGACTATCAAACCGTGCTCTAAATACCACTTGAGAAGCGGCGTTCCCAAGAGAATATTTTTTCCGTGGTAACTCCCTATCAGACATCTCTGAGGCGTGCTCAACAGCTTTTCTTCCTGCGCAAAGTCTGACATGTGAGGGCCTATGTCCGATTTTGAAACGGTCGCGTTCTTGAAAACGGGGGTCATTTCTTCGAAGTACTCTCGTAGGTGAGGCGGCGTAGTGATGTCCACTTGAACTAAACCGAACATTTTCTCCTCTTTCACAGCGGAAAGGATGTCGCTCTCGCTCATCGCGTTTCGAGACACTTTCAAAGCGTCAACCTTCCAGCGTTGTTGGGAGGCCTTGACCCGCTCATCTCGACGCTTCATCTCTCGCCATTCGCACTCCCACACGACGACCAGCTTGTAACCTAACGCTTTCAAGTAAGCGCTTACTCTGGTCGTTCTGTCGCGTCTCTCCTCTCTCAGTGAAGCGCACTGATATCGGTGCGACGGTATGCACTCGTGAGCGTGGAACCAACACCCGTGAAACTGGAAAACCGTATTAGAGGCCGCGTGAAATCCGTCCACGCGAATTCTCCGACAGCCTACCGCCATCTCGCCGCCGTTCAGAGCGTGGCGCAGTTTCACGTCGCGGTCGTGCTCTACGAAGCGTAACCACTCCAAAGCGCTGTGAGAGTTTCTTTGCCTGATTTCGGGCTTGAACTCGGTCTCGGGCCGTCTCACCGCGTAATAGCCCGTGCAGTGCGCTTCGCTCATGCAGCGCAAGTACAGAGAGTTAGCGTCTAGTCCTAGGATGTGTTGGCACGGTCTCGCTTCTTCGCCGTACTTGTGCTCCCTTATCCGCGTGGTGCCCTTCTCGTGAAATCTATGGAAGATGATGGAAGGACCGCCGACTAGATTCTCTTTGATCAGAGCGTGGAGGACGGCGTCGAACTGGGGAAACGTTGTGAACGCGTCTTCTAGGTTTTGGAAGAGGAAGCGTAAAGTCAAACCGGCGAGAGAAACTCCGTCTTTCAACATGTCGATGCCGCGATCTTGGAAAAATTTAGCGTGATTTTTCAGAGCTTCTATGAAAGGTTTCACGTCTTTGTTGTTGTAGTGGATCAAGTAGTCTTCCATAGTTTGCATCTTCTCGTCGGACCAAACTTTCTGACATGCGGCGTAGTCGGATTCGGACATTTTGACGCCCGTCAGCTCGCTGTCGAAAGCCGATCTCGGCGGCAGCGTTCTGTTTGCCAGTTTCCTGGTAGACGTCATCCATTCGTAAGGAAAGTGACCTTTCTCTTCGTTCCTGGTGAAAGCTCGCAAATAGGTCGCGTAGTTGTAACCGGGTGCCAAATAGTTGACTACGTCCAAGAAAACCGTGTGCTGTGTGTAAACCGCCAAGTATTGATTGCTTCTCTTTATGACGCTGAATTCTTGGTTTCTTCGGTCTCCGGAGGCGAAGAACGAGTGAAGGCGTATTTTGATCAGGTTCAAGTCGTAACGCCCCGAGTTGAAGCCCACCACTGGAGCTTGACGGATGTATCTCAGAAGACGCTTCTTCAGTTGAACTAACGGGTGTCTGGTCTGAGCCGCAGCGAAGCCGCCTGGAGAAGGGGTGGTGAACGTCGCCTCCTCCAGCAGGAGAGCTTCACCTATCGCCGCATCTAACTTCGCTAACGTCGGTCGGTAAAGTTCTAGCACAGCTTCCCCGATCGCTTTGGCGTTCTCGTTTATGTGATTTAAAACTCGGTCCAACAAGGGGTCGGAATCTGCGTCGGACGCTCTGACGAAGCAGACGGGCCCCTCCCACCCCGGAAAGTCGGATGCGACGCTAGCCGACAAAGGGACGTGATCCCACAGCAGGGACACGTGCTCCGTCGACGGTTCTTTGCACGGTCTGAAGAAAGCCTCGAAATCGAAGGCGATCTTGTAAGGGTAGATTCCGGAATGTCCGTCGGGGGGAAAAATGGAGAAGTCTGCTAGCGCTTCGAAAATCGTTCTCGAATTTTGGTAGATGCCACCTACGTAGCGCAACTTGACTTGTCGGCAAGAGGAAAGCTGGTTCCTGTGTCTCTTCAGCAAGAACTCGGTGGTGAACGCCGCCTTACACTTGCAACATTCGTATATGCCCGCGTACGCGTTGAAGTCCGTGACGAGAGAGACGTGCAAACCGCCTTTCGCCGTCAGGTGTAGGTTGACTTTACCTCGGGCGGCCACAGTTCTGGAAGGCGGTCTGATCAGAGTAACGCGTCTTCTCAACTTCCGCCCCGGCACTTGACGCGACGCGGTGTAAACCGCTATTTGTACGTCAAACAAGTTCTCTAACGCGGGTAAGTCGCGGATGTTCAGACCCGGAAAGGATTCAGGTGTGGCAGCGGGACAGAACTGACGTAACAAATCTGAAGCGCGCTTGCTGGTGTTGTATAAGTGAAAGGAAATGCAGCGGAAGATGCAGAGGTTGTCCTTGTTGGGAAAATCTAACACGCCGCTTCTCTTTCCAACTCGACCGGCCTGAGTGATCCTACCGCCTATGGGGAATTCCCCCGGTCCCATGTAAACGCAGATGTTCAAATTGGTAGGAAAAAGAACGTGCCACTTGGTGTCAGCGTCGCAAAGTTTCCGTACCTCCTCGCAAGCGACGGTGTTTTGCATCTTTGAGAGGAGCTCTTCCAAAGTTTCTGAATTAGTTACAGTAGGGAGCGGTTGTATGAGAGTTGCGTTGTTCTGGGAGGCGTGGAAGTAGCGCAGTTTGCTCTTGTCTTCTCTGTGTTGTAACAGTAAGCCTACCGAGAAACCCACTTTGTATCTGAATCTTTGTGTCAAGTGAATGCGACGCATAGTATCTACAGCGTCACTCAACTCGCCGGTTGGTAGCCTGAAGTTTGTTACACTCACGCGAGTCCCGTGCATCCTGACGCCCGTTTGTATCGCAGGCCAATTCGCCGTGAACGTTTCCTCCCCGTTCGGTACAGCACATATGCGCGGAGGGACGGTCACCCCGTCCAGAGATTCGCGTCGACAAGCGCTCTTTCGGCAATCCCCTTCGCCGCATAGAGGGCAAAACTTAGCTACTACTCTACAATTTTCTACGTGTCTCTCGTGGTTGTACGCTCTTTTAAACATTTTGAAACACTTTTCGCATACGTACTGTGTCATGTTTTTTTTTCACTCGGTTACCAACTACTTAGCCGTCTAACTATCTATCTATCTATCTAGCCATCTATCAATCTGTCGTCTATGTAACTATCTTTCTGTCTGCTGTCTGTGTATCCGTCTGTCTGTCTGTCTGTCTGTCTGTCTCATACAGCGTACGTCAAACGCTGTGTGTGTGTGTGTGCGCGCGTGAGCGTTGAGCGTCTCTCATTCCGAATCTATGCCGAGATATTTCAGAATGATCTCTGTTTTGTCATCCAACTCTTTGAGCGCTCTGGCGGACAGCGTCACCCCCTGCTGTGTGGGTTTTTTGTCAGGACCTTCGTACTTGCGCACGTGGACGAGGTTCTTACCGCTGTAGTAGCTCACAGCTGCGTACACTTCGCCCGCCTCATCCAGCACTGCGAACCAGGGGGTGTGATTAGGTTTTCCTTGCGCGGCCGCTGTGTCGCGTATGCGCACCACTGCGCGGATATCGGCGATGCGTGCTATGAGCTCGCGCAGCGCGTCGGCCGTGAAGTGCACTCGCTTGCTTCTGGTCAGAGACGCCTCTTTCACCTGGCCGTCTTTTGTGTAGCGCGGCCTCCTAGACAGTCTAGCCACGTCCTCCCAGATCTCCAGCTTCAAAGCTCCGTCTAAGCAGAACTCTAACCCGAGTGTTTTCTCTGCTTCTTCTCGTCCATCTCCTTCTTTTTCTTGTATTTTTCTCTTCTTAGTGGGCCTTGTTGTTCTGGAACTCACCTTAGAACGTTTCACACCCGCAGGATGAGTAACACCATCAGCGTGAGCTGAATCAGCAGCAGAACCGATAGCAGGAGCAGCGTCAGCGCTGGTGGTATCGGAGGTCTCGTTGTTGGAACAGCGCAGCCACACGCCGTCCGTGCTGTGTGTAGCGGTAGAAGATGAAGCGCCGCCGCCGCCCTCGTAAGGTGGCGGTGAGGGCAGTCGCCACGGACCGGACGGGGGGGCGCTAGCAGTGGAGGAAGTGAGGTCGAAAGGTCGAAGAGGGAAGCCGAAAAACGTACCGCTCACCCCTTGCCCTTCGGGTTCTTCGTACGCCTCGTCGTCAGCGTCGTTCTCTGTCTCACCCTGTTGCTGCTCCTCCTCCTCCTCTTCTTCTCGGTTCAGGGGCTGAGTGTCCGAATAGCTGTAACTCTCAGCGCGAGCGGCGTCGAGGGCGTCCGTCGATGTAGTGGTGGAGGAGAGGGGCTGTGCAACGTGCGGCAGGTCATCAAAGTCATCAACAGTAGTGGGGAGGTAAAAACCCGGTTGCCAGTACTGCGCTGTGCCAGGAGCGTTGTCGTCAGTAGTAGTAGCAGTAGCAGCAAGTGCAGCAGAAGCAGCCGCAGCAGGCGCAGCCGCAGCAGACGCAACAGTAGCAGGCGCAGCAGCAGCCTCAGCAGGCGCAGCCGTAGCAAGCGCAGCAGTAGCAGGCGCAGCAGCAGCAGCAGCAGCAGCAGCAGCGGCAGGCGGGACGGCGGTAGCAGCGGCAGCGCGCTTAGCAGCAACGTGTACCGTCGCGAGTGTAACAACGTCGCTAGCACGACGACTGCTACCAGTAGTACTACTAGTACTACTACCACTACTACTACTACTGCTACTACTAGTGCTACTGCTACTACTACTACTACTACTACTGCCGCGAGCGCTCGCTACAGCAGGAGGGTGATAAGACCAACCGGCTGCGGCGGTAGTCTCATGTTCAGTAGCAAGAGCAGGCACTGACGCTAAACGAACGCTGTTCCGCGTAGTCTTCTTGTTCTTGAACGCCGCTAGCTGTTGTCTTTTGCTCATGGTGGTGACTGTAGAGAGCAGCAAAAAAGAATGAGTGAGTGAATGGAGGTTTCCAAGCCCCTTATATACGCCTTCTCGCTTCTAGAGCTAAGCTACTTACCGACCCTGTTCAGCTGCCGCCGGCTGGCCGGCGGCCATTCACAAAGAGAAACAAAAAGACATAAGGCATGACGTTTTCAGCTGGATCCCTTTCCCCCCCCCTCTTTTGAGAGATCGACTGTGATGATGAGCTAAGCCGCTTACCACCCTGTTCAGCAATTCAACGCGCATTAGCTGTATAAAGGGTTAAGCGGTTGCTGCCTGCCGTCGACTGACCGGCGGCGGCCATTCACAAAGACATAAGGTATGACGTTTTCAGCTGGATCCCTTTTTGAGGGATCCACTGTGGTGAGCTAAGCCGCTTACCACCCTGTTCAGCCATTCAGCGCGCGTTAGCTGTATAAAGGATTAACGGTAACGGTGATGAGCTTACAGTGTGTATACAAAAAAAAACTACAGGAGGCGTGTGGCGTGAAGCAGGACCCCCCTAAGACGAACGTGTCTGTCTGTGAGTAGAGGCGTGTGCATGTGGTGAGCGACTTAAGTGTAAGACAAAAATCGCCACCTCCTGCCGTGGTGAGTAGACCGGGCCGGCCAGGCGGGCGGGCGGCCGGCTAGTTCAATAGGGAGGGGTGACAGCTGCCTAAGGCTGTGCATGAAAAAAAATCCGATTTTCACCTGACCTCTGACGTTTGTTACAATGAATGTCAGAGGGAGGGAGACGTCCTCGGGTAGGGGGTAGGAGGTATTAAGGCTATGAGTGAGGAAAAAACACCGTTTTCAGCTGGTCTCCACGGATAGCGATGCCACACCCCCTCGTCATCTAAGCTCTTAAGGAGCGGAGCGGCTGAAAAAGCGTCATGCGGACAGGGCGCTAGACAGCTGGAGCGCTGTTGGAAATGGGATTAAACTCCCTCTGTATAAAAAGCTCTCATTTCTGTTGGAAAAAAAACATATCGCCTCTGACCCCAGTAACGGCTACTACCACCACCACCGCCACCACCACCACCGCCGCCGCCGCCGCCGCCGCCGCCGCCGCCGCCGCTGCCGCCGCCGCCAAGACGAGACGAGATGGCTCAAGCTATTCCACTTTCAAGCTCGCCTTCACCGCCCGGTGCGCCTGAAAAAAAGTTAATGCGGCTTGACGACGTGAGACGCGGCGCGAGGCAGCAGACCGATGATGGGGAGACCCGACAGGTAGGACAGCGGCGGTTAGCCTATAGCGACGCCTTGCTTCGTCAACTAGGTAAAGAGTTGAGCGGCTGTTGGAGAGAGTTGGGCAGTAGCTTAAAAGTCAGCGCCGCCCGTATGGATGCTCTAGTAGAGCGCAGTGTCAAGACACCGGAGGAGCTGTGTACGGCGATGTTCCGAGTGTGGTGGGGTGAAACCCCGCATCGTCATAGATGGGGCGAGCTCGGTCGCGTCTTCACCCGCATAAGACGCATGGAACTGTTGGCTCAGTGGATGGCCCTTCTCCACAGACAGGGGTTGGATTTCGAAAACCCCGACTCGCGCGCGATGCATAAGCACTTGGGCACCCTCGGCAGACGTCTGGGTAGCAGGTGGAAAGAGGTGGGGGACCATTTAAAATTGTCGCCTGAGAGGTTAGATAAGATCGCTGAAGAATGCGAATACGGAGGAAGTCCCGCTGAGTGGGCCTTCCGAGTGTTGAAAATGTGGCAAGATGAAGCTGACGGCGCCGGCGGTACGCCTTTTGAACTCCTTCGAGTGTTGACTGAGGACATGGGAAAGTTTGGCCTCGGCATCGCGATATTACTTGACTTTATCAAGCAAGAAACAACGAGAACGACGGACATGTGAATTGTTGTGTTTTATTTTCATACGTCTTCTTTATTAGTAAGTAAAAAAAAAAATATCATAACAATTAAGACGCGCGATCTCTTAAAGTGTCACTTCCTCCAGTCGCAGCTGATCGCCTCATCGCAGCACGTGATAAACAAAAAAAAAACGAAGAGACACGCTTCTTCCTCTCGAGAGGAAGAAGCGTGTCTCTCGATTGAAATCTTTTTCTTTTCTTTTTTTCTTAAAAGAGACAAACGCGCCCCTTAGAGTGCTCCCCCACCCCCCTAGAGTGCCCCCCTCCCCCCTCCCCCCCTCCCCCCCACCACCCGCCCCATGCATCCTAAAAGCGCCCCCCTCCCCATGCATCTTAAAGAAGCCCCCCTCCCCCCCTCCCCTCCCCTCCCCCCCTTATACACTCTAAAGAACGCTTCTACCTAGTTCAATAAGTCACTTCCAGTCGCTCGTAAAACAATAAAAAATGAAAAAAAATGAAAAAAAAACTTATATCGTAGTGTTTTTTATTAGTTTACCGAAAAAAAATAAGAGACTCGCCTCCTCCTCCAAAAAAAAAAGATATCACATTTTAAAGCCCGTGACCCCTTAAAGACGCTCATCTCTTCATTAAGTCGCGTGACGTCACTTCTTCTTCTTCTTCTTCTTCTTCTTCTTCTTCTTCTTCCGGTCACGTGATCAATCAGGTCACTTCCGGTCACGTGATCCTCAATGAGGTCACTTCCGGTTGGCCATTAGGTCATGTGACGTCACTTCCGGTCCCCTAAGTAGGTCAGTAGGTTACCCAGAATGCACCATCCCCTAAGTAGGTCACTTCCGGTCACCCAATGGAGGCCTCTGATTGGCTTCAGGGTTACCCAGAATGCACCGCTAATCCCCTAAGTAGGTCACTTCCGGTCACGTGACCAAATGGAGGCCTCTGATTGGCTAACTAGGTCACGTGACGTCACCACTAATCCCCTAAGTAGGTCACTTCCGGTCACGTGACCAAATGGAGGCCTCTGATTGGCTGCATGTCGATTGAGTAATAAACAGTACTTAACTATAGTCCCGTTCCGATACATACTATACTACTAATGTCGCTTCCTCTAGCAGGAGAGCTTCACCTATCGCTACATGTAACTTCGCTAAGGTTGGTCGGTAAACTTCTAGCACAGCTTTCTCGATGACTTTGACGTTCTCGTTTATGTGATTTTTAAACTCGGTCTAACAAGGGGTCGGAATCTGCGTCGGATTCTCTGACGTACGCTGCCCTTCCTACCCCGGAAAGTCGTATGCGACGCTAGCCGACATCGCTGCATAGAGGGCAAAACTTAGGTATCGTTCTTCATTTTTCTACGGGTCACTCGTGATTGTACGGTCTTTTAAAAATTTTGAAACACTTTTCGCAAACGTCCTGCGGCATGTTTTTCTTTTTTTTGTTTTTTCACTTATTTACCAAATATTAAAAAAATAAACGTTGTTTATCACTTCGAATACTAGACGCCTCTTACCACACGATGCTATTAGCATAGTGAAAGACGTCTGTAGTGTAGGATCGATTTCAACAGATGTCCATCTTACTGCAGGGATCAGACGAGAGTCGTCAACACTGGAGTGTCACAGCTCACTTTTATTTCTTTGGGTACAGCTGCATACAACCCTTGAACATACATTGCGACGTCGCCGCGTCCCATGTAGTCTTCCAACACTTTCATCAGAGCCATAGGCTCAGACGTCTCGTTGTACTTCCAAGCTTTCAGCACTTCATACACAGGGTTCTTCACAGTCCTGTCAGAAGGCACAGGTTGAGAGATGGAAGTTACTTCATGAGAAGTCAACCCTAAGTAGATCCCTATGGTCTTCCAGTCTCTAGGGCAGAGCTCAGCTAAAAGAGAGAAATATTTCTGCACTTTCCACTCCATGTCTCCACTCTCTAAGCCATCCCACATGTCATGCTTGTCCATGTACTCACGTGAGAATTTGATGAGGTCCATACGGTAAGATTCTTCCAAGGCGGTGGCTAGGTCCTTCCACCTACTAGTACAACTTTTCTGGTACCAAGTAGTGAACATTTCTCTAGCTTGAGTTATGACACTTGTCTCACAACTGAGATATCCCATATCCTTCAAGTTCACTTCAAGGAATGAACCTAACCGTATGTAATCTGATGTCGGCAACTTACCACTTATTTTCAGTAGCATAGCGTCTGACAAGTATCCTAACGGCTCTGCTTTGAAGTATGATGATACAGGTACTACTGCAGCAGAACCAATAACAGGAGCAGCGTCTGCGCTGGTATCAGACGCCTCGTTGTCGGAACAGGGCAACCACATGACTTCGTAAGGTATTGGTGAGGGCAGGCGCCACGGACCGGACGCACTACCAGTGGAAATGAGGTCGAAAAACGGACTGTGCGCCCGTGACCCTTCGGGTTCCTCGTACGCCTCGTCGTCAGCGTCGTTCTCTGTTTCACCCTGTTGCTTTAGGACATGTATGTCTACTACGCGCTGCTGGGGCTGAGTGTCCGAATAGCTGTAAGTCTCAGCGCGAGCAGCGTTGATGGCGTCGGTTGATGAAGCGGTGGAGAAGTTCTGTGCAACGTACTGCGTGTCAGTACTAGTAGCGGTAGTCGCAGCAAGAGGTGTAGCAGCAGCAGCAGTAGCAGGCGCAGCAGCAGTAGCAGCAGCAGCAGCAGCAGCAGCAGGAGCAAGCGCAGCGCTAGCAAGTGCAGCAGTAGCAGGCGCAGCAGTAGCAGGCACAGCAGCAGCAGGCACAGCCGCCTCAGCAAGCGCCGCAGTAACAGGCGTGGCAGCAGCAGCAGCAGCAGCAGCAGCAGGCACAGCAGTAACAGGCGCGGCAGCAGCAACAGCAGCAGCAGCAGCAGTAGCAGCAGCACTAGCAGCACGAGGATCACTAGCAGCCGCAGCAGGCGCAGCAGTAGCGGCAGCAGTGTGCTCAGCAGCAACAACCGTCGCGAGTGTAACAACGTCGCTACTACTGCTGTGTGCGCTCGCTACAGCGGGAGGGTGATAAGACCAAGCGGTTGCGGCGGTAGTCTCAATTTCAGTAGCAAGAGGAAACGCTGACAGTAAACGATCACCGTTCTGCGTATTCTTCTTGTTCTTGAACTCGATTAGATCCTTGGACGACAGTAGTTGTTGTGTTTTGCTCATGGTGGTGCCTGTAGAGAGCAGCAAAAGACTGAGTGAGTGAACGGATGTTTCCAGGCCTCTTATATACGCCTTCTCGCTTCTAGAGCTAAGCTACTTACAGCTCTCTTCAGCTGCCCGCCGGCTGACCGGTGACCATTCACAAAGAGAAACAAAAAGTCATAAGGCATGATGTTTTCAGCTGGATCCCTTTCCCCCTCCCCTTTGAGAGATCGACTGACACGAGCTAAGCTACTTACTGCCTTGTTCAGCAATTCAACGTGCGTTAGCTGTATAAAGGATTAAGCAGTTGCTGCCGCCAGCTGACCGGCGGACATTCCCAAAGAGAAACAAAAGACATAAGTCATGACGTTTTCAGCTGGATCTCTTTCCCCCCTCCCTCTTTTTTTTTTGAGAGATGGACTGCCATGAGCGGGCGGTGTACCGACTGTACTAATTCAACGCGCATTAGCTGTATAAAGGATTAAGCAGTCATGAGCTTAGAGTGTGTATACAAAAAAACTACAGGAGGCGTGTAGTGTGAAGCAGGACCCCCTAAGACGGGAGTGTCTGTCTGTGAGTAGAGTCGTGTGCATGTGGTGAGCGACTTAAGTGTAAAACAAAAAAAAATCACCGCCTCCTGCCGTGGTGAGTAGACTGGCCGGCGGCGGCCGGCTAGTTCAATAGGGGTGACAGCTGACTAAGGCTGTGCATGAAAATCCGATTTTCACCTGACCTCTGACGTTTGTTACAATGAATGCCAAAGGGGGAGAGAGTTGTCCTCAGGTAGGGGGTAGGAGGTAAGGCTAATGGATAAGGAAAAAAAAACACCATTTTCAGCTGGCCACCACAGATGGCGATGACATACCCCTCGGCATCTAAGCTCTTAAGAAGCTCTTACGGAGCGGAGCGGCTGCTGGACAGCTGGGGTGAGTAGACTGGCCGGCGGCGGCTAGCTAGTTCAATAGGAGTGACAGCTGACTAAGGCTGTGCATGAAAATCAGATTTTCACCTGACCTCTGACGTTTGTTACAATGAATGCTAAAGGGGGAGAGAGTCGTCCTCAGGTAGGGGGTAGGAGGTAAGGCTAATGGATAAAGAAAAAACACCATTTTCAGCTGGCCACCAAAGATGATGATGACACGCTCCTCGTCATCTAAGCTCTTAAGAAGCTCTTACGGAGCGGAGCGGCTGCTGGACAGCTGGGGTGCTGTTGGAAATAGGATTAAACTCCCTCTGTATAAAAGCTCTGATTTCTGTTGGAAAAAAACCATAGCACCTTTGACCACAGTAACGTCTACTACCACCACCACCAGCACCACCGTCGCTGCCACCGCCGCCGCCGCCGCCAGTCACAGCTGATCACCTCATTAAAAGCATGTGACGTCGTCGCTTCTAGTCACTTGCTTCATCAAGTCGCTTCCAGGCACGTGATCTTAAAGACCCTCACTTCTTAAACAAAAAAAACGAAGAGACACACTTCTTCCTCTCGAGAGGAAGAATGACGTATATAAGGAGGCTGACACGTGTATAGGTGCCTTATTAGTCGGCAAGGGGTAAATACTAGTGAAAAAGGAAGACAGGTGTGCAGGTAGCTTTCTAACAGACACGTGTGTGCACTAAGCTGCTTAAGTCTAAACCCCCCTGCAGTAGTCAAGTAGCATGTGAAAACTTACTTAACAGATCACTTAATTGAGTAGAGACTCTGTACTGAGAGAGTCTTTTCAGCTGTTTAAGAGGATTATCTAGGACAGGGTACATAAGGAGTGAAACGCTGCTCTCATTCATCGTAGCATCGTCCACTCCACGCTCGCTCAGCATGTTATGAGGGTTATTTCTACCTTTACAGCTTCTTTTCTTATCGAAGTGTCGACGCTACAGAGCATCGAAACTCTCCAAATGAGTCCAAGAAAGAAAAAGCAACTCCCACTAGAAGCAAGAAGAGAAACAGTGCCCTATGATGCATGTGAGGTAAAGAAACATTGGAAGGACGTCACCAAGGAGCAATGGATAGAAGCATGCTTCAACTTCATCGGAACGGAAGTAGTTTCATTTGGACAGAGGGAGAAAATTTTGTTGGAGCTATTTTTCTTAGCTCCGTATAGTTGGCGTGACTGTAGTGGTGAAATTCCTTCAGGTTTTTCAGCGTTCGGCATACAAGTTATCTGGTCTTTGAAGAAGCTTCGATATATGCAACGCACTCACGAGGAGATTGTTCAGAAAATGACGGAATTCGAAACAAAAGAAGTATGGTGCGAGGAGACGACATATGCGGACGATGATCTGGAGTACATCATTTGTAGCCCGTTGGAACATTATGTTAAAGACTTTGAGGACATGCTAGCCAGCACTGCGATGACCGCGAAAGAGAGATCCCTTACTGCACAGAAGGAGGCCAAAGCTGTGTTGGAAAAGCTCAAGTTTGGTCAAGGATTCACTCTTCAAAGCAGCTGTGTGAGTGTGATAAAAAGTGTTGTGTTGAAACATCCGGACATGAAGTTTTCGCGGGCTGTCGACACACTTCCTTTGCCTGAACTGATGATGAACATGATCGACCCCGTCGTACCAACATGTTTCGACTCTGCCAATTGTCCCATGTATAAAATGGTTTCAAGTTTTGCCTGTGGCCGATGGCTAAACGATCCACTGAAGTCAGAAAACCTCCTTGATTTAGTCGACTGACTAAATGTATTTTCTCATACTAGTATTAGTAGCATTAGTAATAGCGGCTACTCGGTCTCGTGCAGCACAAGCAGCAGCATCTGTCAGCAGCAGCTGCTGCAGCAGCAGCACGATCAGCACAAGCAGCAGCTGCTGCAGCAGCTGCACAAGCAGCACAAGCAGCAGCATCTGTCAGCAGCATCCGTGACATCGTCAGCAGCGGCAGCAGCAGCAGCAGCAGCAGCTGCACGAGTAGCACAAGCAGCAGCATCTGTCAACAGCATCCGTGACATCGTCAGCAACTGCAGCAGCTGCACGAGCAGTACAAGCAGCAGCAGCTGTCAGCAGCTGCAGCAGCTGCACGAGCAGCACAAGCAGCAGCACCGACAGCAGCAGCAACAGCAAATCAGCAGCAGCAACAGCAGCAGCAGCGGCAATGTGGACCGCTAAATTCGAGATGGTGACATATCTGTTTCTTAGAATCGACATTCGACATGAGGTCTAGTGACATTTGACATGAAGCTTGAAAAACATAGTGACAGGTGACATGAGCAATTCTTAAAATCGACATGAGATATGAGCATAATTAAGCGACATCGACATGCGCCATGGCTATTTTTTATTTTTTTTGAAGACAACCGCCATAGCTTCCTTATCCAGACCTCCACTAGTAGCGCTCTATAAGCGCAAGCTTTGCCTTAAGAGAGCTGTGGCTGTGAACCCTCTCCTCTCTCCGTACACACAGGTAAATATCAGAGTCAGCCAATGTCGCCAATACTACTCTCATACAAGGGTCAGGCGCTGCTAGACTATAATAGATGGGTCAAGGACTGTTCTACTGAGGGTCAGGCTAGGCCGGACATTCAATAACGGGCTGGACTTTGGCAAATTTGCTTGAAAGTCTAGCCAGCAAGAGATGCACATCATCATAAACGCGATCATGATACCTTTCATTGTAAGTAGACTCGCCTCTCTGCCCTCTCTTTTAGAGAGGGCAGAGAAGCGAGTCTCACTCTTAAAAAACCCTGCCCCTCCCCCCCTCCCCCCCCTCCCCCCCCATGCATCTTAAAGAGTGCCCCCCAGAGTGCCCCTCTCCCCCCCTCCTAGAAAAAAAGAGCCGTATTTTTAAATTATTTTTTAGCAAGCTTTTTCAGCTTGCTTTTTTTTTCTTTTTTTAAATTTATTTATCCATCAAAATCTCAAGTGACTTATTTTGAAAGCCAACCTAGTAGTCACGTGACCCCCTTAAGTAGGTCACTTCCCGTCACGTGACCTATTTGAATTTCCCGCCAACATGGTGGTCACGTGACCCTCTTAAGTAGGTCACTTCCGGTCACGTGACCTATTTGAATTTCCCGCCCAAAGGTCACGTGACCGGAAGTAGGTCACTTCCGGTCACGTGACCTATTTGAATTTCCCGCCAAAAGGGAGGCCTCTCATTGGCTGCTTTTGAATTTCCCGCCAAAAGGGAGGCCTCTGATTGGCTGCAGGTCGATTGAGTAATAAACAGTACTTAACTATAGTCCCGTTCCGATACATACAATACTACTGGCGCATCATGCCGACCCTTCGGCAGTGTCTAAACCCGTAGGGTCGGCATGAAGCTTGAATGCAGCACTGACGAGTTACTCGCCAGGGCTGCATCCATGCATTATGACGACCAAGGGCATGATGCATTAAGTCATCATACCGTCCTTAAAGTGTTAAGGTATTTGATGAGAAGTAAAGACGTAAAATGCCACATAGTGAGTCAATGTGCCATGACCTTTGTCTTCATGAATGCCCGATGAATGAGAGCAGTCTTGTTGAGTAATTTGCCAACCAGTGCGACAGAGGTAGTATTCATACTCGTAGCAACCCTTTAATGCATCATTATCATCGCATTAGTGCATCATGCCCTGGTGAGTGACTCATTAATGCATCATGCCAACTACGCTAGTTTGCTACACTCGTGAAGAGTCAGCATGATGCATCAATGCAGCCCTGGAGAGCTACTCGCCGCCTCAACATGTCAATACCACATACTTCAAGTAGATCAGCAACATGATATTTCTATCTGTTACACTCACTTGACACATGTATCTAAAGCTGTATTGTGTGGTTCCCACTGTGCCCACCACGGCCACCATGGCGCTGTTGTTGACCTGCTACACTCTTGTACACGACCACCATCACCACTCTCCCAGCACAGTCTCAAATAAGACTCTGCCTAACATATGGACTTCAGGAAATCTGTGGAAGAAGGGAAGAAAATGGTACTACTTGTCTGCTCTGCTATCCGCATAACATACATAGTGTGTCCTTACACAAAAAGTAGTTCCTACAATTATATCAGATTTCTACTACAAAAAATGTCACAACTTTCTTTTATGTTAAACAACATTTGTTCATACATTCCGTTAGATATTTGAATCCATTCATAGCTGTATAAGTGAATATTTCAAAAGCATGGCGTAGGTCATTTTTCATGGAAACCCGCCGCAATTTGGCAGAGAAGGAAGTAGTGCCTGTAGATACAAATGATAGAATGTGCAGGTACATTGCACCATTACGGCTGTCTCCCCCCCCCCCCCCCCCCGTATGCGGCTATCCAGTATAGGGCCTAGTCGGGACTGGAGCTGGTTGCGGTGGCCAGCACTGATAAGAGCTGATAAGACTGTTACTAGCCTGTCCCCTGTTTGTCCCCTATTTGTACCCATAGTGGGATGTCTTATCAGTTGGTTTAACCGCAACCAGCAAAATATAAGATGGCGGACCCACAGGGTGCAGCTCCAGATTTCTATACAGAGCGCTTCTCGGGTCCCCCTCAGGGGGCCTATACCCCACCACAGGGCCCCCGCTGCACCCACAATGTGCTGATGACGCCGCGTCCTGCCCGTGTCCTGACAGCGTCTTGGTTTCGTCTTGATGGCGTCTTGGTGGCGTCTTGGTGGCGTCTTGGTGGTGTCTCATGGTATTTACCGTAGAATGGATCCCTGACTACCGCTCTCCTCATGGATGCTGTGCTGTGTGGAAGGGGATCTGTTTGGGGGGTACGGTGTGGTGTGTGGGTGTACAGAGGCAACTGGAGACGGTTGCTTTACAGGAAAGAGTCAGGGAACTTGATGCCTGAATAGAAAGAGATCAGTACACAATTGGAATAGAGGTATTGGGTTCATTCTAAATATGTGTAGGCTGTTCATTGGTGCTGGTATCATCAGCAGATGAATTCTGGAGGTCAGTCTGTTCATAACATTTATGAACCTCTTTTCTTCATCTATATTATTGAACATGCTCAACAATGTTTATATACATATATGAAAGCCAGCATGGTCTTTTTTCTAATAAGTCATAACCTGTTGTGAATTATGTGGATGCGGTACACATGTGACATAAAAGAACAGGGACATGCAACACCTGTAAATGCTATCAGTACTTAAAAAACAGACGAACATACAAATAATAATAACAATGATAACACCATGATATTACTGGATATAGACATGGCTTCATAACAAGCATCACAACAACAGCAGCACCCTGTCTATATGTACATACACCCTGCCCTCAGCAACTCAGAGTAGCTCACACAGGAGCTCAGACAGCAGCTCACACAGCAGCTCACCGAGCAGCTCACACAGCAGCTCACACAGCAGCTCACACAGCAGCTCACACAGCAGCTCACACAGCAGCACACAGAGCAGATCATACAGCCGCTCACACAGCAGCTCACACAGCAGCACACATAGTAGCACGCACAGCAGCACACACAGTACCACACACAGCAGCTCACACAGCAGCACACACAGCAGCTCACACAGCAGCTCACACAGCAGCTCACACAGCAGCTCACACAGCAGCTCATACAGCAGCTCACACAGCAGCACACACAGCAGCTCACACAGCAGCTCACACAGCAGCTCATACAGCAGCTCACACAGAAGCACACACAGCAGCTCACACAGCAGCTCACACAGCAGCTCACACAGCAGCTCACACAGCAGCTCACACAGCAGCTCACACAGCAGCTCATACAGCAGCTCACACAGAAGCACACACAGCAGCTCACACAGCAGCTCACACAGCAGCTCACACAGCAGCTCATACAGCAGCTCACACAGAAGCACACACAGCAGCACACACAGCAGCTCACACAGCAGCTCACACAGCAGCTCACACAGCAGCTCACACAGCAGCACACACAGCAGCTCACACAGCAGCTCACACAGCAGCACACACAGCAGCTCACACAGCAGCTCACACAGCAGCTCACACAGAAGCACACACAGCAGCTCACACAGCAGCTCACACAGCAGCTCACACAGAAGCACACACAGCAGCTCACACAGAAGCACACACAGCAGCACACACAGCTGCTCCGAGCTACTCCGAGCGGTCAGGGTGAATTGTCTCTGGGCATATCAAAGAACATGACGTGGACATTATGGAGTCAATTTTCACGTTAACGCGGAGAACCTCAGGTTACATAACCCGACCCTCCCCGCCCGGCGCTGCTACCTGCTGCGTGGTAGCCGCAGGGCCATGTTGCATGGGCCATGTCGCACACCAACATTAGGTAGGTGATGATTGTGTGGTGCCTCCATGTGGCAGTGATCGGGTGGTGCCTCCTTGCGGCAGTGATCGGGTGGTGCCTCCATGAGGCAGTGATCGGGTGGTGCCACCATGTGGCAGTGATCGGGTGGTGCCTCCATGTGGCAGTGATCGGGTGGTGCCTCCATGAGGCAGTGATCGGGTGGTGCCACCATGTGGCAGTGATCGGGTGGTGCCTCCATGTGGCAGTGATCGGGTGGTGCCACCATGTGGCAGTGATCGGGTGGTGCCACCATGTGCCCAGTGGGCACAGAACATTGAATCAACATTGACGAATGGTTGTCAATGTTGATTCAAAGTTGATTCAAGGTTGATTCAATGTTGAACTGAATTTTGTGCCCACTGGGTGGCAGTGATCGGGTGGTGCCACCATGAGGCAGTGATCGGGTGGTGCCACCATGAGGCAGTGATCGGGTGGTGCCACCATGTGGCAGTGATCGGGTGGTGCCACCATGTGGCAGTGATCGGGTGGTGCCTCCATGTGGCAGTGATCGGGTGGTGCCACCATGTGGCAGTGATCGGGTGGTGCCACCATGAGGCAGTGATCGGGTGGTGCCACCATGTGGCAGTGATCGGGTGGTGCCTCCATGAGGCAGTGATCGGGTGGTGCCACCATGTGGCAGTGATCGGGTGGTGCCACCATGAGGCAGTGATCGGGTGGTGCCTCCATGTGGCAGTGATCGGGTGGTGCCACCATGAGGCAGTGATCGGGTGGTGCCTCCATGAGGCAGTGATCGGGTGGTGCCACCATGTGGCAGTGATCGGGTGGTGCCTCCATGAGGCAGTGATCGGGTGGTGCCACCATGAGGCAGTGATCGGGTGGTGCCACCATGTGGCAGTGATCGGGTGGTGCCACCATGTGGCAGTGATCGGGTGGTGCCACCATGAGGCAGTGATCGGGTGGTGCCACCATGTGGCAGTGATCGGGTGGTGCCACCATGAGGCAGTGATCGGGTGGTGCCACCATGTGGCAGTGATCGGGTGGTGCCACCATGCGGCAGTGATCGGGTGGTGCCTCCATGTGGCAGTGATCGGGTGGTGCCTCCATGTGGCAGTGATCGGGTGGTGCCTCCATACGGCAGTGATCGGGTGGTACCTCCATGAGGCAGTGATCGGATGGTGCCTCCATGTGGCAGTGATCGGGTGTCCCCTGGCAGCGTGCGTTACCAGCACCAGGCACTTAGTACTGTATCGAGTGTCCTGCTGCTACTCTCACCACCAGCCCTGCCCCGACCCCGCGGGTCTCCTTACCTACCGCTCTACCCTTCTCTCTTCTTACCTCTCTCCTTCCCTCTCCACCACTTTCCCACCATCACTCTCTCTACCCGCCCCGCCCCGCCCCGACCTCTATACCTCTCTACTCTTCTCTCTCTCATCTTCCTTCTCTCTTTACCTTTCCACTGATATCTTGTTCTGACTCTCACTGCCTTGCCCTGACCCTGTAACTCTATTTATCCACCATCCTTCTCTCTCCTCACATCTCTCCTTGCCTCTCTCTTATCCTAGTATCCCTCAGTATACTCTCATCTCACTTGCTCTTACCTCTCGCTAGGCTTCTTTCTGCCCTTCGTCCCTCCCTCCCTCCCTCCCTCCCTCCCTCCCTCCCTCCCTCCCTCCCTCTCTCATACAGCCCTCTCCCTTTTCCTTTATCTTACATCCTATTTCTTGTCTACCTGTTATAAACGACTGCCTTTCTTTCTCTGTCACCCTGCCCTCTACTTGCTCCATCCCTGCCCTATTCAACCGTTCCTTTACTCCTGCCTCTCTCCTTTACTTCTCTCCATCACCAGTCCATCCCACACAGCCTTCCCAATGCACTGTACTCTACTCCTACCCCTGGACCCCAGTCTTTATAGTGTCCCCCTTTCCCCCCTCCCCCATGGACTACCCGCTACCACTTAGTTGTGTATCACATATCGCGCGGTACTATCCCGGCCGACCCGTCGTCTCCTCGTCTCCATGTCGCGTCACGTCATCCCGAGCTCATGTGACGTCACACGGCCTACTTAGAGGGAAGCGGAGCCGTCTTTAAGGCGTGCTGTTGTCCCTTTGCCGGACCTGATGCGTTTGGTAGAGCCTGACATAGTAACGGGAGAACTCCCGACAGGAGAGAGCCCCGCGTCCCCCGAGAGATCAGATTCAAGACCAAAGCATTACCGATGATTACGGTGCTACTGCGGGTATTTCAATGGCCGATATATGAAGCCGCAGGTTCCCATGGCAACATAGATCTCAACATAACTTCCAGAGCTTTCACAAAGCTTTACCAGCGGATTGCTGCAGCATGGGCATTAAGTCCCAAGCCTACTACTATTACTGAAGGTGTTGATCAGAAAACTACTAATTTCACATGAAGAAATTCAATGGCCATAACTTGCAGATTTTCTGCCTTGAATTGTTCTGGCACTGTTACTGTAGACCTTTAGCATATAAAGAGATCTGATGTCTGTTGGTGTATTAGTAGGAAAGATTTAACTTGCACAGGAGTCACTTGTTACAATAAGGGAAGTAACCCAAGTACAGAGGCAATCAACTATAGATCAGTCCAGCAAGAAGGGCTGACTTTTCAGAAAAGTTGTTAAAGTTTTTGAACATTTCTGACATGACTGATTATTATGTAGATATAACCTCAAAGTCCTGCATTCTAACATATGCTTTCTAAGAGGTAATTGTCTTGTAAATCTCCTGATATGAGATGTCTGAAAATAAAGCTATTACAGACAATGTGCTGCTAAGACTAATGTAAACATAACTTTACTATGACTACTTTAATTTCTTGCTGCATGGGTCTATAGTGCTGCCAGTTGCAGTAAAAGCACTAGGGGTGTAGGGTTACAGAGTGACAGACTTCTGCAGAATGTAACAAGACCCCAGCTGTGTTTTATCTACTCTGAATACACCTGGGGCAGTATGCATCTGTGAAGAAGTAGTGATGTATTGCTATAGTGACAAGTTGGTCCATAGTAACACATAGTAACCTGTGGTAAAATATGTTGTCATGGTAACACATGTTTCTATAGGACTGGATCACCCTATCAGTAACTACCAGCGACTACCAGCGACTACCAGTGACTAGCAGTGACTAGCAGTGACCACCAGTGACTACCAGTGACTACCAGTGACTGCCACTGACTGCCAGTGACTACCAGTGACTACCAGTGACTACCAGTGACTACCAGTGACTACCAGTGACTGCCAGTGACTGCCAGAGACTACCAGTGACTACCAGTGACTTCCAGTGACTACCAGTGACTACCAGTGACTGACAGTGACTGCCAGTGACTTCCAGTGACTACCAGTGACTACCAGTGACTAGCAGTGACTACCAGTGACTACCACTGACTGCCAGTGACTAGCAGTGACTACCAGTGACTTCCAGTGACTACCAGTGACTACCAGTGACTGCCACTGACTGCCAGTGACTAGCAGTGACTACCAGTGACTATTGATGACAACCGGAGATTAGAAATGACTACCGATGATAACTGATGACTACCGGTGACCCATTGTCATTCAATTGTGGCTTCCATCATTATTCACAGATGCACCAGACTGAATGTTTCTTATTTGGCTGAACTTGAGACCCACTCATTGTTGGTTACTGACTTGTGTCCTGTTGGCACGGCAACACTCATGTCCATAGTTACACATGTTTCCATGGTGGGGCCCTTCATGCCCCCTCCTTCCCCACCCTCCCCCATTGATGACCGCCACCCAGTACCTGGTCCTAGTGGCTTCCATCAGTACCAGTGGACACCGGAGATACCTGTGTGTTTGACCCCCGGTGCGCCTTAACTCCACAGTGGGGCGTATCACGTGGTACGTCCCCGCGTCATTACAATTCAAATGAGTCAATCGTCAGCGGCGCTGGGCGGGTGGAGGAGTGGTCGGGGCCGGTTACTGCCTCGTCATCCTTCAAGGAGGCAGAATCCAATCTAGGAGATGTCGGCGGCGGGTGATTGTGTCGGTGTGGTGTCACAGGGAGCGGGGCGCGCGGGGCGCACAGGGACAGCGGCCATGACAGTTCTACAGTGTCGGCTGCATTGATTCATGGGAAACCCGGCCGGGTGCGGGAGGGGCGCGCCCTCACGGTACCCACGGGGAGGCCGCGCGGGGATCCAGTTGCCGCAGATATCGAGTAGTTTTATGTCCCTTGTCAGCCTCCTCCCCACCTTGTATACATACTAACAATATGCCCCTGTCAGCCCCGCAGCCCGTGACAATCAAATCAGGGACAAATCAATCCCTGTATGCCACCCTCCAGTAACACGACCCCCTCGTCTAGCAACTTTCCGCTCGCTCTTAGATTGTTTCGTCTTTTGTTTGCCTGATTCAAATTTGTGAGTGGAATTAGCTGCGGGGTTGTGGACTGTGGGTTGGGTTACCCCGCGCTGACAGCGACTTGAACCCGGCTGTCACCCTAGAGACGGCAGGATGGGTACCAGCCGAGGAGACACACCACAGACACATACACACCGGGGACCAGCTACAGCCACTGCTGGAGCTGGTTACTGTGTGTGGGGGCTGTATGACGGGAACCAGCCACCGGAAGTCAGCAAGGCCATGACACAGCAGTATTTGCTGCTGAATTGTACTTAAACATCCATTTCTCTTTATCTTGGTGATGTCATCTTTCCTCATCTATCTTCATTAAGAAAGATCATAAAAACATCTTTTCTTACTTGTCATATTTCCATAATCATATCTTACATCATTACATTCATTGTTCACACTTATATTATTCATGGGTAATGTGAATATTTATCCTATTAGCCTTAAGAGTGCAGTACTTACAGATTCCCCTTGATGTAAATAGTAATGTGATGACAGTCCACCTATAGGCAGTATGTGAGGTGCCCCTAACTGCAGGCCTCACTGAGAGCAGTCTAGGGGAGTCTCAGCCTAACCCCAATATTTGCCCGTGTGTGGATTGTCCTTGAGAGGCCGCCTGGTGTATATAGCGCTGTGTACACTCTCCATACAGAGGTTTAATTACTCACCCTCTATACAGTCTGACTCCTGGGGGCAGGTTTAACTAATCTCCCACTGCTAGTATCAGTACACCCTCACCCAGCCTCTACATTGGGCAGGTTTATAAACTAAACTGTTAAATCTCCCCTGTGCCTCATCGTCATGTTGGTCTACTAGACTGCCTACTGCCCTTTGCTGTGCCATGAGTCTGTCTGCCTCTCATGTCATCTTCCTGACTCCTGTCCTGTTATCTTCCCTTAATTCATTCTCATCCCTCCCTGACTTCCCCAACTTGATATCCCTTCACCTTTATTCCTGTCTTCTCCCTCCCTCTTCCTGCAGTCCCCATATCCACCACTCATCCCTTCCAGCTCCCTTTCTGCCTCCTCCTCCTCCATCCTGCCTCACACCCTGCCTACCTCATCTACCTCCTTTCCTGCTACACAGCCTTTTACCCTACCTCATGTCACCCTCCCTCTTGCCTCATTCCCTTTCGTCATCACTGGTCCCTCCCTCCCTCCCTCCCTCCCTCCCTCCCTCCCTCCCTCCCTCCCTCCCTCACTCACTCCCTTCCCTCCCTACCTCCTATCCCTCCTGCCTCCCTCCCCTCCCCCTCCCTACCTCCTTCTCTCCCTCCCTCCCTTCCCTCCCTCCTTTCCTCCCTTCCCTCCCTCCCTCCCTTCCCTCCCTCCCTCCCTCCCTCCCTCCCTCACTCACTCCCTTCCCTCCCTACCTCCTATCCCTCCTGCCTCCCTCCCCTCCCCCTCCCTACCTCCTTCTCTCCCTCCCTCACTCACTCCCTTCCCTCCCTACCTCCTATCCCTCCTGCCTCCCTCCCCTCCCCCTCCCTACCTCCTTCTCTCCCTCCCTCCCTTCCCTCCCTCCTTTCCTCCCTTCCCTCCCTCCCTCCCTTCCCTCCACTCCCTCCCCTCCCTCCCTTCCCTCCTGCCCTCCCTCCCTCCCTCCCTTCCCTCCCTCCCTCCCTCCCTCCCTTCCCTCCACTCCACTCCCTCCTTCCCCTCCCTCCCTTCCCTTCTGCCCTTCCTCCCTCCCTCCCTCCTTTCCTCCCTCCCTCCCCTCCCTCCCTCCCTCCCTCCCTCCCGCCCTGCCTCCTGTCCCTCCCCTCCCCTCCCTCCCTCCCTCCCTCCCTCCCTCCCACCCCCTTCCTCCCTTCCCTCCCCTCCCTCCCTCCTTTCCCTCCCTCCCCTTCCCTCCTCCCTCCCTCCCTCTCTCCCTTCCCTCCTGCCCTCCCTCTATTCTGCCTACTTCTTAATTCCCACCATGTTACCCTTTATCACATATTCCTTCCCCTACTCCCTGCGTCCCCCCCCCGTCCCTCCCCCGTCCGGCATGGTCCCTCACAGTTGTGCAGCATTACAGTTTTGTCTAAGGTGACAGGCGTGTGACTCCTCCTGGTGCCAGCGGCTGTCCCTCCCCTCCTCCCTCACTCCCTCCACCCCCCTCCTCCCCGACACAGCCAACAGCCCGGGCCCCCCGGGGTCCCCCCGGCCCCCTGCAGCAGTAACCAGACCCCCCGGCCGCGCGCCCGGCTCCCGAGTGATGCAAACAGTGGTTCTCGGCTGGAATTCCAGCCCGGCCTGTCTTGGCGGCTCGGCCTGGGACACCCGAGCCCGCGACTCACCCAAAAACTCCAATGGCTGGATTTGCGGAGAGAGGTCGGGTAACATAAAGTTGGAGTCGCTGCCTTACTCAATGATTGATGGTCGGTAAGGGGAGCCCTGGGCTGACAGCCGCGCCATGATATGTTCCACCACCACAGGGGGCAGCACTGGGCGGGCCGCTCTCAGGGCTGTAGGTGTATAGCATTATATAGAATGGAGGCTGTTAGATCTATTATACAGAATATCTAGTATACATTATGTGGAGTTAATACACTAGGTGGCAGCTCTCAATGCTGTGGTGTATAGCATGTATATAGAATGGAGGCTGTTAGATCTGTTATACAGAATATCTAGCATACATTATGTGGAGTTAATACACTAGGTGGCAGCACCCAGGGCTGTAGGTGTATAGCATTATATAGAATGTAGGCTGTTAGATCTGTTATACAGAATATCTAGTATACATTATGTGGAGTTAATACACTAGGTGGCAGCACTCAGTGCTGTAGGTGTATAGCATTATATAGAATAGAGCCTGTTAGATCTATTATACAGAATATCTAGCATACATTATGTGGAGTTAATACACTAGGTGGCAGCACTCAGTGCTGTAGGTGTATAGCATTATATAGAATAGAGCCTGTTAGATCTTTTATACAGAATATCTAGTATACATTATGTATTACTAGGTGGCAGCACTCAGTGCTGTAGGTGTATAGCATTATATAGAATGGAGGCTGTTAGATCTATTATACAGAATATCTAGTATACATTATGTGGAGTTAATACACTAGATGGCAGCACTGGGATGGGCGCAGGATGCGGCATTCAGTGTGATAGTTGTAGAGTAGAGGTATGTAGAATGAGGGTCTATATTAGATATAGTCTGTAAAATAGAATAGAGCTTTATCTATTAGATAAGGTCTATTATACTCTATCTATTAGATAGAGTCTAGTATACAGAATATCTAGTATACGTTATGTGGGGTGGATGGGCTATATGTGGCCAGTGCTGATGGGGTGTATATTAGATATAATATATCATGTAGAATAGAGCTTTCTCTGGTGTACATTATGTGCAGTTAATCCACTGGATGGCAGCACCAGGGCCATCTTGTGTATGTGGCATTCAGGGCTATATGAGTGTATATGAGATATAATTAAGTATATAGAATATTTATCAAACATTATGTGAAGTTAATGCACTAGGTGGCAGCAGGCGTCTGCCGCATGTGCCAGCGAATGTATATTTGATATAGCTTGAAGTTACATTCAATCTTTGATGTATTCTGCTAATTATTACTGTAGGAGCATCATGAGGACCAAATCTTGTGTAAAGGTTTAATTTACAATGACCATGTATAGCTATTTGTCTGTCAGTGTAGTTGTCACTGACAGTGACACTGTGAGTAGGGTATGAAGAGTAGGCACCGGGTGTGGAGAAACATGTTGCTCTTTAGTACTGAGAAGTCACATAAGGACCGCATCATGTCCCTAAGGCTTTATTTACTCACCGGGGCTGCATTGGTGCATCATGACGACAAATGTCATTTATTATTGTAGTCCACCTGATACAGAAGTATTGTGGCATCCCTCATATTACACCCACCTCCCCCACACACACACCTACACACCTACAGCAGCGTGTGCAGCTGTTATTGGATGAGGTGCTAAATGGGCACCTTTATGATAGTAAACAAAGTGAGCCATAGTAAACTCTTTGAGGACGGCATGATGCGCTATTGCATCTTATCCTTGGTCGTCATGATGCATGAATGCATTCCTGATGAGTAACTCGCCAGTGCTGCATTCAAGTATGATGCTGACCCTACGGGTTGAAACATTCCCTCACCAATGTAGCACCGGTAGGTTAACTACTGGGGGGGGGGGTGCATCATGATGGCAATTGTCGCCTTTTAGCGACATGCATCCTTAAAGATGGTATATCAGCTAATAGACTTCCCAAACCTTTTCATCAAAATGGATGTAATTGTAATGTCAAGGGTTTTGTTATTATATATTTTAGCTGATATGCAGGGCTCAATGTTAAATGCTATAAATGCATGATTTGAGATAGAAAACAATGTTGCTTATTCACCTCACTGACTCAGTGTCCCCCCTATGTGAGCATGCTGGGAACTAAGGTAATAGGGAAAGCACTGAGCCAGGCAGTATAAACACATAGGGAGTTTTAGTGTCGACCTACAGCAAAACTGATTGCAATACATGTTATTGATTTAGACTCTGCCAATTCTTTTAAAAGTTAGGGAGTATGTATAGGATAGGATATGAAATAGTAATATGGCATGATTAAAAAGTCATCAAATTTTAGCTGACACACCATCTTTAAAGGGTCCACTCTTGAAGGGCTGCATAGCGCTTTAACCCAGGAGTGTATCAACCCGATAGCGTTGGTGCAGTATTTGAATGCAGCACTGGTCAGTTACTCCCCATGGCTGCATTCATGCATCATGATGACCAAGGATATGATGCAATAAGGCATCATGCCGTCCTCAAAGGGTTAAAAGTTTAATTCGTGCATCAAAAAAGCCTGTTTTGCTATTCCTCTCCAGTGTAGGATCAAGTAATGTAAAATGTACTCGGTTATTTGAGGAGATAAAATATATAACCTTTGGCTTTTTACAGGCTTTATTAAATATTGGACACCAGGATTCAATGCCATGTACAAGTTTACATATCAGTCTGTGTTAAGTAGACAATCACTCTCCGTTGGCCCCTGGTTTTGTACCGCGGCTCGTGTGTTAGAAATAAGTTACATTAAGAACTCTTTAAGGATGACATGATGCGTTAATGCATCATTCCGTTGGCGAGTAACTTACCAGGGCTGCTGTCAAGCGTGTCAAGCATCATGCCGACCCTACAGGTTGAGACACTCCCGACCCTCAGGTGAGGGTAGTTTTAGCGACAATGACTCTCACTTTTCTGAGGGTGTAGTGTTGTCAGTGTGTGGAGGTTGCAGAGCCTGTAGGTGTTAGATGAGACATATACAAACAAGGTAACAGATTCTATAACACCAGCAGATATTGTACCAGGAGCTGACAGTATGAATCCTCTACACGAGCTGACTCGTGGCAGCGTTACACGACTGACATACACCGAGGTGAAACACGTGTCGCGTTACTGCCGAGACCGCTCCTATAGTAAACATGAACTGGGGAATTAGATTAGTGTAAAAAGGTGAGTTTGTGCTGCCATGCATGCTGGGTGCTGAAGGTCTAGTACTGGTAAGGAGGCCCCTCAGTGTCTGCCTCCCTCACACCAGCATATACACTGCTTAAAGTGGGGATATCCCATTTTTAACAAAATTCTAAATTCTATATAAAATTTGTACTGTAAAAATGTATTATCATGAGTTGGGGCATATTAATATGGTATCCATGGGCAGTAAGAGCTCAGAAAGTGTATCTCATGGGGTCCAACTATGGGCTTTTCTGGTGTATTTTCAAGGGGGGGGGGAGAATAAAATCGCTCACGATTAATAGTTTATTGGAGAGGTGTAAAGCAACTTTCCCCAACCCCCCCCCCCCCAAAAAAAAAATCCAAACCAGCTCCCATCAATAATGACCAACCTCTTTATATATAGTGATTTTATCACATGAAATTCTATTCACCATGGGCTCATAGGGTCGTTGCCATGTATTGAAACAGCCAAAGGGCATTTAATTATTAATCTTAAATAGATGTACAAAATGTATAGATACAATATGAAAGCACCCTGCCGCCCTTAAATGGTTGTAAGTGTACAATTATATATGTAGAACTTATATTTATATAGAAAAAAGTAGGCAGGGGCAGACATGCACCCACCAAATAAAGCCCTCTGCTGCCCCAAACCCGTTAAGGACAGCATGATGCCTTAATGTATCATGCCCTGGGTCGTCATGATGCATGAATGCAGCTCTGGCGAGTAACTTGCCAGGGATGCATTCATGCATTTCAGTTTCATACACCCTGAAGTGTCAGCATGATGCACCAATACAACACCAGCGAGCTATTCACCGGAGCTGCGTTGGTGCATCATGACGCGAAATGTCATGAATTAGCGACATGCCATCCTTAAAGGGTTAAAGCTGGGCCGTCAGGGAATAAGTTCAGCATTTTCCATATTTAGACTAAAATAACAGTTCCACCAGAGGGCAGCAGTGTTTGGACAGGGGACCATGAGCATTGTCCAGCTACAACATATTTACCCTATCTTGTGCCTGTAAGAGCTGAGCTCCCAGCCCTTAAGAGCCCTCTTGTGAATAAAAACTGACCTATATCGAAAAGTGCTTTTGGCCTCACTTCAACCATGACGGTCAAGCTTTAAGGCACTATGCGGCCCATAAAGCATTACCAGTATATATAGAAACAAGCAGAGGGGAGCAGAGAGCACCCACCCACCTGTCCCAGCGCTGTAACACTACAAGAAACATGACCATGATTACCTAAATTTTTCAATTAATTTTTACGCCTCGTCTTTCTGCCATTTACGTAGGGCGGGGGTAGGGGAGTGCCGTAACCGTCTCCCACTCAGCTACGGTTACCGCCAAATGGAAAACTTCAATCTCAGACTCCCCCGGGGCAGGTTGGGTGGTTCTTTTACAGAATGGAAGAAACCATATACTCTAAGACATTTATGAGAAGATGAAATTACTTCAATAATAGTAAGGGATAGTTGTCAAGATGTGAAATCAGAGCGGGGTATTACTCGGCATGTGGGGCAGTCTCCCAAATGTTAAACTGCTTCAGTTACACGCTACTCAAGGCGTGGACGCTGTATTAGAAGCTGACATTAGTTCCCCATTATCGCTCAAAAGGGGCAGCCATTAAAATGTGAAATATAATACAACAAGTTCTTAAAATAACAACTTTTCTGCCTAATGTAAGATGTACTTTTGTTACATATAGGTAGGCAAGGGAATAGGCGTCATTAAAGGTGGTGAATTTACCATGTATACTACACAGAAACCCATCAACGTGGGGAATCAACTCTAAGATATCAGACTGGATCTAAACCTTTAAGGGCAGCATAGTGCTTCGTGGCACTACCGTAAGACCTCGTGTATAAGCCGCACCTATAAGCCGCACCTAGTTATAAGCCTCATAACAGCTTAAAGCACCTAGACTATGGGTGTATTCTATAAGCCTATAAGTATTAGTACTTCAGCCGCGTCCTGCAGTGGCCGATCCAGGATTGTCTAGAGGGAGGGGGGGCCAAACCTGGCCAACCCAGAGCCACAGAAGATTTTGTTCATCTAGACTTGAAATTGTGCATTCTCACGCATTTTAGGACACTATGTTTTAACAGTTTTCCCTCTTTTCTTCTCCTTTTTATTCTCTTCTTCCTCTTTTTTTTCTTTGGGGGGGGGGGGGCAAGGCTCGTCCCCCCCCCCCTGGATCCGCCCATGGGTCCTGCCTTTGTCCTTACCCTATAAACAGCATTGGTAACCTGACTTACGTATACATGTACTAGCTGCAGCCTACACGCGAGGTTTACGTTAAGCCGTTCTTGATGGCTGAATGCAACACTGGTGAGAAGCCAGCCAGTGCTGCATGGAATGCATCATGCCGACCCTATGTGGGAAGGATCGGCATGATACACTTATGCATCACTGGAATGTTATTCATCCGCTCTGCATTGGGGCATCATGATGACGGACAAACAGTAGAGACGTACACTCAAAAAGTAAACTTGTCTCCAGACTCTTCAAAGTGACGGTTATAAAATAAAGGAGTCAAAAACTTGTCAAAGTGACAAGGAAGTGGGTCTTCTAGCTGGAGCCCAAAATCTGACATTTGCCAGCTCCAGATTCTACTTGTGGGATGGTAACCTGATAGGTTAGACAACTTTTGACATGTTTATTTTATGATAGTCACTTCGACGAGTCTCGAGACAAGTTTACTTTTTCAGTGCATTCTGCCACCCTTAAAGGGTTAATGTGGAATATACAAGACATAGGGTATCATAGGTAAGGCTGATAAGTCTGACTGTTTGTCTCTGCCACCCGCACACACGCAGGGACATGTAGTGATGTGAAAAAGTCTGTTAACCCTTTAAGGGCCGCAACATGATTGAAAGTGCTCAGCCCCTTGTCATGATGATGCAGTCCTGTGAGTAACTCGCCGCGTTTACAGGGTACCCACCATTCTGTTAAAAGGCAGTTCAGTTTTCTTTTTCTTCAAAAGTTATTTGATAAAGGAATTGTCATATTTTGTCTTTTTTTTTCTAGATTTTTGAAAAAGAAAGTCAGTTAAATGTCAGTTAAAACTGTGACTGGAAAATAGTGGGACCCTGATTCATGTATCATGCTAAGCCTTTGTGGGGGGGGGGGGGGGAACCCCGTAAGGACGTCATGATGCATGAATGCAGCCCTGGTGAGTAACTCACCAAGGCTGCATTCATGCATCATGACGACCAGTGGGTTTACCACACTAACCTGACAGGGTGCACAGAAAACCCGCCAGGCGGCGCTTCTTACTGCAGAGACGCCGACAGATCACGTGACCTGCCCACATTTTGTTTGAGACTTGATAGTGTCGGTTAATTAGCTGCAGCCGTTTTAACTTTCTGAAACCAATCTTTGACAAAAGCAGCAGCCGCGGAATTCTCCGTCTGTGAATGTGATTACTGTAGTGTCTGTGTGAGGCTAATGGTGCATGACGGGTAATGACGGCGTTTTGGGGCGTCTGTGACGTCATGACGACGCTGTCTGTAAACACGTTGTGTCGGGGACGGGGGGACGTGGGCGCTATAGGGATAATTCTGGTGGCTCCGTCTGCGCGGCCATGTTAGTTCTTAGGGAGTGTTCATTTATTAATTACAGGGGGGGGTGGTGAGATTTCGCGCGGAGGGGCGAACATTTTTACGACCCCCCCCCCCCCTCGAGAGCGCATGTAACGTTTGGCGCCCCCCCTCGCCCAAGGCGCCGAAAAAATTTGGCCCCCCCCCTCTGAACTATAGTAACGCGCGGGCTTTTTTGCTAAAAAGGGGCTTAAATATTTACGCCCCCCCTCAAGGGGGGTCAGAATTTTTTATGCCCCCCCCCCCCTCAGGAGGGGTTGGAAATTTTTACGCCCCCCACCCAAACCCACCACCCCCCCCTGTAAATAATAAATGAACACTCCCTTAACTCGGAATTTCTCGTGACATTTAGGCAGTGACTGTACACCCACATACAATAGATTGTCAGGAACAAGCTTTGTTAGGAAAGCATAACCATGATCTCAAGAGACTGACGGTGTCAGTGTACACACAGCAGTTGCTACAATACACGTCCAAACCGGTTAGAGCGCTATAGGAAAGTATGAAAGGGAGGGCACTGTTTACCGGGACTGTTTATTAAAACTTTATCAAAAGTTTCCATTTATTCTGACTTGTTTTCAGCTTAGCTGTTAAAACATTTCGGTGTGATATTGCACAGTGTCATCTAGTATACAGAAAACACGATGATATCGCGCGATACATTGTGTGAGACGTCATCCACATGTGGCTAAAGTAAATGTACCTTGATGTTGCCTACAATGCCTGAGGGTGTGCTGATACACCAATACTGTACAGATGAGTTACTAGCTTCATTGGTGCATCAGTATTGCATCTGCTGACCCTGCAGGATGGTATCAACCCAAACAGGTCTATATGATGCATGAATGCAGCACTGGTGAGTAATGAGCCAGTGCTGCATTCATGCACCATGCTCAGTTATTTATTAGTTAAAGGGGGTGGTGGGTTGGGGGGGGGGGGGATTTCCGATCCCTCCTGAGGGGGGGGGGCATAAAACTTTTTCTGACCCCTGTTGGGGGGGGGGCATAAAAAATGCTGACCCCTTTTAGAGAAAAGGCCAGTGCGTTACTATAGTTCATTTTTCGGCGAGGGGGGACACAAAAAAATTTGCACCTCTGCGCAAAATCTCGACACCCCCTGTAAGTGATAAATGAACAGTCCCTTATATTCTCAGTGAGTGTGTATGACACCCGTATAGAAAACCGCTTTTGTACTAGTGTATAGAGTAAGGTGCTCAGGTTAGAACGCAGCAACAGTTGCCGCTCCACCTGATATCTCAACCCTTTAAGGACCGCATGATACCTTAATGCATCATACCTTGGTCGTCATGGTGCATGAATGCAGCCCTGGCGAGTAACTCGCGAGTGCTGCATTTAAGCATCAAGCTGAAGGGTCGGCATGATGCACCAATGCAGCACCGGCGAGTTACTACCCGGGGCTGCATTCATGCATCATGGTGACAAATGTAATCTTTTAGCAACATCTGCCCTAAAAGGGTTTTAAACTCCTACAGGGCATCAAGTCAGTCCTAATACGGTGTACTCTAGTTCTGTATTATTGTACCTCAGGGACACGGGACACCTGCTACTTGTCAGGTACGGCCTCTGTAGCACTGTCTCCCATGTCGTCAGGCCCTATATGATCCTGCCATCTGTAATATCAGGATCAAAGATGACCACATTAGGGACTGATCATTTTTTAACAACAGCGGGGGGGGGGGTTAAAAAAAATTGGACCCCTTGACCCAGGGGGGGGTGTAAAAAATTTAGACCCCTCTAGGGGGGGGGGGCTGGGTCAAAAAGATTTAACCAGTTTTGAGACAAAAAGCCTGTGAGTAGTATAGTATGTATCGGAACGGGACTATAGTTAAGTACTGTTTATTACTCAATCGACATGCAGCCAATCAGAGGCTTCCATTTGACCGGAAGTGACGTCACATGCCCATATAAGGGCATACCGGAAGTGACGTCACGTGACCTTGACCTAGTTAGAGGTCAAGGTCATGACTCAGCCAATCAGAGGCTTCCATTTGACCGGAAGTGACGTCACACGCCCATATAAGGGCATACCGGAAGTGACGTCATGTGACGTCACACGCCCATATAAGGGCATACCGGAAGTGACGTCATGTGACCTTCACATGTACATATAAGGGCATACCGGAAGTGACGTCAAGCGACCTTGACTTAGTTAGAGGCTTCTGATTGGCTGGTACACCGGAAGTGACCCATTTATGCAAATGAGGGGCCTACTTCTGGTCAAATGGAGACCTCTGATTGGTTGGGTCATGAAGAAATGTGTCTCTTAATTTAATTTTGTTTAGGAAGTGATCGATTTTAGGATCACGCGACCGGAAGTGACCTGATGAGTCACGTGACTAGAAGTGACGACGACACATACCTTAATTAGACGATTCAGCAGCGACCGGAGGAAGTGTCACTTTAAGAGGACACGCTAGTTAATTGTTATATTTGTTTTACTTACTAATAAAAGAAGACGTATGAAAATAAACACAACAATAATTTTATTTTATTTTTTTATTTTCTTTTTTTCAATTCTAATAACACTCTATTTTTGAAAAGATGCGCTCAATCAATCAATAACACACTTTTTCATATTTTAAAGGACTCGTTGTCACACCGTTAGAATGCACGCGACGCTTATAATACAAGTAGCGCACGTCATCTTTCTCTATGGTGTAAGTGGCCATTTTTGGTTCGTACCACTTTTGAAATTTATATTTACCGCAAGGAGAGTTTTTCGTTTTCGAAAACATTTAAGAAGACGACTACTTCTGTACACTTTTTTTGAGATTTTCTTTCACCGGTGTCGCTGATTTGATCGTAGCAAATGTAAGTCTTAGGGTTGACACTTGGGATCCCGTCACCTTCTCACGCCGCTTTCTTTTCTTTCTGAAGTATGTCTCTCTCAGGCGAGGTTTGACTACACACAGGCAAACATCAGAGGCACCCAATAGCGCTAATTCTACCTTCAGACAAAGGTCAGGCACGGCCGGCCTATAATAGATGGGTCAAGGGCTATTCTAGTGAGGGTCAGGCTACGCCGGACATTCAATAAAAAGCTGGAGTTTGGCAAACTTGCTTTTGAAAGTCTGACCATGCGGGATCCTCATGCCATAGTCTGGCAATGCTGAACTCTTGGGAGAGTATGCCGGACTCTTGCTGGCCAGACTTTCAAGCAAATTTGCCAAAGTCCAGCTTGTTATTGAATTTCCGGCGTAGCCTGACCCTCAGTAGAATAGTCCTTGACTCATCTATTATAGGTCAGCAGCGCCTGACCCTTGTATACGAGTAGTATTGGCGACATTGGCCGACTCTGATATTTACCCGTGTGTACGGCGGGAGGAGGGGGTTCACAGCCACTGCTTGCGCTTATAGAGCGCTACTAGCGGAGGTCTGGATGAGGAGACTACGGTGTTTGTCTTTTGCTTGTGCAGCTGCTGCTGCTGCTGCTGACGATGTCACGGATGCCGCTGACAGATACTGCTGCTTGTGCTGCACGAGACTGAGTAGCCGCTATTACTAATGCTACTAATACTAGTATGAGAAAATACATTTAGTCAATTGATTAAATCAAGGAGGTTTTCTGACTTCAGTGGATCGTTTAGCCATCGGCCACGGGCAAAACTTGAAACCATTTTATACATGGGACAATTGGCAGAGTCGAAACGTGTTGGTACCATAGGGTCGATCATGTTCATCATCAGTTCAGGCAAAGGAAGTGTGTCGACAGCACGCGAAAACTTCATGTCTGAATGTTTCAACACAAGACTTTTTATCACACTCACACAGCTGCTTTGAAGAGTGAATCCTTGACCAAACTTGTGCTTTTCCAACACAGCTTTGGCCTCTTTCTGTGCAGTAAGGGATCTCTCTTTCGGGTTCATCTCAGTGCTGTCTAGCATGTCCTCAAAGTCTTTAACATAATGTTCCAACGGACTACAAATGATGGACTCCAGATCATCGTCCGCATATGTCGTCTCCTCGCACCATATTGTGTCTTCGCCTGTTTCGAATTCCGTCATTTTCTTGACAATCTCCTCCTGAGTGCCTTGCATATATCGAAGCTCCTTCAAGGAGTTGATAACTTGTATGGCGAAGACTGACAAACTTGAAGGAATTTCACCACAGTCAGGCCAAGTATACGGAGCTAAGAAAAATAGCTCTAACAAAATCTTCTCCCTCTGTCCAAATGAAACTACTGTTCCGATGAAGTTGAAGCATGCTTCTATCCATTGCTCCTTGGTGACGTCCTTCCAATGTTTCTTTACCTCACATGCATCATAGGGCACCGTTTCTCTTCTTGCTTCAAGTGGGAGTTGCTTTTTCTTTCTTGGACTCATTTCGAGAGGGTTTCGATGCTCTGTAGCGTCAACACTTTCATAAACAAAGAAAATAGCAGAACTAACCATCGTAACGTGCTGAGCGAGCGTAGAGTGGACGATGCTACGAAGATGAAGGGCGGGTGGAGAAAGTGTGACTGGTGACAGGGGCGTTTCACTCCTTATGTACCCTGTCCTAGATAAGCCTCTTAAACGGCTGAAAAGACTCTCTAAGTACAGAGCTTCTACCGCAGGTGGGTTTAGACTTAAGCAGCTTAGTTCACACACATGTCTGTTAGAAAAAGCTACTTGCACACGCGCCTTCCTTTTTTCACTAGTATTCACCCTCTGCCGACTTATAAGACACCTATACACTCTTTCTCGTGAAATCTATGGAAGATGATGGAAGGACCACTGACTACATTTTCTTTGATCAGAGCGTGGAGGACGGCGTCGAACGGAGGGAACGTTGTGAACACAGCTTATAGGTTTTTTGGAAGAGGTCTTGTAAAGTCAAACTGGCGAGAGAGATGGCGTCTTTCAACATGACAATGCTGCTATGTTGGAAAAAAATAGCGTGATTTTTTCAAAAAGCTTCTATGAAAGATTTGACGTCTTCGTTGTTGTAGTGGATCAAGTAATCTGTCATAGTTTGCTTCTTCTTGTCATACTAAACTTTCTGACATGTGGCGTAGTCGGATTTCGGCCATTTTGACGCCCGTCAGGTCGCTGTCAAAAGTCGATCTCGGTGGCAGGGGTTTTTTGTTTACTAGTTTCTTGGTATACGTCATCCATTCGTAAGTAAAGCAACCTTTCTCTTCGTTTGTAGTGAAAGCTCGCAAATAATTCGCGTAGCTGTAACCAAGTGCTAAAAAAGTTGACTACTACGTCAACTATTAATTGCTTCTCTTTATGACGCTGAATTGTTGGTTTCTTCGGTCTCCGGAGGCAAATAACGAGTGAAGGCGTATTTTTTGATCAGGTTCAAGTCGTAACTCTCCGAGTTGAAGCGTACGACTGGAGCTTGACGGATGTATCTCAGAAGCCGCTTCTTCAGTTGAACTAACGGTTGTCTGGTGTGAGCTGCAGCGAAGCCGCCTGGAGAAGGGGTGAATGTCGCTTCCTCTAGCAGGAGAGCTTCACCTATCGCTACATGTAACTTCGCTAAGGTTGGTCGGTAAACTTCTAGCACAGCTTTCTCGATGACTTTGACGTTCTCGTTTATGTGATTTTTAAACTCGGTCTAACAAGGGGTCGGAATCTGCGTCGGATTCTCTGACGTACGCTGCCCCTCCTACCCCGGAAAGTCGTATGCGACGCTAGCCGACATCGCTGCATAGAGGGCAAAACTTAGGTATCGTTCTTCATTTTTCTACGGGTCACTCGTGATTGTACGGTCTTTTAAAAATTTTGAAACACTTTTCGCAAACGTCCTGCGGCATGTTTTTCTTTTTTTTGTTTTTTCACTTATTTACCAAATATTAAAAAAATAAACGTTGTTTATCACTTCGAATACTAGACGCCTCTTACCACACGATGCTATTAGCATAGTGAAAGACGTCTGTAGTGTAGGATCGATTTCAACAGATGTCCATCTTACTGCAGGGATCAGACGAGAGTCGTCAACACTGGAGTGTCACAGCTCACTTTTATTTCTTTGGGTACAGCTGCATACAACCCTTGAACATACATTGCGACGTCGCCGCGTCCCATGTAGTCTTCCAACACTTTCATCAGAGCCATAGGCTCAGACGTCTCGTTGTACTTCCAAGCTTTCAGCACTTCATACACAGGGTTCTTCACAGTCCTGTCAGAAGGCACAGGTTGAGAGATGGAAGTTACTTCATGAGAAGTCAACCCTAAGTAGATCCCTATGGTCTTCCAGTCTCTAGGGCAGAGCTCAGCTAAAAGAGAGAAATATTTCTGCACTTTCCACTCCATGTCTCCACTCTCTAAGCCATCCCACATGTCATGCTTGTCCATGTACTCACGTGAGAATTTGATGAGGTCCATACGGTAAGATTCTTCCAAGGCGGTGGCTAGGTCCTTCCACCTACTAGTACAACTTTTCTGGTACCAAGTAGTGAACATTTCTCTAGCTTGAGTTATGACACTTGTCTCACAACTGAGATATCCCATATCCTTCAAGTTCACTTCAAGGAATGAACCTAACCGTATGTAATCTGATGTCGGCAACTTACCACTTATTTTCAGTAGCATAGCGTCTGACAAGTATCCTAACGGCTCTGCTTTGAAGTATGATGATACAGGTACTACTGCAGCAGAACCAATAACAGGAGCAGCGTCTGCGCTGGTATCAGACGACTCGTTGTCGGAACAGGGCAACCACATGACTTCGTAAGGTATTGGTGAGGGCAGGCGCCACGGACCGGACGCACTACCAGTGGAAATGAGGTCGAAAAACGGACTGTGCGCCCGTGACCCTTCGGGTTCCTCGTACGCCTCGTCGTCAGCGTCGTTCTCTGTTTCACCCTGTTGCTTTAGGACATGTATGTCTACTACGCGCTGCTGGGGCTGAGTGTCCGAATAGCTGTAAGTCTCAGCGCGAGCAGCGTTGATGGCGTCGGTTGATGAAGCGGTGGAGAGGTTCTGTGCAACGTACTGCGTGTCAGTACTAGTAGCGGTAGTCGCAGCAAGAGGTGTAGCAGCAGCAGCAGTAGCAGCAGCAGCAGCAGCAGCAGCAGCAGCAGCAGGAGCAAGCGCAGCGCTAGCAAGTGCAGCAGTAGCAGGCGCAGCAGTAGCAGGCACAGCAGCAGCAGGCACAGCCGCCTCAGCAAGCGCAGCAGTAACAGGCGTGGCAGCAGCAGCAGCAGCAGCAGCAGCAGGCACAGCAGTAACAGGCGCGGCAGCAGCAACAGCAGCAGCAGCAGCAGTAGCAGCAGCACTAGCAGCACGAGGATCACTAGCAGCCGCAGCAGGCGCAGCAGCAGCAGCAGCAGTGTGCTCAGCAGCAACAACCGTCGCGAGTGTAACAACGTCGCTACTACTGCTGTGTGCGCTCGCTACAGCGGGAGGGTGATAAGACCAAGCGGTTGCGGCGGTAGTCTCAATTTCAGTAGCAAGAGGAGACGCTGACAGTAAACGATCACCGTTCTGCGTATTCTTCTTGTTCTTGAACTCGATTAGATCCTTGGACGACAGTAGTTGTTGTGTTTTGCTCATGGTGGTGCCTGTAGAGAGCAGCAAAAGACTGAGTGAGTGAACGGGTGTTTCCAGGCCTCTTATATACTCCTTCTCGCTTCTAGAGCTAAGCTACTTACAGCTCTCTTCAGCTGCCGCCGGCTGACCGGTGACCATTCACAAAGAGAAACAAAAAGTCATAAGGCATGACGTTTTCAGCTGGATCCCTTTCCCCTTTGAGAGATCGACTGACACGAGCTAAGCTACTTACTGCCTTGTTCAGCAATTCAACGTGCGTTAGCTGTATAAAGGATTAAGCAGTTGCTGCCGCCAGCTGACCGGCGGACATTCCCAAAGAGAAACAAAAGACATAAGTCATGACGTTTTCAGCTGGATCTCTTTCCCCCCTCCCTCTTTTTTTTTTGAGAGATGGACTGCCATGAGCGGGCGGTGTACCGACTGTACTAATTCAACGCGCATTAGCTGTATAAAGGATTAAGCAGTCATGAGCTTAGAGTGTGTATACAAAAAAACTACAGGAGGCGTGTAGTGTGAAGCAGGACCCCCTAAGACGGGAGTGTCTGTCTGTGAGTAGAGTCGTGTGCATGTGGTGAGCGACTTAAGTGTAAAACAAAAAAAAATCACCGCCTCCTGCCGTGGTGAGTAGACTGGCCGGCGGCGGCTGGCTAGTTCAATAGGGGTGACAGCTGACTAAGGCTGTGCATGAAAATCCGATTTTCACCTGACCTCTGACGTTTGTTACAATGAATGCCAAAGGGGGAGAGAGTTGTCCTCAGGTAGGGGGTAGGAGGTAAGGCTAATGGATAAGGAAAAAAAACACCATTTTCAGCTGGCCACCACAGATGGCGATGACATACCCCTCGGCATCTAAGCTCTTAAGAAGCTCTTACGGAGCGGAGCGGCTGCTGGACAGCTGGGGTGAGTAGACCGGCCGGCGGCGGCTAGCTAGTTCAATAGGAGTGACAGCTGACTAAGGCTGTGCATGAAAATCAGATTTTCACCTGACCTCTGACGTTTGTTACAATGAATGCTAAAGGGGGAGAGAGTCGTCCTCAGGTAGGGAGTAGGAGGTAAGGCTAATGGATAAAGAAAAAACACCATTTTCAGCTGGCCACCAAAGATGATGATGACACGCCCCTCGTCATCTAAGCTCTTAAGAAGCTCTTACGGAGCGGGGCGGCTGCTGGACAGCTGGGGTGCTGTTGGAAATAGGATTAAACTCCCTCTGTATAAAAGCTCTGATTTCTGTTGGAAAAAAACCATAGCACCTTTGACCACAGTAACGTCTACTACCACCACCACCAGCACCACCGTCGCTGCCACCGCCGCCGCCGCCGCCAGTCACAGCTGATCACCTCATTAAAAGCATGTGACGTCGTCGCTTCTAGTCACTTGCTTCATCAAGTCGCTTCCAGGCACGTGATCTTAAAGACCCTCACTTCTTAAACAAAAAAAACGAAGAGACACACTTCTTCCTCTCGAGAGGAAGAATGACGTATATAAGGAGGCTGACACGTGTATAGGTGCCTTATTAGTCGGCAAGGGGTAAATACTAGTGAAAAAGGAAGACAGGTGTGCAGGTAGCTTTCTAACAGACACGTGTGTGCACTAAGCTGCTTAAGTCTAAACCCCCCTGCAGTAGTCAAGTAGCATGTGAAAACTTACTTAACAGATCACTTAATTGAGTAGAGACTCTGTACTGAGAGAGTCTTTTCAGCTGTTTAAGAGGATTATCTAGGACAGGGTACATAAGGAGTGAAACGCTGCTCTCACTCATCGTAGCATCGTCCACTCCACGCTCGCTCAGCATGTTATGAGGGTTATTTCTACCTTTACAGCTTCTTTTCTTATCGAAGTGTCGACGCTACAGAGCATCGAAACTCTCCAAATGAGTCCAAGAAAGAAAAAGCAACTCCCACTAGAAGCAAGAAGAGAAACAGTGCCCTATGATGCATGTGAGGTAAAGAAACATTGGAAGGACGTCACCAAGGAGCAATGGATAGAAGCATGCTTCAACTTCATCGGAACGGAAGTAGTTTCATTTGGACAGAGGGAGAAAATTTTGTTGGAGCTATTTTTCTTAGCTCCGTATAGTTGGCGTGACTGTAGTGGTGAAATTCCTTCAGGTTTTTCAGCGTTCGGCATACAAGTTATCTGGTCTTTGAAGAAGCTTCGATATATGCAACGCACTCACGAGGAGATTGTTCAGAAAATGACGGAATTCGAAACAAAAGAAGTATGGTGCGAGGAGACGACATATGCGGACGATGATCTGGAGTACATCATTTGTAGCCCGTTGGAACATTATGTTAAAGACTTTGAGGACATGCTAGCCAGCACTGCGATGACCCCGAAAGAGAGATCCCTTACTGCACAGAAGGAGGCCAAAGCTGTGTTGGAAAAGCTCAAGTTTGGTCAAGGATTCACTCTTCAAAGCAGCTGTGTGAGTGTGATAAAAAGTGTTGTGTTGAAACATCCGGACATGAAGTTTTCGCGGGCTGTCGACACACTTCCTTTGCCTGAACTGATGATGAACATGATCGACCCCGTCGTACCAACATGTTTCGACTCTGCCAATTGTCCCATGTATAAAATGGTTTCAAGTTTTGCCTGTGGCCGATGGCTAAACGATCCACTGAAGTCAGAAAACCTCCTTGATTTAGTCGACTGACTAAATGTATTTTCTCATACTAGTATTAGTAGCATTAGTAATAGCGGCTACTCGGTCTCGTGCAGCACAAGCAGCAGCATCTGTCAGCAGCAGCTGCTGCAGCAGCAGCACGATCAGCACAAGCAGCAGCTGCTGCAGCAGCTGCACAAGCAGCACAAGCAGCAGCATCTGTCAGCAGCATCCGTGACATCGTCAGCAGCAGCAGCAGCAGCAGCAGCAGCTGCACGAGTAGCACAAGCAGCAGCATCTGTCAACAGCATCCGTGACATCGTCAGCAACTGCAGCAGCTGCACGAGCAGTACAAGCAGCAGCAGCTGTCAGCAGCTGCAGCAGCTGCACGAGCAGCACAAGCAGCAGCACCGACAGCAGCAGCAACAGCAAATCAGCAGCAGCAACAGCAGCAGCAGCAGCAGCAGCAGCAGCGGCAATGTGGACCGCTAAATTCGAGATGGTGACATATCTGTTTCTTAGAATCGACATTCGACATGAGGTCTAGTGACATTTGACATGAAGCTTGAAAAACATAGTGACAGGTGACATGAGCAATTCTTAAAATCGACATGAGATATGAGCATAATTAAGCGACATCGACATGCGCCATGGCTATTTTTTTTTTTTTTTGAAGACAACCGCCATAGCTTCCTTATCCAGACCTCCACTAGTAGCGCTCTATAAGCGCAAGCTTTGCCTTAAGAGAGCTGTGGCTGTGAACCCTCTCCTCTCTCCGTACACACAGGTAAATATCAGAGTCAGCCAATGTCGCCAATACTACTCTCATACAAGGGTCAGGCGCTGCTAGACTATAATAGATGGGTCAAGGACTGTTCTACTGAGGGTCAGGCTAGGCCGGACATTCAATAACGGGCTGGACTTTGGCAAATTTGCTTGAAAGTCTAGCCAGCAAGAGATGCACATCATCATAAACGCGATCATGATACCTTTCATGGTAAGTAGACTCGCCTCTCTGCCCTCTCTTTTAGAGAGGGCAGAGAAGCGAGTCTCACTCTTAAAAAACCCTGCCCCTCCCCCCCTCCCCCCCCTCCCCCCCCATGCATCTTAAAGAGTGCCCCCCAGAGTGCCCCTCTCCCCCCCTCCTAGAAAAAAAGAGCCGCATTTTTAAATTATTTTTTAGCAAGCTTTTTCAGCTTGCTTTTTTTTTCTTTTTTTAAATTTATTTATCCATCAAAATCTCAAGTGACTTATTTTGAAAGCCAACCTAGTAGTCACGTGACCCCCTTAAGTAGGTCACTTCCCGTCACGTGACCTATTTGAATTTCCCGCCAACATGGTGGTCACGTGACCCTCTTAAGTAGGTCACTTCCGGTCACGTGACCTATTTGAATTTCCCGCCCAAAGGTCACGTGACCGGAAGTAGGTCACTTCCGGTCACGTGACCTATTTGAATTTCCCGCCAAAAGGGAGGCCTCTCATTGGCTGCTTTTGAATTTCCCGCCAAAAGGGAGGCCTCTGATTGGCTGCAGGTCGATTGAGTAATAAACAGTACTTAACTATAGTCCCGTTCCGATACATACAATACTACTCCTGTGCGGTATTATGTTTCAAAGGGCCCGTGTCAATTTTCGAAAATTCATCCGAAAATTTTGGCCCCGCGACCAGGGTGTGTAAAACATTTCGCGTGCTCCCCGCAAAACCTCCACCCCCCCCCCCCTTAGTTAAAAAATGATCCCTCCCTTAGTATACAGCCAAACCACCTCTCAGTTACCAAGTATTAAGTTCTGAGAAGTCTCTCTCTTTGTGGGAATCTTTCCTTGTTTGTGTTCCTTAATACCTCCCTCCCACTGCACCTCGTTATGTTTTATGGAACCACACCCTATACAGCGCAGTGCTCTTTAACCGTTTAAGGATGCATGTCGCTAAAAGATGAATTTGTAGTCATGATGCACCAATGCAGCCCCTGCGAGTAACTCACCGGTGCTGCATTAGTGCATCATGATGACTATTCGGTAGTGTCTCAACCCCTTAGGGTTGGCATGATGCTTGAATGCAGCACTGGTGAGTTACTGGCCAGGGCTGCATTCATGCATCATGATGAGGATTAAGGGGCACGTAATGCTTTAATGTGTTATGACCTTGGTATGGTGTATGAATGCGTCCCTGGTGAGTTACTCGCCAGGGATGCATTCACACATCATGGCAATCCTTTGGTAGTGTCTCAATCCAATAGGGTTGGCCTGTAGCTTAGATGCAGCCTTGGTGAGTTACTCGTCAGGGCTGCATTAATGCATCATAATTATAAAGGGCATGATGCATTGAAGCAGTATGCAGCCCTTAGAGAGTTAACATATCCAGTACCACAGTGAGACTGCCTCGGCCGCCATGTTCCTTAATATCTGTGAAACCTGGAGGGTAATCTGGACATGCATGTGCCTCTACATGGGTCCCCCCAGTATTGACCGTGTCGCCGTGTCGATCTTTAGCAATAGGGCTGTGTCACTGCATCGATTTTTATGTGTATAGAAAACCTAATATTGGTAGGCAGGGGGGGGGGCACTGTGTAGTAGTTGGTAGGCAGGGGGGTAAGGGCCTTATAAAGATGCCTATGTCCGTCGATTTTTAAAAGGGCCGTGTCGCCTGTGTCGATTTTTAAAAGGGCCGTGTCGCCGTGTCATTCCCTGGGGATCTTTTTTTTTCTTTTAGCCATATCTCAATTATTGGGCTCTATTTAAGCATCATGCGACCTTTAAGGGTTAAATAACAAATTAAAGCACCATGCGGCTCATAAAGGGTTGAAAGCACTTTAAAGCGCCATGCAGCCCTTAAAGGGTTAGATAACACATTAAAGCATCATGCGGCCCTTAAAGGGTTAGATAACACATTAAAGCATCATGCGGCCCTTAAAGGGTTAAATATCACATTAAAGCACCTTGCAGCCCTTAAAGGGTTAAATATCATATTAAAGCGCTATGCCCTTACATCGTTAAATATCACATTAAAGCAACTTGCGGCCCTTAAAGGGTTAAATATCACATTAAAGCACCTTGCGGCCCTTAAAGGGTTAAATATCACATTAAAGCACCTTGCGGCCCCTAAAGGGTTAAATATCACATTAAAGCACCTTGCGGCCCTTAAAGGGTTAAATATCACATTAAAGCACCTTGCGGCCCTTAAAGGGTTGAATATCACATTAAAGCACCATGCGGCCCTTACAGCGCTATGCAGCCCTTACATCATTAGATAACACATTAAAGCACCATGCAGCCCTTACAGCGCTATGCAGCCCTTACATCGTTAGATAACACATTAAAGCACCTTGCGGCCCTTAAAGGGTTAAATAACACATAAAAGCACCTTGCGGCCCTTACAGGGTTAATGAAGGCGCCCGGTGCCTGCAGTAACCAGCTCCAGGCCCCCGTCAGGTGCTGCCCCCTACCACCACACACTGGAAGCTCCCTGCTTGTTGGCCGCCGACGTCTCATAAATGGATTCGGCTACGGTTACCTCCGGGATTGACAATTTGGAGGACGGAGGCCTTGATGCTCGATTCAAGCCTCGGGTCGGGTTACTGGTGCCGGACGCACCGGCGCCGGGCTCACGTGTCTGCTGCAACCCACCCCCCCCCCCCCCCCCGCCTGGGTACAGGGGGCAGGGGGGGGGCACAGGGCATATAGGAGTTGGTAGGCAGGGGGGGCACAGGGCATATAGGAGTTGGTAGGCAGGGGGGGCACAGGGCATATAGGAGTTGGTAGGCAGGGGGGGCACAGGGCATATAGTAGTTGGTAGGCAGGGGGGGCACAGGGCATATAGGAGTTGGTAGGCAGGGGGCACAGGGCATATAGTAGTTGGTAGGCAGGGGGGGCACAGGGCATATAGTAGTTGGTAGGCAGGGGGCACAGGGCATATAGTAGTTGGTAGGCAGGGGGGGCACAGGGCATATAGCAGTTGGTAGCCTGAAGGGGGGCATAGGGCATATAGCAGTTGGTAGGCAGGGGGGGGCACAGGGCATATAGGAGTTGGTAGGCAGGGGGCACAGGGCATATAGTAGTTGGTAGGCAGGGGGGGCACAGGGCATATAGTAGTTGGTAGGCAGGGGGCACAGGGCATATAGTAGTTGGTAGGCAGGGGGGGCACAGGGCATATAGTAGTTGGTAGGCCGGGGGCACAGGGCATATAGTAGTTGGTAGGCCGGGGGCACAAGGCATATAGTAGTTGGTAGGCAGGGGGGGGCACAGGGCATATAGTAGTTGGTAGGCAGGGGGGCATAGGGCCTATAGTAGTTGGTAGGCAGGGGGGGCACAGGGCATATAGAATGTGGTAGGCAGGGGGGGCACAGGGCATATAGTAGTTGGTAGGCAGGGGGGGCACAGGGCATATAGTAGTTGGTAGGCAGGGGGGCACAGGGCATATAGTAGTTGGTAGGCAGGGGGGGCACAGGGCATATAGCAGTTGGTAGCCTGAAGGGGGGCATAGGGCATATAGCAGTTGGTAGGCAGGGGGGGGCACAGGGCATATAGGAGTTGGTAGGCAGGGGGGGCACAGGGCATATAGTAGTTGGTAGGCAGGGGGGCACAGGGCATATAGTAGTTGGTAGGCAGGGGGCACAAGGCATAGAGCATGTGGTAGGCAGGGGGGGGCACAGGGCATATAGTAGTTGGTAGGCAGGGGGGGCACAGGGCATATAGTAGTTGGTAGGCAGGGGGCACAGGGCATATAGTAGTTGGTAGGCAGGGGGGCACAGGGCATATAGTAGTTGGTAGGCAGGGGGGCACAGGGCATATAGTAGTTGGTAGGCAGGGGGGCACAGGGCATATAGTAGTTGGTAGGCAGGGGGCACAAGGCATAGAGCATGTGGTAGGCAGGGGGGGCACAGGGCATATAGTAGTTGGTAGGCAGGGGGCACAGGGCATATAGTAGTTGGTAGGCAGGGGGGCACAGGGCATATAGTAGTTGGTAGGCAGGGGGGCACAGGGCATATAGTAGTTGGTAGGCAGGGGGGCACAGGGCATAGAGTAGTTGGTAGGCAGGGGGGCACAGGGCATAGAGTAGTTGGTAGGCAGGGGGGCACAGGGCATATAGTAGTTGGTAGGCAGGGGGGCACAGGGCATATAGTAGTTTGTAGGCAGGGGACACAAGGCATAGAGCATGTGGTAGGCAGGGGGGGCACAGGGCATATAGTAGTTGATAGGCAGGGGGGGCACAGGGCATATAGTAGTTGATAGGCAGGGGGGGCACAGGGCATATAGTAGTTGGCAGGCAGGGGGGCACAGGGCATAGAGTAGTTGGTAGCCTGAAGGGGGGCACAGGACATATAGTAGTTGGCAGGCAGGGGGGCACAGGGCATAGAGTAGTTGGTAGGCAGGGGGCACAGGGCATATAGTAGTTGATAGGCAGGGGGGGCACAGGGCATAGAGTAGTTGGTAGGCAGGGGGCACAGGGCATATAGGAGTTAGTAGGCAGGGGGGGGGCACAGGGCATGTAGTAGTTGGTAGGCAGGGGGGCACAGGGCATATGGTAGTTGGTAGCCTGAAGGGGGCAGGAAAAAGAAGGGAGGGAGCAGAGAGTGGGCAGTGAAGGTGGTAGTCTAAAGGGGTATGGAGGGGGTAGGTAGAAACTGTTATATGCCATAGGGCATATATATTTGGTAGCCTCCAGTGGTGAGGTATAGGGCACATAACGTGATAAGACATCTATGGTACAGGGGAGGCAGGGATACTAAGGGGTCACACAGAGGGCAGTAAGTAGTACATGGAACTGGTCACCTGGGCCAGGCAGCTGTATCTCCTATGTTTAAGCATGATACCATGATTCATCATGCCATTGGTTGGCATGATGCATGAATGCAGCCCTGGCAAATAACTCGCCAGTGCTACATTCAAGCATGCCGACCTTATGAGGCTGAGACACTCCCAGAGGGTCGGCAAGATGCACCAATGTAGCATTGGCGAGTTACTCGCTGGGGCTGCATTAGGGCATCACAACGACAAATGTCATCTTTTTAATTCGAACATTTGTTATACTCTGAAAGGGGGATATCATATTGAAGTTTACAGAGATGGGCTTGTAATTAAAGTGTGAATTAGGATATGGACCTTTGGTTAGACCATGCTGAGTTGATGCGGGTATTGAATTGTCCGGTGAGAGGCGATGCTAATACCGTGGCGGCTACGGTTCCCGGAGTTGGAGAGAGGGGGCAGCATGGTACACCATAATGACAACACACACCGCGCGGATCAGCTTAGTCCGTAATTAATCTGTACGTAAACCGAGTCGATTCACGTAAACTGAATCGTTTCCGCTAAAAACTTGTGTCGCTGTTATCGTGTCCAAGCACAGTCTCAGATAACTATGAGCTACTCACACTCTCCCAGCACATATTTAGAGATGGTGCTGGAGAGTGCTTAGAGTAGTGCTAGGGGAGTCCAATATGAAGGCACATTGTGCTGGGAGAGTAAATGAGTGGAAGATTCTGTTTGGAGAGTATATAAAGACCACTGTAAATATATTTTATTCCATGCTATACATATTTTCGTGAATTTAAATGATCACTGAATTGTACTTTTGAGCAAATCTGCGCAAATTCATACTCGCCAAAAAAATATATGTTAACAGTATACTGAGAAGATGGCAGTTTGTGACAACTCTGCCAGAAGAGTGACTGATCTCACCTCTGCCATATTCTCTTGGGTTGATTGCATTGTAATATATCCCATGACACTTTGTAAAAAAAAGATTTCAGTTCATTAGCTGACCATCTGTATGGAGAGTGTGAAAAGGCTGAGAGACGCTCTCCCAGCAGAGTGCCGGTTCTCTCCAACCGTCATCTCTGCCTTGATGAGGCAATTGTTAGCAATGTAGCACTACCCAGAAAGAAACAATTCATTTTCAGTAAAAATGGGCTTTGCATGGGAGATCTGAATAAATCTTACCCTGAGAGAGCATAGTTAGCGCATAAAGGCCACTGTACAGAGTCTCATGTAACTGTGCTTGGAGAGTGGTTGGAGAGTAAGGTACTCATAGACTTCTCGTTAAGGAACTCCCCCCCCCCTGGTCCCCCCTCCTCCCACCGCCCCCCCAGTCCCCCCCGGGTACCAGGTACTAAGACAGACCCTTTGTGCTGCTTGACCCGCCACCTAGCGAGCAATCTGATTACTAATGGCAAATTGCGTCGGGCTCGGGTGACGGGCGCTGTGTCGCTGGTTATAATTACCATGGCAACCCGAAGCAGCAGCCAGTCAGGTGTCTCTCTCCTGCTTTGAACTACAAATGTCCATATCACCACGGTTACCGTGAAAAAGCGAAGTAACCGGGGAAAAACTCATCACAAATAGGGAATTATCAAAGATGGCGGATTAATAAGTTGGAGTGACTACTGAAAAAACATAGCATTCGGACACTGGATCAGGTTGGGTTAAAAGTTTCCAGGTAGTTTTTTAGAAATAAAACCCCATAATTCCCGTGGTTATTTTCAGCTGGTATCGGTTGCTATGAGCTTTGTGGGACTGATATGACAGAGGGGGATTGGAGTTTCAGACAGGCGCAGCTTCAGCGGGTTTTCAATTGTACACACTTTTATGCAATTTCACACTGAATTCTAATAACAATGCATTTGTTCTGTAATATATATTTACTTTATATATATCACTGAGGAGACCAATTTTATGTTTTTTTTTAAGACTCGAGCCTCTGTCGTTGTTACAATGCTTCATCAATAATCATAATATTTGGCTTATTCCGCATCAATTCAACTGGAGGCTCCCGGATGACCATCTCCAATTTCCATGTCAATTTTTTCTCTCATTGCCCTATGTATCCATATTGTCCCCCCAAAATTTCTAATCAAAATTCCATATAGTTTACAAGTTCTGGCTCGCTCATTCGGGGCGGGGTGTCTGATCTGGTTAGAAAAACCTCATTTCTAACCATTTTCAAAGGACTACCATGGAAAAACTCTCAGGGTCACAGGTCCATATGTCATTACATAGGTGCTACTTATACTAGAGACCAGAAAAAAATTATCAAACCATACCTCTTGTGTTATGTCTTGATGCACAGAGGCTCGAAAGTAGGACATGAATCGGTGGAAATTAACAAAACTTTAAGTAATCAAAAAATTGTCAAAATTAGAATTGTACCCGTAGCAGCTTAATCTTGATGCTAGTAGCTGAGATAGATGTGGGGCTTGTCAAGGTATGGTGCTTGTTCCTTGGAATAGTTCACAGGTGGCACCACTGGTGGCTAAAGTTGGGCAATTCTGTAAAATGACCTAGTTTTGGCGGCCATTAAGGCCATGTGGCACCAATATTTTGACTTGTAATAATTTTTCCCTGAAAGCTCTCTTCATTACCTTTCCATCTAATGCAGTTGCAAAGGTGTTCCGTATTTCCTTATAGGTGAAATAATTTTTACATTAAAATGTACAGAAAAATAGGGGGGGCACATGCCAGCTCCGCCCCCCCCCCCCTGAATCCACCCCTGTGTATGAATGCAGCACTGGCGAGTTACTCACCAGGGCATGATGCATTAAAGTATCATGCCATCCTTAAAGAGTTAACTGCTGTTTTAAGCCAACATTTAGAGAAGTCCTACACCATGCTAACAGATGGCCCTAACCTTGTGTGTTTCAGGTTCCCAGCCGGAGCTGTCCCCGAGCCCGGCACCGGCCGGCTACATCGTGTGTGCCTGGTGCCAGAAAGCAGGACTCAAACTGTTCACGCTCAAGACGGAAACCATCACCAAGGTGTTCTGCAGTGAACTCTGCTTCACCCAGTGAGTTTAGTTTTTATATTTAAAAACTCTTGCAAATAGAGTAGATTCACCATGTGTCTGACTCAAGGTGAATGTGATCTGAACCAGTACATTTAAGGCTGTGTCTCATGAACATGGGCCAATGTTTTTGTCCATGACCGGGTGCAATCTATGACCGGGTGCAATCTATGACTGGCTTGAAAGAAAATGGTTTATTTAGGGCAGATGTAGATAAATTGAAAAAAAATGAGTGATATAAACACCCATTAACATTTTCCCTAAATAAAGTGATTTTTTCCGAGCCAGTCAGAGATTGCACCCAGTCATAGATTGCACCAGGTCATAGACGACAACAATGGCCCCATCTCATGAGACACAACCTTAAGCAACTTTAAATGAATGCCTATAAAAGTAGGCTTAATGTGGCTGCAGTTCAGTCAAAATCTATTCCAAGACTCCTGCAAATATCCTGTAGTATAAATTGTTATGAGTGGGTTCCTTCTGCATGAACCACAACATTAATGCAACTTTAAATGAATCGCAGTAAAAGTAGGCTTTATGTGGCTGCAGGGGGGTCAAAAGCAACCTGAAACCTAGGCTGTTTCCAGGTGACCGTCAACCTTTTGCAATAATCTAAGTGACTATGCGTGCAAATCTTTGGCTATAGTATAAATGGTTCTAAAATGCTAAACTAGGACCTTTTATTTCGTTGATGTTCCAACCCGAGTAGGGGACAGCCCCTTATTATGTGAAAGCTTTAGTTACTTCTTTTACATCAGCATGTAAGGTGCTACTGGTGTGTCAGCCTCCAGTGTAGTTCTGCCACTACTCACCAGGGGGAGCACCAGGCTGGAGGAGCACATCCTCCCTTAGCTACCAAACTGTCCTGTTCATTTAACTGACCACAGATGATGTCAGCATGCTTTCATTTGTGAGGGCTCAGTAAGCAAAGGTGCTCTTGGGTTTAACTTTATTTCTTTAATTGTGTATTTAGATTAGTGGAACTAAAATAATGCATTCCATAATTGACACCATTTAGTCAATATCAAATACGAGCCAAATGGTGAAGGAACGATAAAAAAAACACCTTTATTTATCCTGGTTTATGCTCTATGTTCTTGACGGCCCTGTCTAAAATTCATTTTCAAAATTGTTTTATCACCAGGTGTCGCCGGGCCTCCTTCAAGAAGAACAAAATCTGCGACTGGTGCAAGCACGTGCGGCATACGGTGAACTATGTCGACTTCCAGGACGGAGAGCAGCAGCTGCAGTTCTGTTCTAACAAGTGTCTGAACCAGTACAAGATGAACATCTTCTGTAAGGTGAGTCCTTAAAGAGCCAGTGACAGAGTATAAGGTGTACTTAAAGTGCCAGTGACACAGTACAATATGTACTTAAGGTGCCAGTGACACAGGACAAGAGGTACTTAAAGTACCAGTACATGTAAACTGTGTACCATATAGACAAGTGTCTGAACCAGTACAAGATGAACATCTTCGTTGAGGTGAGTCCTTAAAGAGCCAGTGACAGATGACAATATGGTCTTAAAGTGCCAGTGACACAGTACAAGATCTACATAAAGTATAAGTGACACAGGACAATATGTACTTAAGGTACCAGTACATGTAAACTGTGAACCACATAGACAAGTGTCTGAACCAGTAGAAGATGAACATCTTCTGTAAGGTCAGTCCTTGAAGAGCCAGTACAAGATGACCTTAGTGCATCTTCCTATAAGGACCCTTTCTGCAGATCGTGCCATATATGTTATAGTACAATGTACAATCTACTCCAAAACTACTCCAAAAAATAAATCTATTTCTATTTTCATTAAGAATATCTAAGCATAACGTTGCAAGCCTAACTTCTAAATTCTGCAAACTTAAGGACACTCAAATATATGGGTATTGCTGACATGAATTTTATACCTTTGCAAAAGTTCCACAAATTTCAAGTTTGATTTTTCCATTCACATTTATGCACTGTTTGAAGCATATCTACTAAACAGAATAATAAACCTTTATTTTATTACATCTTTCCAGGAGACGCAGGAGCACCTGCAGCTGATCCACACGCCGCAGACCAACCCGTCGCCAAGCGCCTCCCCGACCCCGTCCGTGAGCAGCTCGCGGGGCGGAGGGGGTAGCACCAACCAGATCCTCATCACCCCCGACCTGTGGATGCAGAACGGGGAGGAGGGTGGTCGGAGCCGCAGGAAGCGCCGACGTAAACCCAGCAGCAGCGATGACATGGACGACCTGGAGGATGTCGAGGGGGACCGGAGCCGGGACTCGGACGGGTCGGCCATGAATGAGCCCACCGTGGTGGAGGTGAAGCCGGATATCAGCAAGATGGCGGTTAAGACGGAGGTGGTGCCGACTAGAGACTTGAGCCGGGAGCGGGAGGCAGTGCTGGGTAAGGCTACCACAGACAGACACTGTGTGGGGTCTGAACCCACACGCAGACACCTCAAGATGGATCAGTCCTCTCGTGAGAGACTACGGCGCGTCAGGAGTCGGGACTCCAACTGCACCCCACTAGCGGTGACCACCAGTCCCGGGTCGTCCCAGATGTCGACCCCTCCCAGTGCCACCTCCGGGCTGACCCCACCCGGGGGCGGGGGGGTGCAGGGCATGCCCCCCATGCCCCTGATGGGGGCCCTGCCCCCCGGCATGTTCCCCCCACCCTACTTCTACCAGCAGCTGATGGCCAGTGGGGCCTTCCCCGGGGGGGTTCCCCCTCAGGGTGCCTGGATGCTGCCCCCACCCCCGGGCATGGTGCTGCCCCCTGGGGTAGAACCCCCCAAGGTGGCCCAGCCCCAGGCACGTCCCGGCTTCTCCCGGGTCAGCCCGACCCCTGAGACCAGCGGCAGTGCAGCCCGGGGAGCTCCGTCTGCAGCAGCCGGGGCGGCACCGTCTACATCCGCCGGTTCTCCACCGCCGGCCGGCAGCTCCTCCAGCGGGTCTCAACAACAACAACAACAACAACAACAACAACAAGCGCCCACCTCTCCCGCTAAGTACCCGGGGCCTCTCCCCCCACCCATGCCTCCAGGGTTCCCCAACCCGGGGTTCCCGGGGCTGCCTCCAGGATTCCCCATGCCGCTGCCGCCCGGTTTCCACCCAGCCATGATGCCGGCGCCTCACCCGACGCTGCCCGGCGGTCCCCCGGTCACTGTTATGGTGCCCTACCCGGTCATGCTGCCCATACCGGTGCCCATCCCCATCCCAGTCCCCATACGCAGTGACAAGGAACTGCGGGACTTTGCTCTCCTCATGAGATCTGGGACTGGTTCAGGCAGCACCAGTTCTGCCCCACATGGTGGCAGTAATGGTGGTAATCATGCAGGTAAAGGTATGGGCAGCCAGAAGAGTGCACGGTCCATGTCGACGTGCACCGTGAGCCGACCGGCGTCAGTCCCCCTCAAATCGGCCTCCCCACCGGCAGCCATTGCCTGCAGCGAGAGGCGGCGCTGCCACACGGACGATGAGAAGGAGAACTCAGAGTTAGCAGCTAACTGTGAGGGGAGCAGCAACGGGGCTAAATACAAGATAGCCTGCGCCTGCTGCCAGCAGGGGGGAACCGACCCGCACCGGGGGGAGGAGAGTCAGGAGGACGACCCCCCCACTGAGGGCGGCTGTAAGGGCGGCACTAACGGGGGCCTCTCATTGGCTGATCTGGGACTGCGGCCGGTGAACCACGCGGCGGCACGTAAACACCAGCAGGACAGTACGGTGGGCGCCCACCTCCCACTGCAGGACGACGTGGCTATAGACCTGTCCAAGGACAAAACCAAGAGCTTCTCCGGCAGCAGTGGGAGCAGCTCGGACAATGGGTTCAACCCGGGTCACTCGGCGGGGGGCGGGGGGACTCCCCCGGCCACCATTACTGTGAAGTCAGAGCCGCAGCCGCCGCCGCTGATCATCTCCCCCCTGCAGCAGACGGTCGGGGGGTTCCTGATGCCGCCCCGGGACCATGCCTACTCCTCACGCCGCTCCATGATCCTGGACGCTCCCAGCGTGCCGCGCGATCGCAACGAGACGCCATCACCCGAGAAACGGCTCATGCTGCGTAGTCCTAACCGTGACGTTATGTTCGCTAAGAGACGGTGCATGCGGACACGCATCAAGACCAAGTGAGGTGTGGGACAGAGATATGGGGGTGCATACAGGGGTCTGTGTACAGAGAGTGTATTGTGTGGTTATAGCAGAGTGTACTATAGTGTGTATTACAGTCCTAGTGAGTGAGGTAGATTCACAGGAACCTGTGGGTTAGGGGAACCTATAGATCATCACTGCATGAAGGTCGGCATTTAAGCAAAAGCTGCCTAAAGTCACACTTTAAGCAACTTCAAGTCCTGTAAATGCCACCTAAGGCTGCTTAAATGTCATAAGGAACTTTCCATGAAATCTACATGACATTTATTTAACTTTAAGTCCCTTAAAGAGTGACATTAAGCAGTACATGGCTTTTACTAAACTTTAATGTGACTTTAAGTAGCACAAGGTGTGCTTAAATGCCAATGTTAATGCAGGGTATCTGACACTGGCTACTTACAGTATAAACAGTGACTCTTTATAATTATTACCAACTCAGAGGGTTCATCTGAGTTTAACATTGTGCTGGCACTGCCAAGACCTCATATAATTACATAGGAACATTGTACATAGCTTAATATTCACATATATTGAGTATACAGAGATGTTATTATATAAAATGTAGAGTGATATCCATATATTTGAGTGAAGTTTGAAGTAATTTAATATCCAGATGTCCAATATATATCCAATATACACTGCCATAGAGCCTCTATTGTCTATAGTGTTGTTATACGATTCTGTGCTATATGAAACAAGTCATTTATCGCATATTTTAAACCTGTGTCTGAGTATATAGGCTACATTATACGGCCGGCATTTGTTATATATGGTAGTAGATAACGCTATATACGTCGTTGTGTTAGGAGACCTGAGTTGATTGCGTGGTACCCTCGGAGGTTGTATTTATATTGAGGTTTGTGATAGGTATGTATAAACAGGTTTAAGTAGTATATAAAGTATCTACAGCAGACTAACCAGGTGTTGTAACACATGAGTGTGTCCCTTTAAGTAATGAGTCATTTTGTAATATTAACCCTTTAAGGATGGCATGATGCCTTAATGCATCATGTCCTTGGTTATCATGATGCATGAATGCAACACTGGCAAGTAACTCACCAGAGCTGCATTGGTGCATCATGCTGACCCTACGGCATTGGGACACTCCTGTAGGGTTGGCATGATGCACTAATGCAGCACTGGCGAGTTATTCACCGGGGCTTCATTGGTGCATCATGACGACATCTTTTAGCGACAAGCGTCCTGAAAGGGTTATATTAATGGATGCTGTAGTGTCAAGTTAAATACCAAATAACTATAGAGTAACATATATGTAATGAGATACATACAAGGACATTTATACTCATTAATGATAAACTATCCAGGTTTGTGTTCAGTAGACATAAAGTAGAATATCTGCCTCAAACAATTAAGACAAGGAGATGTTTTGTAAGGCCGGTAAAAAAATCTTCTTAGCGATAAATTATGACAAATATGAATGAGATTTATCCATGCCGTCTCTTTGCTGATCATGTAGGGGGCTCTTTCTTTTTACTAGCTAGACATATTCTTTTTATTGAATGGCCTATTTGAAAGCAGTTGAATGTTTAGGCTGGTAAGCTATTCTCCAGGCTCAAAAGTTACTTTTATACACTTTATAGTACAAAATCCAGGTCCAGGTAAATGTAATAAAAGCCATTACATAAAATGATTTTTTCTAGACTTAAGAAATGTTAAAATGTCAAACTTCACCCAGTGAAATAGAATTAATAGAGTGTACATTTGTATAACCAAAAGAAACCGGAGGCTTGGCTTAAAATCTTTGTGATACAGTCTGATGTAAAACCATGTATAGACTTGCATAAGTGTTTGTATAATATGTGAGTGGGTGCTTAACACGATATGATATGTACATGTAGTCAGAGTAATGGTATTACAGATCTGTGCAGATCTCAGACAAGTGTATCGCGTAAAAAAACAATACTATGTACTCAAGAAGGACTGAGTTTAAGTTAGCACTACCGCTCCTATCGCTATATCACAAGCTGTATTTTAGAAAGATAAGAAAAGTGGAGTGTCGTTTAACACATATTGCCTGCAAGACACAGAAAGATTAGATTTGTGTTTTAACAAGTTTATAGTGATATTAAAACTATATTAAATATTATCCTAAACTATTCATTTCAATGAAAACCTTAGCTTTGGCCATTTGAAATACATAACCATATTTCCTATGAGCATAAGGAACCTAGTTTTGCAATGTTATTTATTTCATTAGACCAGAGAGGATTCTTAGAAATATGAGTCTTCCTATTTTGTAAAACCTGATTACTAAATATCCTTACAGGAGCTCAATTTGAGTAAAATCAGTAATAAACAGTTATAATGGTGGGGTCAAGTTTTTCAGTTATGCATAGAAAAATAGGAAATGTTATCTTGTTTTGTCTTGCAAATTCGTAGTGGGAATTCAAGTGGAGGCCGACATGGCTGGTTACAAATTGGCTGCAGTTTTAGACGGTTACAAAATGGCTGCCATTATAGGCGGTTACAAAATGGCTGCCATTATAGGCGGTTACAAAATGGCTGCCATTATAGGCGGTTACAAAATGGCAGCCATTATGGACAGTTACAAAATGGCTGCTGTTTTAGACGGTTACAAAATGGCTGCCATTAATAATGGTTACAAAATGGCTGCCATTAATAATGGTTACAAAATGGCTACCATTATGGATATTTACAACATGGCTGCCATTATGGACAGTTACAAAATGACTTCCATTATGGACAGTTACAAAATGGCTGCCGTTAAGGTTGGTTACAAAATGGCTGCCATTAAAGACAGTTACAAAATGGCTGCCATTATGGTTGGTAACAAGGTGGCTGCCATTATAGGCGGTTACAACATGGCTGCCATTATGGACAGTTACAAAATGGCTGCCTTTAAGGACAGTTACAAATAAAATGGCTGCCATTAAGGATGGCTACAGAATGGCTGCCTTATGGCTAGTAACAAGATGGCTGCCGTTATAGTTAAAATGGCTGCCACCATGAGCGGTGGATACTTAACGACCGCTGGTTTAGTACAGAAAGTTGTCCTGTTTTGTTATGTAGTGTGCTAGGATGTACATGTAAATACCCGGTTATACAATAAAATACAATGTCTCCAATGTATTGCAGTGTTTTTTTGTATTCTTTTTATGCGTTCATACTCTAAAGCTATAGGATACTGGGGTTTACGGTGTAATAAATTGCCAAGAAGTCTTAAGACTCTGAGTACAGTTCCCGGCGTATGATATTCAGAACATCCCCAACTGGGATAGGGGGGACCTGCCCCTCACCTCCTGTGGTGGCCAGGATCAGCCAGGAGGCTCCATAAACATCTGGTGGTTATGTAACTGTGTGTCATTACTCTGTATGGAGTGGTTCACTTGTCATCATTGTTTCTGCTACAATTTTTGAATGCCATGACGGAAACTATTCATATAGGATCTCAATATGTATAAGTATATGTAAATAAAATAAGGTAAAAATGACATATTATTTATATGGTTATGATAGTTGGATTGACCTAACTCAGCTTCTTATAGGAATATTTGAAAAATTCTTTCACTGTTGAAAAGCTGAAGTCAAGGAGATACCAATACCCATTTTCTTTCAATACAATAATGGATTTTAAGAAATATCAAAAAATCAACATCATAATCCAGTCCATAAAATATACAGGCAGTAATCTGATTATCTCTTTGAAGTTGACCCTCCTCTGGAGTCCAGAGATTAATCTGACCACATCATGTGGTACAAATTAGACCATGGGGCCGAGGTGGCTAGCGGCCACCTCAAGCAGCAACCTCATGTGCCGGGAACTGAGTAGAGGTGGGTCCAGTAGGCAACAAGGGACGAACTGACCATTTCTCCGCTAATCTTAATGATTCCCCCCTTTTCTCAAGATGGCGCCACTGTATCATCCCATCCTTTAGAGGTAGATGGGTACAAAAGTTTTACTAACTTACGTTGATGTCTGTTCTAAGGTAAAATCCTAATTAGTTACGGTAACTCTAGCAAACTTTCTACTAACTGTATTTCCATATACTACTTACACTATGGCTTAGAGCTATGGAATGTGTTTAGTTATCGACCCAGCCTACCTTAATCCTTTAAACCCCCAGCGCCCCTATATATAGGGCTGAGTACCTGTCCCGACTGCACTCTGACTGTTACTGGACGTGCAGTAAGATCTGCGGGTTTAAGGACGGCATGTCGCTAAATAAAAAGATGGCATTTCCCATAATGATGCACCGATGCAGCCCTGGTGAATAACCGGTGCTGCATTGGTGCACCATGCCGACCCTTCAGGAGTTTCTCAACCCTGTAAGGTCGTCTTGATGCATGAATGCAGCCCTGGCGAGTTACTCACTAGGGCTGCATTCAAGCATCATAGTGACCAACGGCATGATGCATTAAGGCATCATCCTTAAAGGGTTAACTATGATGCCATGTGAAGTATTCTGTATGTGTAGGAAGGTGTAGGAAGGGGGATTCGTGAAGGAAGAAAGTAAACACGCTTCTTAGATCCGAATCCGGAAGTACAGTCCCCTCGCTGGTACCCGTATTTATTCTCGACAAACGCTACCCGGTCCATGTTTGGCGCCACAACAACATGCTCAGTGTATGGCCCTAGACCCCTATATTCGACATGGCGACATGGGCGTTTCTTAAATTCGACATGCGACATGAGGCCTAGTGACAAGCGACAAGGCTTAAAAAGATAGTGACATGGGACATAGACAGTTCTTAAAACAGACATGGGACATGAGCATTTTTAAGCGACATAGACATGCGACATGGCCATCAAGGGCCCCCAGTGTGATAACACCTTGAGTGCTACATGTCAGTGTTGGGATTAAGCATGTATATATAGAGATAACAAACCGTCAGTGAGCTGCAGCAGAGGCAGCTGACTGCACCCAATGTCAGACTACATCTCTGTGGGAATGGATGATACTGTTAGTTACCAGTCATTTAATGTCAGCTGGTGCGGGGGGGGGGGCAGTTGGTGGATATGGGGGCGGGGTAAAGCCAGATTAGCCTCCATGCTAGGGGGTCAACATTAAATATGGTCCATTTACGTACTTGCGACCATGCATCATTCCACTTGCATTCGCATCTTTTGGGGTAGCCATTTCTCAAAAGCAGAGTGGGGGAGGGGTCGACATTACTTTCTGCTAATTGATGGGAGGGGGGAATAGATGTGGGAAAATCCATCAAGTCCCCACAACTAGTAATATTTGACTCGTATTTTAACACCATAACACTTTAATGGCCGCATAGTGCATTAACCCTTTCACTGCTGGTGTTGAAAAATGTCATTTGGGACTTAACCACCGGCCCTATGCCATGGAAACATGCAAATTTGCAAGTCCCTGGGACAGTGCCCTAGTAGCAAACACACTGTGGCCCCGGACGGGGCCAGACTGTATTTGCAAGTCTGGCCCGGAGTGGGCTAACCGACGGGCTCCCTTCGGTTTAGGGCACTGGGCTTTGGCCTGGCCCCGTGCAGGCTTCCCATGTTGGGCGCAGATCGGGTTTTGGACGGGAAGCCCACTTTGGGCTCAGATCAGTTTTTGGACGGGCGTCCCACTTTGGGCTCAGATTGGTTTTTTGACGGGCTGAAAGTGGGTTCAGATCGGTTTTTGGATGGGTTGAAAGCGGGCTTAGATCGGTTTTTGGATGGGTTGAAAGCGGGCTAAGATCGGATAATTATGGCTTTTTAGAATCTCTTCAATCATTCTCAAATGATTTCTTGTATTTGTTGAACCAGATATCCTAGGTCCTGCTAATCAACCCAAGGCATAATCATACTCTTCCTACCCAATAATGGAAGTATCAAGCAGGCCTATTATCATCAGGTTTGAGCCACATGCAGCATAGACAAGTGTCTATGGTGCACATTGGCCTTCAAAGCCATAGTTCATACCTACATGGGGCACATGAGTCTTGTATTAAGATTGTAATGCCACATAAATAGTGTTTACACTGGATAGCTGCTTAGGGAACCTCCTTTTCATCATTCAAATATATATTCTATCTTATTTCCAAACTGTGAGAACATCCATTTATTGTTTCCTATTCTACATCACTTTAACATTTTATTGTATTATCATATAATGTCAATTTCATCTAGCTTTGTTGGAAAACTCTAGATATTGTATAGTAGTGACATCTGGTGTCAATCATCAGAACTATTAGACCAGTTGCCCTGTCCAAACCCAACCTCAGCCCTCATCGGCCCGGAGTGGGCTAACCGACGGGCGCCCGTTGGTTTAGGGCACTGGGTTTTGGTGTGGCCCCAAGTGGGCTGCCCGAATTGGGCTCAGAACAGGTTTTGGACGGGTTTCCTGTCATCTGGCCAACATGAACCCAAAGTGGGTAGCCCTCTCTGAAACTGATCTGAGCCCATATCGGGCAGCCCGCTTTGAAACTGATCTGAGCCCAAAATGGGCAGCCCGATCGGGGCCACACTTCAGCCCAGCCATCTGCCCAACATGAAACCCAGCTCAGTTTTGCCCGATTTTAAACAGCCAATCCAAGCTAAAACCAAATTGGCCCCGTGCGGGCTTGCTACTAGGGTGGGTAAGGAGTAATATAACTTGTACTGGAGACAGAATTTACACCTTTTTGACCAGGGGATGTTGTATTCATGTTAAATATTTTTGGATTCATTCAAAATTCTTATTCTTTGTTTCATAGCAGGAGCTGTAATTTAGTGGTATTGCTGCCCTAGGGTAGCAATTTTGCAGGGTATTTTAGATGCTGCCCAGAGGCAGCAGCGGCCCTTAAAGGGTTGATGCATCATACTCTTTGTGATACCCATGATGCTTGAATGCAGCCCAGGCGAGTAACTGCCAGTGCTGCATTCAAGCATCATGACGACCCTACAGGGTTTTTACATTCCCAAAGGGTCGTCATGATGCCAATACAATACAGTCCCAGCGAGTTACCGGCTGGTGCTACGTTGGTGCATCATGACGACAAATGTCATATTTTAGCGACATGTCATCCTTAAAGGGTTCCATCTGCATATTACGGGTATAACAAGTAATCGGTAATCGGCTTACCTCACATGGCCGAGGGCCTCACCTCACACAGGTATTCATTACTGAGATAGGACGCTGCATGCTATCTACTCCTATTGTACGGGCAGTAAGGCCAAAAAAGAATAGGTTTGTCTCAGGTCACCCGACCGACCCTATCTAAACAGGGCCGATCCTGCTTTATTTTAATGCAATTTTGAAGAAATCTTTATATTTTTTTTTGGAGGGGGGGGGGGGGCGGGTCAATTTTGGGTTTACAACAATTTTGAAAGAATCTTCCCATTTTTACACTTCTTTGGCCAATATAAAGGTATCGTAGAGGGCTGTAAAAGAAAAGTTTAAGAAAATAGAAAATCCGCCCTAACGACCCTAGCCTTTCTGCCAATGTTATCTGAACTAAATCTTTATTTTTTATTTGGCCTAATCTTAACCCTTTCAGTACACGTATCGCTTAAAGATGATAATGGTCGTCATGATGCACCAATGCAGCCCCAGCGAGTAACTCCCCGGTGCATTGGTCGTCATGATGCACCAATGCAGCACCGTAGGGAGTGAATCAACCCCGTAGGGTCAGCATGATGCTTGAATGCAGCACTGGCGAGTAACTCAGCAGGACTGCATTCATGCATCATGACAACCAAGGGCATGATGCATTAAAGCATTGTGTGGTCCTTAAAGGGTTAATACCTGGTCCCCATCACGTACAGGAGGAACACAGGCAGCCACACAGTCTGCTATCTACACCTATTGTACAGGGGGGGGGGGCAGTTATCCTAATACAGCTCCTCCTGACACTTATTTATGGCAAAATTCCACTAGCTACAATTTTGCCATCAGGAGCATTTTGACTGGCAGAGCTGTTTTTTTAGCTATTGTTTTCCCTAGCTATTCCCAATTATGCATATACATTAATTAGGAGGATGGTTGTACCTAACCAAGGTTAATTTGAGTAGTTTTTTTTTAACCAGCTTTAATGGTTTCAGTGGAAATGCGGCATTTTATAATCAACATAAGCTGCAGATGAGTGCTGGACACGCTAAGGGAGTGTTCATTTATCAATTAAGCGGGGGGGGGGTGAGAAATTTCGAGAGTGCATGGACTATTTTGTGCCCCTCGTCAAAGGGGCTGGAAAATTTTAGGCCCCCCCCTTTGAACTATAGTGATGCACATATCTGTTTAAAAAAATAGGGGGGGGCATAATTTGTTATGCCTCCCCCCCCTTAAGGAGGGGTTTAAAATGTCTACCCCCCCCCCCCCCTGTAACTGATAAATGACCACTCCCTTAGCCTACATGTATGCTACTCCCTGACGGCTCGTCACACAGTGCTGGACCTCCGTACACCCCGGGGTAGCTGCACCTGTCTGTATACTGACCACCCACAGCTCCTCTTGTAACACCACCCCATCCACACAGTCTAGAAGTCTGTTATATCTATGTAAGTGGATATACCACAGTCTAGAGGTGTGCAACTGGGTGACATACAGAGGCTTGAGTAGTTTGGCTACTTAAGTGGGTATACTACAGTTAGAAGTGTTAGCTATATAGGTGTATAGACCACAGTGGTTAGTGTGCACTCTCCAAGAAGTGAGTTTAAGTGGATACACTGCAGTAAGAGTGTAGCCCCACAGGGACCCCCAGCAGTGCAGCCTCACAGGGAGCGCAGCAAGAGTGAGTATAACTGGATACAGCGCAGTAAGAGTGCAGCCCCACGGGGAGCCCCAGCAGTGCATTCACACAGTGAGAAGTGAGTTTAATTGGATACAGCGCAGTAAGAGTTCAGCCCCGCACGGAGCTCCAGCAGGAGTGAGTATAACAGGATACAGCGCAGTAAGAGCACCGCCCCACGTGGAGCGCCCCCTGTAGGCAGGCATCATGGAGGACAGGAAGACGTTTGCGTGGTACGACTACCTCATCTTCATCTCCACGCTGGTCATCTCGCTCGGCATCGGGCTGTACTTCAGCCTCGCGGGCGGCAAACAGAAGACGACCAAAGAGTACCTCATGGGTAACCGGAACCTGGGGGTGGTGCCTGTCGCCATGTCCATGTTCATGTCCTACATCTCCGCTATACTGGTGTTGGGGAACTCTGCCGAGACCTACACACGAGGCACCCAGCAGTGGCTGGCCTCCATCGGGTCGTCCATGGCGGCTGTTATTACATGTGTGTTCTTCGTGCCCCTGTTCTGGCCTCTCAAACTCACCAGCTCCTTCGAGGTAAGTGCTGAAGTATTGAACTAGTTATGCATTGGCGGGTCCAGGATTTGGAAAAGGAGGGGGAGCCCCCCCTTTTCTTGACAAAAAGAGGGGGCGCACCCCCTATTTTTGGCCAAAATTGGGGTCTAAAAAAGACAGTTAAACTCTTAACTACAGGCCCCCGCGCCCCCTCTAAATCCGCCACTGGTTATGAGCATGAGCTCATCCCAGCCAACATTGCTTGACCCTTTAAGGACGGCATGACATTTGTTGGTATGATGCATCAATGCAGCCCCAGCAAGTAACTCGTCAGTGCCACATTCAAGCATCATGCTGACCCTATGGGGTTGTTACACTCCTGAAGGGTCAGTATGATGCACCAATGCAGCCCCAGCGAGTTACTCGTGGGGGCTTCATTGGTGCATCATGATGACAAATGTCATATTTTAGCAATATCCGTCCTTAAGGTGGGTCGCTACCTCTTGAATATGGACACACTGCGCAGGTATCTGCGCATATAGCTTAAATGTATCAGAATGAGCTAATATTACAGTATGTGATACATATATATGATGATTAAGATTGGGAGATTTCAAGCAAAATTGAGCGTTTTATTGGACTTTGCATAGTTGATATATTTAAAGCTAATGATATTTGCTATTTTTATCAAAAGTTAGAACATTGAAGCTATTTACCAATAAATCATCATCTAGAATGATATAGATCTCATTAAGTTACTTAGAAAAACCAAGGGTATCAATTGTAGCCATTTCTACCCTGATTCTAGCCATTTTACACTTTATTTTTAGCTTTAAATGTAAGATTTAGACCGATTTTGCTCTATTTTTTAACTTCAAAGGCCAAAAAAACTAAAAATATGCCTGGGACCCTCTATCAAAATTACTTTCATATGTTAGCAAATGATCTGAACGATTTTCTGAGAAAGCTTTAGAAAATTCTGTTAATTTTGAATACCATTTTTAGCCAATAACGCTACAAAATGATAGCAACTTATTCATTTTCTTCCCCAAAACATCATACTTTTACCCAGAATTCCATGGCATACAACTCTAAAATGATTTTTACAGTAAAGTGGAAAATATAGCCATTTCACATGTGAAGTTTTACATTTCTGTGCATAATGGTTGATATTTAAAAAATTATTGAAGTTTTCACATTTTTTTCTCATTTTTAGAGAAAATTTTAAATACTTTAATTCTTCAAAATTCTGTATTTAAACAAGAATTGCGGTTGTTGCCGCGTAAAAAAATGCCTCAGGCATTTTTATACGTGGCAACAACCGCAATTCTTGCATTTGAAGGAACATAATGTCTGCATGGTTTGTATATTTGTACGGGACCCATTCAAGACACCATATAAACAGGGCGAAGGATGATATAACTGACAGATGTGACACAACAGGGGAAAACATGCCATTACAGGGATTTAGTGTAATATACAGCCACTAGGAGGCCACCAGTGCAGCAGCACTAATAGAACCATTGAATTCCTTGGGTCCATGTTAGGGGGGGTAGGTATGATTATATTCAACCTCAGGAGCATGGGAATGGGTGTTGCTAGGCAGATAAACAATGAGAATAGCTGTTGCTAGGCAACCAGCTGTCTTAGCAACAAACCAATAAAACCATTGAATTCCTCGGGTCCATGTTAGGGGGGGTAGGTACGATTATAATCAACCTCAGGAGCATGGAAATGGGTGTTGCTAGGCAGATAAACAATGAGAATAGCTGTTGCTAGCCAACCAACTGTCTTAGCAACAAACTAATAGAACCATTGAATTCCTTGGGTCCATGTTAGGGGGGTAGGTACAATAATAATCAACCTCAGGAGCATGGAAATGGGTGTTGCTAGGCAGATAAATAATTAGAATAGCTGTTGCTAGGCAACCAGCTGTCTTAGCAACAAACTGATAGAACCATTGAATTACTTGGGTCCATGTTAGGAGGGGTAGGTAGGTTTATAATCAACCTCAGGAGCATGGGAATGGGTGTTGCTAGGCAGATAAACAATTAGAATAGCTGTTGCTAGGCAGCCAGCTGTCTTAGCAACAAACTAATAGAACCATTGAATTCCTTGGGTCCATGTCAGGGGGGTAGGTATGATTATAATCAACCTCAGGAGCATGGGAATGGGTGTTGCTAGGCAGATAAACAATTAGAATAGCTGTTGCTAGGCAACCAGCTGTCTTAGCAACAAACCAATAAAACCATTGAATTCCTCGGGTCCATGTCAGGGGGGGTAGGTACGATTATAATCAACCTCAGGAGCATGGAAATGGGTGTTGCTAGGCAGAAAAACAATGAGAATAGCTGTTGCTAGCCAACCAACTGTCTTAGCAACAAACTAATAGAACCATTGAATTCCTTGGGTCCATGTTAGGGGGGTAGGTACAATAATAATCAACCTTAGGAGCATGGAAATGGGTGTTGCTGGCAGCTAAATAATTAGAATAGCTGTTGCTAGGCAACCAGCTGTCTTAGCAACAAACCGATAGAACCATTGAATTACTTGGGTCCATGTTAGGGGGGGGGGGTAGGTATGATTATAATCAACCCCAGGAGCATGGAAATGGGTGTTGCTAGGCAGATAAACAATTGGAATAGCTGTTGCTAGGCAACCAGCTGTCTTAGCAACAAACCAATAGAACCATTGAATTCCTTGGGTCCATGTTAGGGGGTATAGGTATGCTTATGATCAACCTCAGGATCGAAGGTTGATTAATATTAATTTTATTCATATATGCATACATTTGTGTTGTGACACCTTAAAACAAAATGGCGGCACCCCTTAAAACAAAATGGCGGCACCCGTACTGATTTCCTGTCAAATGAAAACAATATAATGCCTCAACCTGGTAGTTCGCAAGCTCACCACCAGGGCCCCTCCATTTTTCTTTTCATTTTCTGTTTCTATATGATTCAGACTGTCTTTAGAGAAAAAATAGAGACATTCTGTTAACTTTGATCAAAGGGTAGCGATCCACCTTAAAGGGTTAACCAGGCATGAGCACGAGCTCATCTCAGCCCCGACATAGTCATCCCTCACTCATCCATCTCAAACTATCTTTGTCTATTGACTACAGACAACTGAAATGCTCTACCCCCCTTCTACAAATCTATCCACTTTTCTTACATTAGAATATAAATATTGGGTCTCTACCCATAACAGTATAGTTCAGAGCCCATGTCATGGAGTTAAATTTTTTGGTTAATAACTTAGGCTCAGCAGTCTGATAAAATCATGAAAATTATGTGGCCAAGTTGGAAAAAAAGCTAGCAAGAAATCCCGAGCTCCACTGCATTTCTTGGCATAGATTTGTGGAGGAAGTATCAAAAGTTATCTGGGATTACTATTTATACTACAAGGGATGTCATCCTGATACTGGAATTCGACCCGTAACACAGGGGTAAATTGAGAAATTAGAAATTCTTAACCATGCATCACGGCATGTAGATCAGATTTGGCTATGTCGCCAAAATGTTGACCCAAAGAAACAAGGCCTCATGATGTATGAATGCATCAACCTTAACTTCGATCCTGAACCTGATTTCTCATATTGTTTGAATAAGATTTTATAATTGAATTTCAATAAATAGAGTTTGTTTATATATATGATTGTTATGGTAACCAAATAACGTTGGTATTTGGTTTCTATGGTAATAAACGTAACCAGGACAGACCTGATGAGAAATTTCTAGGAATCTAGTATCTTGATGAGTCCATTTATTTGCATTATTATCTCAATTTGGAAATCAAAAATGAAGGCTTTCCAACCAAATTTAATATTATTCTTGACTTTTAGCTGGTTACTTATTTGACTATATATAGTAATATCAGCGCTGTTGGTGACCATTTTCCATCACTCCCATCGGTCAGTGCACAGACAAAAATAATTTTCTTACTAAGATAAATAAACTCTCCTCGCGGACAAATGACTTAAAGACTTTTGAGAAAATCTTTTTTTTATCAAAACTAGTCATTTGTCCGCCAGGCGAGTTTATTTATCTCACTTTCTTGAAATGAGAATATTATTTTTGGCTGTGTGTGAGTAATGTCACTCACACCACCAGGCTGTAACATGACACAATGTGGGATCAGCCTGATACTTGTAGTGTAAGCCCCTTCAGGTATCGGGATTACCTCCTCACACTGGTCCCGGGGGGAGGGGTACCCCATTCTGTTATCTCCCTCAGTCCGCACATATTGCTTTCCCCATCTGTACCTGTGTATCTATATCCTGGATGTACATGACTTATCCTGGATGTACTCTGAGCACAAAACAGGTACTACTTATCAGGAAGTTTGCCGCAGATGGGGGGGGGGGGGTATTACAGGGGTCACTTAATGTTGATCAACCAGTTGGGGGTGCAAAGTCGCCGTAATGTATCAACCAGTTGCGTTCGTCGGTTTGAATATCCACATTTTAAATTTGATTCAAATTTGTTAGAAGACCAAAAGGTACCCACAAAATACAATATAAATCATTTCAATTGATGAATGCAGTCATGATGTATTATAATTTGAAGCTTAGTTAGACCTTCATTTGTTAACTGCTCAATGCTATGTTAATGCATTGAATAAATCAGGGTAAAATCCCATGGCTGAGCCCAATAGAACCTTCTTTCGGAGCTGATGCTGCTCATATATATAGCATTTGAATGTTCCCCACCTTAGATAACATTTGTCTTTTGAACAACACTAGGTAGAATTTCGAATTTTATTTAAAAAAATCCTATGTAGCAGCTTTCAGGATCTTCCTCCTCATACAAATATATGAAAAAAAAGGTTCTCTAGAAGATTGTTACTGGTCATTTTTGCTGCTTGTTCTTCATTTTTTATTCCTGTCTGTGTTGTCCAGTTTCTACAGATGCGGTTCAACTCGCGGTTTGTCCGACTGACCGGCACGCTGTTACTCATGCTGTCTCAGGTGAGGTTTCATTTAATCATCTGAGAACGTTGCTGCAAGATTTGTTGTCATGATAAACCAACAATATGCCCATACGTAACTTGCCAGCACTGTATTTGATGCACAGAGAAAAGAAACAGCGTCAAAAGCGAGTCCAGGTTGCCTCCCGAATGACTCCCCTCTGTAGGCGCCTAAGGGTGACTCCCCGGCCGATCTAAGGGAGTCATATAGTTCTGGGTCATATGACCCAGGGTCTGGGTCTGGGTGTGGGACTCCCCCAGATGACTCCCTTAGGTCAACCAGTGAGTCACCCAAGCTCCCTCAGGCGACCTGGGCTCCTTTAAAGAGGGGAGACCCGAGTCATTCTGGAGGCAACCTGGACTCCCTTTTGATGCTGTTTTTTTTCTCTGTGTGCCGCAGGGTTCCGATTGCAACCTCTGAACCATGTCTAGTGCAATAATTAAACTTAGTATATAAAGGCTATTTAAACACAAAATACAAACAAAGTTTGATACTTATATTCAATATGAATGTATCTTCCCGTGCTGCAGATTCTGTACATGGGCATCGCCATGTTCTCTCCTGCCACAGCACTGGAGGCCGGTGAGTATACGGCCCACCTTTCACCAAATCGAGACAAGTTGAAAGTTTATGACCGGGTGCAATCTACTAGTATGACCGGCAGGAAATTTGCCCGTACCATTATAAAACAATCAAAATAGAATTAGTATAATAAACTTTTAGAACATGCATCAACTTCTCCCGGCCATTTCTATATACATCTGCCCTAAATAAGTCATTTTCTTTCATGGCAGTCATAAATTGTACCCATCATAGATTTCACCCGTTCATATATTTCACCCAGTCATAGATTGCGCCTGATCATAGACTTTGAGCCTGTATCGATGAGACAATGAGAGGTTTGAGACAATTTGTTTGACAATTAATAGTCCAATGAGCTATTTTCCCTGGCCTTGCATATATAATTTAAGCACTCGCTTAAAATAATCCAATATTAATATAATTTTGTTTTAATCTAAAGTTTAGTATTGAAACCTCAACCGTTTACTTCCTATTCCAAGATTAGACTAATGGTACAATTATGTCTATAACTACTCACATATAACCCTTAAAGGGCGGTACGTATAAGATAATATATGAAACCCGCCGGGGCCGCATTGGTGCATCATGCCGACCCTTCAGGGTTGTCTCAACCCCATAGGGTCGGCATGATGCTTGAATGTAGCCCTGGCGAGTTACTCGCCAGGGCTGCATTCATGCATCATGACGACCAAGGCATGATGCATGAATGCACTATGCCGTCCTTAAAGGGTTAATGAATTCCTAATGGTGTAGCATTGTCCATGTTTCAGCTACCGGTAACATCAAGACCTGGATGTCCATACTGGCCACTGGTTTTGTCGGCACTGTCTACACGTCTGTGGTAGGTGGAAACTTACAACATACAATAATCACACAGAGAAAAGAAACAGCGTCGAAAGGGAGTCCAGGTTGCCTCCAGAATGACTCCCCTAAACAGGGGAGTCATTCTGGAGGCAGCCTGGACTCCCTTTTGACGCTGTTTCTTCTCCCTGTGCAGACAAGGTGTAATTTACTCCTCTTGGGGACATTCTACTAAAACCATTACTGAGATATTTACCTGTGTTTTGTGGAACTGCGGCTCTAAATAGAATGTGAGAATGAACTGATATCATTATTTCTGTACTGTATAGTATCTGCACTACAGGGGTATCAAGTATCTATCAGTATGTCTATATTTTTAACTATTTGAGTTTAATACTACACATTTCACAGTAAAATTATATACAGTGTATAAATGTTGGCATTTAGCAAAAATTGCACTGCTTAAGGTTTGACTCTAAGCCTGTTTGATTCCAATAGATGCCACTCAAAGTCACGTAAATGCATGCAATTGTGACCTTTCCATGGCATTTTTTAAACTTAAAGCTGCTTAAATAGTGACTTTAAACAATAAAAGAGGGCCCTATCCCATGAAGCCACAGGCTGAGTGGGATATGCCCCAGTCTCCACGAGTGAAATATGTCCAGTAAGGTATCATATATGATAATAAAGGAAATTTTTCTTACGGGTCACATTGTATTCCATGGGGGGGGGGGGTATTGAATACCGCACTTCCATTACTTAAGCATAGCATAGCCAAGACCGGGGAATTTGGAGAAGCCACCAAAAAGAAAGTTAATTGATAAAACTGCAGGGGGTCATTAGGTGAGTGTAACCCTCACAGTGAGGGGCACCCCTAAATGCCATGTGGCCAGTTTCATCACCTCCAGGGTCCACTGTCCATCATAAATGACCAATGTAAACCTGTGATGTCTGAGATTGTGATTCTCAGAATAGTGTGAGTTGCTCCTAAATGAATGTTTCAATGGGATGTTTAAATGGTGTGAGGTGATGGTATCTGCTAACACCTAACACCTAAAATTGAGGATTACAACCTCCCAGTGGGGAGTTTCGCCGAATTCTCCGGTCTTGACTAAAAACTTGTTACCGTAAATTCTCGCGTAGAAGCCGCGGCTTGTACGCGAGTCAGACTCAGCTTTCTTTTGATACCAAACATGCCTATAAAGGGTGCGGCTTATACGAGAGTTTTTATAAGTATAATACAGTACTAAAATCGCAATATTCAGACCCTCTCTGCGGCTTATATAATTTGTCAAAGTTAGGGGTGCGGCTTATATGCGAGTTAGGCTTATACGCGAGAATTTCGGTACCCCAAAACATTACTATAGACCCATGCATTAAGAAAGGGTGACTTTTTCATAATAAAGTTGTGTTTACGTTAGTTTTAGCAGAATCTTCATTATATTGTCTGCAATGTCTATGTTTGCAAACCTGTCATATCAGGAGATGCACAGGACAATTATCATTCAAATAGGATATATTAGAATGGAGAATTTTGAGGTTATATTCATGAATTTGTCAGTCAAACGTCATAAATGTTACAAAACTTTATCAACAACTTTTCTCAAAAGTCACCCTTTCTTGCTGTAATGATCTATAATTGTTCTGTCTGCAGGGAGGTATGAAGGCGGTGGTGTGGACGGACGTGTTCCAGGCCTTTGTCATGATCGGGGGACTTATCGCTGTTCTCATTGCCGTAAGAGTCCTTTTTACAACCAACATTGTCAACAGTCACATCTCTATAGAGTAGGCACTCTGCGACTAACAGAAAAAAGGTGCCATGACAAAAAGCATATCAGGCATACCCAGCTAACAAATAACGTTATACACCACTTTATAACGTTATATAACGTTATATGTCAACGTTTTTCTAAGGCTCTTTAGTATGACATAATGTTATGTAAAATTTAAAACGTTATTTTGACATAAAATAACGTTATTTTGTTAGCTGGGTACTCTTAAAAATCATATCTCCCGTAGTCTTACTGCTTTGTCTCTCTAGATGGAGACACACTCTCTCCCAATAGACAGGGTAGTAGTTGCTCTGCCCCAAAAAACCCTTTTCTTTAGGGAGTGATCATTTTTTAACAATTTTTTTTCACCCCCCCGGTCAACGGGTCGAAATTTTTTACCCCCCCCCCTACGGGTCGGAAATCTGCGCGCGCACGGGCCCTTTGAAGCATAGTAACGGGCGGGCTTTTTGGCCCAAAACAGGTTAAATTTTTTTGACCCCCCCCCAAGAGGGGTCCAAATTCTTAACACACCCCCGGTCAAGGGGTCCAAATTTTTTTGCCCCCCCCCAAACCAACCCCCCCCCCTGTTGATAAAAAATGATCACTCCCTTATTCCATTCCTTTTTATGTTAAACTAATAACACAGCTATAACCGAACCCATTTATGTTTAAGAATATTCACCTTATTGGGAGAGATTGTGTCACTATCTATAGAAATAGAGCAGTAAGATTATAACCTAGACTACATACGATATGTTCATGGTCAAGGCACGTTTTTCAGTTAGTCCCTTTTTACCAAAACCACCCAAGTTATATCTGAAGTGCCCAGTCTCTCGGCAAGCACTGGCTTTGCAGCAATAGCAATAACATAGATACTGACCTACCAGTTTCGTCATTACATGGTCAAGTATCATCCTCCATACCACGCCCAACTTGGGGAGTATCATCAGCCTTAATCATAGCCAGAGGCGCCACCTTATGTGTGAAAGGAAACATGACATTGTGATGGATCTATATAGTTTTGAGCGTTGCTTCATTGTAACTACTTTCAACAAAACATTAAGTCATTAAAGCTATAAGCAACTAAATATTTCCCATCAAATAAAACCTAATGTAATGCCACTTGCCACTTTTGTCTCCCTAATTATTCAGTGCTTGGTGATGAAAAACAAGATTTCCTTTTAGTGGTTTTAGATGGAATTTATTTTCCTTTTTCATGTTAACAATGTCTAACACTGAACAGGGTGTTATACGGACGGGCGGTCCGACCGAGGTCTGGAATGTCGCTTTGGAAGGAAACCGTCTCGACATGTTCAAGTAAGCCCATCTAAAATATATACCCTGATTTACCCTTTAAAAACTGCTGGCATTGCATTAGTGCATCATGCCAACCCTTCCGGAGTGTCTCAACCCCGTACACAGAGAAAAGAAGAGTCAAAGGAGAGTCCAGGTTGCCTCCAGAAAGACTCCCCTCTTTAGGGGAGCCCAGACTGCCTAAGGGAGCCCCGGTGACTCCCTGACCGATCTAAGGGAGTCACCTGGGGGAGTCACCGAGTTCTCTGACTCACTTAAAGGTGTCAAATAAGGACCTTGGCTCCCCTAGAGAGGGGAGTCATTCTGGAGGCAACCCGGACCCTTGACTCTATCTTTTTCTCTCTGTGTACGTCTGAGGTAGTCACCAGGGCTGCATTCATGCATCATGATGACCAAGGGCATGGTGCATTAGTGCATTATGGCGTCCTGAAAGGGTTAAATGAGTCATGCTTTCTAGTTAGAATAGATTTACAATAATTGGCTCAGGATATCAAAAATCAATGAAAATATAAAATTGATTTATTACAATTTGCCTCCACATTTAAGATCGATTTTCATAATAAAAGTACATCAGTTTAATCATTTCAAAATTTTGTTTTGTGCTAGTTTTGACCCGAGCCCGCTGCTGCGTATGAGTTTCTGGTCGGTGGTTGTGGGACGCGCCATCTCGTCCTGTCAGACCCTGGGTACCGGACAGACCAGTGTACAGCGCTACTCCGCCCTCCCCACCCTCAACAAGGCCCGCCTGTAAGTAGATTACATAACATGGTAAACCCTTCATAAGGTACTAATTGGAACCTTTATTTTTTTACTTTCCACATTATATTATCCTCTTTACATGAAATTATATCCACATTGGAAGAAATATCTCACTTTGGGGAGAAACCATACAGTTTTCTACCCTCAGAAAGCATTGTGACTATACGTGGGTAAAATTTGACACGAGCGACACAATGACACTTTTCTCAAATTTGAGACGGTGCCCCGGTCTAAAATGTGGGTACCCATGTATAGTCACAGTATTGATATAAGGCCAAAGAAAATGTAGGGTCGGTAGGTGGTATTTTTTTTTTAACATGAAGGTACTAGCCAGCCTCTCCAAAGACCCTAAAATTGACCAAAATTGCATAAAAACCTAGGGTTAGTCCTATTTTGATAGGGTCGGTTGGGTGACCTGAAACAAATGTTTTTTTCTTTTTTTGTCTAATGAACCAATTATTAAGTGTGCGTTTGTGTGCAGGTCTGTGTTGCTGAACATCCCGTGCATGATCTTTGTCTACACCCTCACCTCCCTGGTCGGCATCGTGGTCTACGCCTTCTACACCAAGCTAGGATGTGATCCCCTGAGGACCAACAAGATCTCCTCCTCCAACCAGGTAACACTTATAGTCCTACTGCACCAAACTGGGCTGTGACCCCCCTATTTAGTAGTTGGCAGAATGCAATTCATGCATCATGCCCTTAGTTATCATGATGCATAAATGCAGCCCTGGCAGGTACCTCACCAGTGCAGCATTCAAGCATCATGCCGAACCTACCTGGTTGGGACACTTCCATAGGGTCAGCATGATGTACCAATGATGCTGGGCTGCTTTGGTGCATCATGACAACAAATGTCATCTTTTAGCGACATGGCTTCCTTTAAAAAGTGTCTTGTATATTCCTTCCGAGAGTGGCAGTGGACTGAAACCATGTAGCAGAGTAAATCTTGGTAATTAAAAAACTTTTGTTCAAATGGTTCTCAAATGGTGTTAAACTGCACTATCTAAGATATCAACTATGAGGAGACATCAATTGGCATCTAGATCTAGGTATGGAAGTATCTGCCATAATCACTGAAAGGTACACAGTGATCTGACAGGAGGTAACCCACAGAAGTTTGGAGCTCATTGCTATGCCCCGTTATTTCAGATCCTGCCGTTCTTCATCGTGAACGACCTGAACACTCCGGCGCTGCCCGGCCTGTTTGTAGCCGTGCTGTTCTGTGGGGCCCTCAGGTAGGTACACAACACAAAACGTTCATGCTAGCGGTCTGGTCAATGCATTTGTGCAAATATACTCGCCATTTTGGTCCATGTATAAGCACGCCCGGGATAGCTCTCCTAGGTGCGCAAACAAACAGTGCAATCTTAACACAGAATTAAGATTGTCTTAATTATCTTTAAATTAGTCTTAATCTTATCTTAATCTATCTTAGTCCTATCTTTTACTATCTTAGACTATCTTAAAAGTCTTATTATACAAATGAGGATGGCGCCACTAGTAGTCGTAAGACTACACAGTCCATTGCAGGACAGGCTAGTTGACTAGTATGTAATGGGGGCCTCTGCCCCCCTACCCCATTTTTTGTGGTTTTTTTTCTTCTTTTAGATGTTTATGTTGTCTCATCTGGGTGTAGGGTATACACTATAAAGGCAAATCCCAGCTAGCATAGTGTGGGTATGTGACACTAGGTGGCAGATACAAGTCTCAATACAAAACAGGGCTGCCTTAGATTAAGACATTTTAAGATGTAAGATTAAGATTGCGCTGTTAACGTTTGTCCGTGCGCCTGGGAGAGCTATCCGTATTTGCATGTATAAGGCAGTGTGGGCCGCTCTCATAGTGGCATACAGCTGTACAACAAGAGGTCGAAGGTAGACAAAACCAAAAGCTAATATTTACATTGTACCTAAATAACTAGTCACTGCATGATCCACATTATCTATGTTCCATATTGTCCATCTTCCTTATTGTCCACATCGTCCATGTTCCACATCGTCCATGTTCCACATCGTCCATGTTTCCTATCTTCCATGTTCCACCAGTTCCATGTTCCATATGGTCCATGTTCCATATGGTCCATGTTCCATATGTTCCATGTTCCATATGTTCCATGTTTCACATGGTCCATGTTCCATATGGTCCATGTTCCCTATCTACCATGTTCCACATTGTCCAAGTACCACATGGTCCAAGTACCACATGGTCCATGTACAATGTTCCTTATTGTCCATGTTCCCTATGTTCCATGTTCTCTATGTTCCATGTTGCAGTACGGTATCGTCCTCGCTGAGCGCGCTGGCTGCCGTGTCATGGAAGGACGTCCTGGAGCCTCACTTTGGTCACATCTCTGAGCCCCGCAAGGCACTCATCAACAAGGGACTCGGTATGTGGCTGTTATATCAATTTAACCCTTTAAGGATAGCATCATGCCTTAATGCATCATGCCCTTGGTCGTCATGATGCTCGAATGCACCCCTGGCGAGTAACTCGCCAGGGGTGCAGACATCAACAATCTATATGGAATTCTACAAATAAGCCTGCTAGAAGCACCAACCTTTTAGTAAATTAGGTTTCTAGCTTACTAGTCAGCCTGTATGAGAAATTTATCTAAAATGGCATTGTTTGCAAAAATGAAAATTTTCATTGGCAGTGCTAGACAACTTAAAACATGGTGTTCCGCTATTCCCCCCTCAGTGGTGCTGTTCGGCTGCATCTCGGTGGGAGTCGCCTTCCTCGCCCAGGTGTTTGGAGGTCATGTACTGCAGGTAAGGCAGGAGGACGTAAATTGTAGAATCGGAGTATTGTAATTTCTGCACTAGAGGGAAACTTGTACATCGTAACCTGAACCTGAAGGCATCATATTGTCCTTACAGGATTAACATATCAAAGCTGCCATGTATAGCGTTCAATTTCTACACACACACTGTAAAAAAAATGTCGTCAAAATGACGGTGAATCACTGGCAACTTTTGGGACATCGCTTTCACCGTTTTTTTAACGGGGACCTGTCACCGTTAATTTGACGGAGATTCAGCGTTTTAATTTACAGAGATTCTGTGTTTAATTAGTAGTGGTATTACGGTAACTCAATGTTTTAATATACGGTTATTCACTGTTTTATCAAACAACTACAATGAATCAGCGTTTTGTTTCCACAGTGTGACTAGTATTTAACATTATTTTACGGTAAACCCATGTCTGTTCAACGTGGTCCCAGTTTTTATGGCACAGATTCACCGTTATTTGGACGGCTTGATGTTTTTTCCTTGTTGTTTATCAGACAATTATCCACTTTCCTTGCTAGCCATATATAGGATGTTCTGGGAAAAGAGGCTTTATTGCAGGGTTCATTAAGTTTCCTTTTTCCTGGACAATGTCACATGTATATATACTGCTGAATTATCTATATTCTGGCTGATGATTAATTGGTATTCAAAGTGTGAAAAGACTATATAGGAAATAATTCACCAAAAAGAACACAGTGTATGACTTATGCAACAGTTTATTCCAATTTTAGCACACACACACATATATATATATATATATATATATATATATATATAATATATATATATATATATATATATATATATATATATATAATGATATATAGGTTAGCTGATGCTCTCTCGTATATCCCAGTAATCAACTCCATTTGTTTAACAAATATTGTTGGGGTGGCACAATGGGAGTGCTTATTTTCTAACAACAGGGGTGGGGGTTTATTGGTGGATATATATCAATTTTGGTATTAAATTAGTATTTAATCATTGCCTTGAGATTTGACATATTAGACATAATTGGTATTCAAACACACACACACTGAGATACACGAGAGAAAATGATCTCCAGAACTGTCGCATTACACTCAGGGAGGACCCTGAGTCAAAAATGATCCTGAGGTATCATAGCAGCTTGACATGACAGAAATAGCAGCTTTAGATGAACTCATGCTGATACAGCAGTACTTGCTGCCTTGTGACAACACTTGTTTAGCACCCCAGTATTTGTTGCAGGCGGCTCAGAGTTTCGTGGGCTCGGTGTCCGGGCCGTTGTTAGGGATCTTCATACTCGGCGCCTTCTTTCCCTGCGCCAACTGGAAGGTACCACATTCTGACTCTTTCTACACAAGTATTTCTTCAAAAGTATTAATGATTGGCATTTTACTCTTAAAGGAATATGGCTGTGTCTCGCCACTTTGGGCCAATGTGAACGTCTTTGATTGGATGCCACCTTGGACCAGGTGCAATCTTTGACCAGGTGCAATCTTTGACCGGCCACCATAAAAAATAAGATTGAAAAAAAAAATTCTTCTTTGATATGTAAGGGATAAAATAAAGAAAATGGCAGTGGTTATATCTCCATATATATCTTCACCTGCCCAAAATGCACCCGGTCAAAGACGCCACCCGATCAGAGATTGCACCCGGTCAAAGACGTTCACATTGGCCCAAAGTGGTGAGACACGACCATATGTTCCTACCTTAACCACACTGATAGCACATCCAACCAGTCTAAGCTCCACATATATTGATATACAGCAATATGGTTAAATTCTGTGTTATTAATCTGTAGTTCATGAATGATTACAATATCTACAATATACCACTCCTACATTGCTGACACAGGGTGCCTTAGCGGGTGGCTGGGTGGGGCTGGCTATGGGCATGACCATGGCTATAGGAGCCTACATCACCAAGCCGTACCGCCAGACGCTGCCTACCGTCATCACCAACTGTTCTACACTCACACCACCATGGAACATCACCAAGGGCATAGCACACGACCCGTAAGTCAATGTCACCTCCAGATTTGACCTCTAATGGACCTTGATATATTTGACTAGTGAATGACCTAGATGTTTGTTCAATTCATGATTCTTGGGTTTATGTGACCTAGATGTTTGCTTATATTAAGACGTTTTTTGATCCCTACATAATTGACCTCGGCATGACATCATTTGACTCTATATGACCTTGACATTTGACCTCCATATGATCTTGACATTCGATTTCTATATGACCGTGATGTTTGACCTCTACCTAACTTTGGTGTTTGACCTTTACATGACCTTGATGTTTGACCTCTACATGACCTTGGTGTTGGACATCTACCTGACCTCGGTGTTTGACCTCTACATGACCTTGATGTTTGACCTCTACATGACCTTGATGTTTGACCTCTACATGACCTTGGTGTTTGACCTCTACATGACCTTGGTGTTTGACCTCTACATGACCTTGGTGTTTGACCTTAATGTGACCTTGATGTTTTAGTGAGGGAGTATTCCCGCTGTTCCGGGTGTCCTTCATGTACTTTGCGACCGTGGCCACATTAACCACCGTCATTGTAGGCCTCATAATCTCCATTTTAACAGGTGAGAACCCATGAATCCACTTATTGTAACATACTGAAGTACAAAGTGACTCATGCTAATACTTACCCAAATCATTACTTAACCTTTTCTATAATGACAAACCCAGACCTTTAGTGTCTGTAGCCAAAACGGCCCTGAAATGGTTTAGGCAGGCAACAAGGTCTGATACTTTTATAATTTGCCATTAATTGCTGTCTACTTCAATATATATGACATTGATACATATGCAAGTAGGGACAAACTTGCGGAGTCACTAGACGCCGCCCATTCTGTGCGTAATCTTAAAAAGCTGACTTTTCCTGTAATCTTAATAATGAAACTGAATGTAGTCCTAATAGGGGGTCCCCCAACCCCCATTCTTCTTTTCCTTTTTTTCCCTTCTTTAATAATGGTGAGTACTATTAAGACTTTAAGATTACGCCAGAAGTGGGGATTTAAGATTACGCACAGAATAGGCGGCTTCTAGTGACTCCGCAAGTTTGTCCCTTGTTGCGATACATATCATATCATCCTTGTACATGTGTAATAAACGATACTTTGGTCCTCTATGATATTGTTATAGTATCAAGTAAAAGAACAAAGTCAACACAGTTCGGATCAAGTGTTACAGGTTGCGAATCAATAGGTTTATTCAGTAACCTAGACAGGCAAAGCTCTAATGGTGCGAACTCCCTATAGAGTTCGGAACGGGTGAGTAGGCTAATATAGCCGCTGTGATCTCGGGGCCTCTCACCAAGCGTGGCTCAAGAGTAACCGACGAGTCCCATCGGATGCTGGGTATATATAGGCAGCCAGCCTGCGTGCGCACACGCAGACCGGAAGCCTATAGCGACCTCTGTCCATACCCCAAGCCCGAAGCAGATGCTGCCACCTGCCGTCGGGCTGAAGGGTACGGACGGAGTCCGCAACACAGCATCCAACAGAACCCGTCATATAAACCCCGTATAACCCTAGCCCCTACACATGTATTAGACTGTTAGAATCAACTAATCATAGCTTGGTCATGGTAATTTATTTATTTGTTAAGCATAGGAAGGGCCATATTCAATGCCTTCCATTGAATACAATGTGGCCATATTCAATGGGCTAAGAAAAAGCTGTATTTTTCTTCATATCCCACTCAGCCTGCGGCTTAATGGGACATGGCCCCAGCCCCCACTCGTGAAATACGGCACAGACGGTATCAATGGGCGTTGGCATTTGTCTATGTATCTGTTTGTCAATATCAGCACATGTTCTGCTTTATACATCATTGACATAATGTACAACACCATCCTGACACTACAGGGGGTGTCCGGGACTCAGAGCAGGATGCCCGGCTGGTGTCACACATATATATACTTACATCATTGTCATAACATCCTGACACTACAGGCGGTATCAGGGGCTCAGACACACATATACACTGAAAATGTAAACATGTCTCCAGACTCGTCAAAGTGACTATCATAAAATAAACGAGTCAAAAGTTGTCTAACCTATCAGGTTACCATCCCACCAATAGAACATGGAGCTGGCAGATGTCGGGTTATGGGCTGGCACATGCCAAGTGGGTCTTCTATCTACAGCTAGAAGACCCGCTTCCTTGTCACTTAGACAAGTTTTTGACTCGTTTTTTTTTATGACCGTCACTTGGAAGAGTCTGGAGACAAGTTTACTTTTTGAGTGTACTTACATCATTGTTGTACATGCTGACACTACAGGCGGTATCAGGGACTCCGAGCAGGATGCCACACACTCTGACACACATAATATATACCAGCACATATTCTAGTTACATCATTATTATAACATCCATCCAACCTGACACTACAGGGGGTATCGGGGACTGAGACACACACATATATACCTATATCATTGTTATACATGCTGACACTACAGGGGGTATCGGGGACTGAGACACACACATATATACCTACATCATTGCTATAACATTACAGGAGGTATCGGGGACTCCGAGCGGGACGGCCGGCTGGTGATCCCAGTGCTGGATACACACACATATACCTACATCATTGTTATACATCATGACACTACACACACACACACACACATACCTACATCATTGTTATACATCATGACACTACACACACACACACACACACACATACCTACATCATTGTTATACATCATGACACTACACACACACACACACACATACCTACATCATTGTTATACATCATGACACTACACACACACACACACACATACCTACATTATTGTTATACATCATGACACTACACACACACACACACACACATACCTACATCATTGTTATACATCATGACACTACAGGCGGTAACGGGGACTCTGAGACACACACACACATATTCCTACATCATTGTTATAATATACAAGATGCTGACACTACAGGGTATTGGATACTTAGCAAGTTAACATTTAAGTCCTGTGAAGATTGAAAGGTTCTTTACTGGAGTGACCTTGAAAACATGTCCTGTCATTCATGTGCAGGAAGCCAAACTCCCCCAAACATAAAAGGTGCAAAGTTTTACCCACTACAACCATATAGTTCTTAGCTTTCACAGAAGGTGGCCGCCCAGGTATTGTCATCTCAGGTCCCTGGTTATGTGTTAGATAGACTACACCTGGACCAGGGTCAAGATGAGGTGTTATACACCGAGTTGATGACCAGCGGGAAGTGGGTATATGGAAGGACCCTGGACAGGTGTCGGCTATCTGACTTAACCCTCGGGTATGCAATATAACCAAGGTGCGAAGTCATTTGTCTAAGCCTTCCTCCGTGGGTTATGTAGCCTATAGTACTATTTACCACACAGGGGGTATCGGGGACTCAGACAAACACACATCTACATCATTGTTATAACATTACAGGAGGTATCGGTGACTCTGAGCGGGACGGCCGGCTGGTGATCCCGGTGCTGGACCGCCTCCTCTGCTGCCTGCCGCGCCGCATGACCTCTGTCTGCTGGTGTGGGGTCAGGCACCACGAGGTCAAGGTCGACGACAACGGGCACTACGTGGGGACCCCCGGACAGGTAAGGCTGCTGTTTGGTATATAGGGCAATGCAGCAAGAAAAGGTGACTTTTCTAGAATAAAATTGTGTTTATGTTGGTTTCAGCAGAATCCTCATAACATTGTCTGTAATGGCCATGTTTTTAAATATCTAATATCAGGCGATTCACAGGACAATTATCTTTCAGAAAACTTATATTAGAATGCAGGAATTTGAAATTATATTTTTGTATGTATCCGTCGCACTCGAGAAATGTTCAAAACTTGATCAACAATTTTTCTGAAAAGTCACCCTTTCTTGCTACATTGGTCCATAGTGTGTCTATTTACAGATAAATATCTCAACTAGAAGTCAGCCCTGGACAGAATCTCAGCCTTCAGGGCAATGAGGACATATCTCAGAATTATTCACTTACAATTATGTATATAGTCAGTAGAATATACTATTTTAATTGTAGTCCAAGAATATGAATACCTTAATAACAATATCAGTATTAAATAACTGTTGGATACTAAGCAAGTACACATTCAAGTCCTGTGAAGATTGAGAGGTTCTTTACTGGAGTGACCTTGAAAACAGTCTTGTCATTCAGGTACCGGAAGTCAAACTCACCCAAGAACAAAGGGTGCAAAGTGTAACCCACTACAACCATATAGTTCTTAGCTTTCACATAAGGTGGCAGCACAGGTATTATGAGTCAGGTCCATATGGCTATGTAGCCTAGCACTGTCTACCACAATAACTGGTACTTTTCTGTGGACATCAATGTACGCATTATGACTCTATAAATGCCAGTGACTATCGCCCCCTGGTGGATTGACATTGAACCTGGCATGCAGCCGGTTCAGACGAACAGACATTCAACCAGAAGCTTGTGTACAGCCACCGAGGAATTTTTTTATGGCTATGTAGCCTAGCACTGTCTACCACAATAACTGGTACTTTTCTTCTAAACTACCTGTGCCATAATTAGGCAAAATAAAAAAAAGGTTTGATTCAGGTAACATGGGAAGAAAGTCTAGGGTCGGTAGGTCGTTTTTTAAAATTTGTTGTATACTCTTTTCTTTTTTTACAGCCCCTGTACGATACCCTTAAATAAAACAAAAAAGTGTAAAATTTGGGGGGGAAATTCAAAAATGTTTAAACATAAAATTGACCACAAAAAAATGCAAAATATAATAATGTCTTCAAAATTACATTTAAAAAAGTAGGGTCGGCCCTGTTTTGAAAGGGTCGGTCTGGTGACCTGAAACAAACTTAGCCTTACTATAATTATGCTGATATTCTGTGTGTCTTTTTAAGGAGGATGAGTCTAGAAAGGAGGATGAATCTGACAAGAAGGATGTAAACCAGAATATGTCAGCTATAGAACTAGACACCAAGCCTGTACACACCCTGACTACAGACTACAAGGCCCCAGACTCCAGCCTGACTACAGACTCCAGGCCCCCAGACTACACCCCCCAGCACATACCAGACTATACCACCCAGCACCTAGTTAGGAGGACCCCAGACACTAGCACTGGCCATGTCAATGGAGGTTTTACATCAGAAACTATAGAGGTTAGGTTTTAGTTCTTGTATAGAAAAGTAACTATAGACATTTGGTGCTAGATACGTGGTGCAAGGAAAGTAAAATTGCGGGTCGGAGCCCAAAATTGGACCCCGGGTCGGCGTTGGTGTCTACCCCTGCTATTGCAGATTCTGATTATTGGTGGCATGTTGGATTTTCTAAGTTTACACCCACCATGGTACAGCTAAATTGTATTCTAACATATAATTTGTACAATAAAGCTACTACTAAAGAATGTTGTGTAAAAGCAGTATTTCTTTTATTGGTATTGATAAAGCATTTTAAATATAGAATTTTGGTATTTATTAATGTTGAATTATTTGATTATAGTTGCAATTATCAATTTTTTTTTTTTTTTTCATTTCAGTGAGCTCTAAGCGAGACTCGTTTATTACAAAGTATTACATATGACAAGCAAATGTGATGTTTTCATTTGTAACTGAATGAAAAATTAGGAAGTTCTACAATGACCAAGAGTTCTGTTTGTTTCATGCAGTATGTCTGCATATTGTCCATAGATTAATTAGAATTGTCTGTGTCTATTGTTGATGATATAATGAAAAGGTGTGAGCTAGTCACGTTGGGCCAAGATGGAGTCCATGTAAATATGATAATGAATAGTGAGGTCTTGAAAATTAACCTCCTAGGGCACTCCTGGCCCAAAAACATAATACTCCAACTGAAGTGTGTGCTTATTGCAAGAAAATGTGTCTAATCTAACCTGGTGCAGTATCCAATATGAATAGTGTATTACAATGCGCCTCTATATATAGTACATTATAGTGCTGTAGCACTGTTGAACACATATAAAGTTTTTGACACAATAAATGATAACATATACAATGCGCCCAATCGTTTTTATAGCAGATCATGTCTTATATAGTCGAAGCAAACCTCAAGGCTCTAAACACTAGACTCTTATCTACACAACTTTTTGATAATGTACTGATAATAATTATCAAACGTTTATTTACGAATTAGATGATTTTCTAAATAACATACATTCAAAAATATGACAAATCCATGCAATATAAAGCTGTGTCTCATGAACTTGAGCCAATGTTTTCGTCTCTGACTGGGTGCCATCTCTCCAGGTCAAAATAGGGTAGAAGGACATTAAAATGTAGTAGGCCTATACAAGTGAACAGATCATGTAAAGTATGGAAAAGTGAAATGTAATTCTAAATAATTTGTAACAATTTCTGTACAGTTTTAGTGCAAAAAGAGCTAAAATAGAAGTAAAATAGGTCAGTATAAGTGATGGTATTTTACTTCTATTATATTTAGATTCCGATTCAGGCCTTGACAACTGGCAAAGATTGAACGTGTGATTGAGATCACACTAGACTCAGGGTCAGGTAGAGGTGTGAAGGGAAATGTATCATTTATCATAGTAAGAAAGAGAAAGGGTGCACTCTTGTATTAATGGGATTCTTCAAGATGTGACCTTTGACCTTGATTTTGACCTTTTTCTGACCTAGATATCATTCTACACATAACAGAAATGGATTCAGCACTTTTGGTTTACCCTACTCCACTATCCATATCATCCATTGGTCACCATACCAGGTTCTCTCCAGGATTCCTGACTGGCTCCCCCTATTATATCCTGGCTGGAACTTTTCGGATAGCATACCCAAATTCAAATTTTCATGTCCCCTGATCTTGGCTATCTATGTCTTTTGTCCTCTCACGTCTTTGTCCGACACACATTGAATGAAAAGCTTTCTCCCATGTCCATATTGTAATCAATTAGCCTGGTAGAGAGAGGGGGAGGGAGGTACTCACATTTCCATATAGTCTTTGTTGCAATATGTGAATTGTCAGTGCAAAGTGAATCAGGGTTATCACTGTTACACAAATAATAGCAAGTAACCTCCCCTGTAAATTACCTCTAGTACTTAAGTGTTTGTCAGATGTCTGAAAAAAAGCGTCTCACCTACCCCTCCCATAGAGATAGAATTGGTTGTCACGAAATATCCAAATTTGGGGTTGTCGGTTATCTTCGCGCTCCCATAGAGCTCTATGCTGTAGTATATAGTAGGAATTTGTGAAAAACAAACACACCATTATATAGATATTGTGGAAAGTGATTTATTGAGACCATGCAAGCTGCAAAGAGTGAAATTTGAGCAAATGGGAGCAATATTCATTTTTCAGTGAAAAGAGGTGTCCAGAATCGTCACACTTGACTCAGGGGAGACCCTGAGTCAACTAGTAGTTACACTATTATGGGATACACAGGTTATGGGTAAGCAGGAGGGCTATTGTATACAAAATAAGCACAATGTTCTGGATGCTCTATCTCTTCCATCTAACTACAAGGCCTTTATTTAGGATGAGGAAAACACCAACATGTATTGGTAGAGTAGCCCTTGTACAACTTTGTAACATGGTTATAAGGCAATTGAGTTAGATATGTGATTACATAAGAGTATATACCGGTAGTACTTTTCAATGATATGTGCCATATCAGAACTATGTATTCATAATTATCACTGTTGGATAACGATATGTTATATTGACTTACAATCGTTGACTAGATAATTATGATCAATAATTGTATATGCCATACTTGGATAAATGTAGTATAAGGCTGTGTCTCACCAGATCAATAAAAGTTAAAAGTCTATGACCGGTGCAATTTATGACCAAATTTAGTCTATGACCGGGTGCAATCTATGACCGGGTGCAATCTATAACAGGAAAATGTGAATTTTTCATTTTTTAACTTAAAGTGAAATATAATTAGTACCATGCAGTCTTAAAACATTTTTTCTGGTAATTTTTATCTACATCTGCCTAAATATGCATCAGGTCCTAGATTGCACCTCACCATACACTTTAACTTGTATCGCTTTAGAGACCTGTTAATAACGTTTTTACATAGACATGCAATATGATCGTTTCTTCTCGTCAACATGGGACATGGGAACCCCCCACCTCCCCATTAAGGCACTGAATTATCTTATTATGGGCCTACATAACGCTGGTCAAGGAAATCTGTCCAATCTTAAAGTCTCGTGACAATCTTAAAGTTAACATTTATGGCCCCAACATATAACAGTGCTGCCCTCTGGTGTTAAAACAATGCAGCTCTAACATAGGCATGACCGACCGTGCTCACCTGGGTGCGTGGACAAATGTTTTGATTGAGTGTTAATGAAATCTTACTGAAGTCTTGCATCCAGAAATATAGATTGGGGCTCTGCCCCCCAACACCTGTTTTTCTTTCCCTTTTTACCCCTTTCAGTGATAATCTTAAATCAATATTATAAATCTTAACTTAAGATTGTAACGTTTTTAAGACTGGCCAGATTTTCTTGTTGATTCTCCCATGTGAGCATATCCATTCACGCAGGCCGATTTCACACTGTTAGTTAGACTGACAGTTTCACTTTGACTTCTGTTTGATATTTACTAAATATATATCCAAACATACTGACGCATTATATGCATGGCCCATTGCATTTCTGAATTATTCTAAATTTAGATCAGTATTTTATCTCATGTGACATACATATATAGCAATATCTGTTAGGTAAAGGTGTAAAAGCTCCCAGCCTGTATTAGCAGTGATCTGAAATAGCAATCATGATGACGTCACAGGCCATGAAATACGAATGAGGGTTACTTCACGGCCTTCACTGGGGCGGCCGTATTCACCATGAAAGAATTTAGAACACTCAATGTAATCCAGAATTTTAACCTTTTGCTGAAATTAATTAAAGTTAAGCCACTCAAAAAAATAAAATGGTTTCTCATCACCGTGTGCATCATAAAAACGTGTTTTTTATGATGCCATTGATATTTTTGTAATGGAAAATGTGTAGTGCTAATATTATTTATTTAGAGAAACACTCCCCAGATGTCTCCACCATCAGACTTGACTCTCACCAACACCACCTGGCAGGTGCTGGCCATACTACCACACTGCCACCTTCACCTCTACTGACTGTCAATGGGTTAGGGTGAAGAGAACATTTATTAAACACCTTTTTTAAGTTTTGTTTAAATAAATCGCCGTTGTAGCAGCCAAGCCCAACCCTACTGATCATGCCACATTTCCTTCACAAAGTGAATATGATAAAAATGGATAACTATTGGCATATTTGGTATCAAATTAAAGCTAATACTGCCAGTAATGCAGTAGGATAGAAATAACTTACATTTTTCCCACTCTAAAAGATCCATAAATTATTGACGGCTAAAATGTGAATTTTGGTCATGAAAAAAAAAGTGTCATCCCATACATTGTACCCCGCAAGTAAAAAAAAAAACATCATATTTTTCAGTTCTTGGTAATGAGAATCACCTTTTTTTAATTGGCCTTAGCTAATACAATTCCTCAATGTTAAGGCTTAATGTCCAGAGAAACCAGATGTGTGCCTGCATGGCTCACTTCAGAGGAAAGCTCAACTGTACACTGATACTCATCACGTTCTGACTTAATGTCAATGTCCTGCTGTCTCATGTCTACTTACATGGTTTTGTTCAGATGGAACTTTTTCTTTACTCTGACATTCATCTAGTTGAGGTTTACTGTCAATGTCCTGATGTCCTCCCACAGAGACTAGATGAGTGGCTACATGGTTGTGTAAGTCTGTCACCTGCAGGAAGCCCATCACACACGTCTCACAGCTGCAACACACGTGCATCAAGAGGTGGTTCTGTAAATCCACTGGTCGGCAGAATCCCTTCACACAGCTACAACAGCTGCAGCTGTCATGTTGTTCTTCACAATGACAAACATCTGGATCTGGTTTAATTTTGCTGTATTCAGGTCCGGTTTGTTGACTTGGGATGCTGCTATTTCCTGTACAGGTTGGAGCTAAACTTGTTTTACTAGCAACTGATCGGACAGAATAATTAGTTTTCAAAAAAGAGTTTGTTGTTGTTTCAGTTGTTCTTGTACGGGTTCTCATTGAATGCTTCTTACTAACAGACGGTTGGACACACTTTGTAGTTAGTGACGTTTTTGGCTGAGGCTTTCCCTTTTTGTGTGTCATCATGTGTGCCTTTAAGTGCCCTCCTTGACTAAAGGTCCTCTTACACACAGAACACTGGTGATGTTTCTCTCCCGTGTGGGTCAACATGTGCATCTGCAAGTTTCCAGAGGCCCTAAATCGTCTTTGACACACAGAACATTCATAAGGTTTTTCTCCAGTGTGGATCGTCATGTGCTTTTTTAGATAACTCACCCTTTTAAACTGTTTTTCACAGTGCAAACACTTGTGAGGCTTTTCTCCTGTGTGGGTCATCATATGTGTCTTTAAATGAATTGCCTGAACGAACAGTTTACCGCAGTCAGAACACTGGTGAGGTTTTTCTCCTGTGTGGGTGATCATGTGTGTCTTAAACTGACTTTCCTGAATAAACAGTTTACCGCAGTCTGAACACTGGTGAGGTTTTTCTCCTGCGTGGGTCACCATGTGTGTCTTTAGCTGACTTGCCTGAATAAACAGTTTACCGCATTCTGAACACTTGTGAGGCTTTTCTCCTGTGTGGATTTTCATGTGTCTTTTTAAGCTTCCTAGAAAGCTAAACTTCCTTTTGCAGACAGAACATTCACAGACAGTATGGGCAACAGTCTGCTTCACTCCTGTGTGTGCTTTCATGTGTCTGTATAAGTTACTTGGATGCCTAAACCTCTTTTGGCACACAGAACACTGGTGAGGTTTCTCTCCTGTGTGTGTCCACGTGTGAAATCTTAAGGTTTTAGAATCTTTAAACGTCCTTTGGCACAAAGAGCACTCAAAAGGTCTTTCTCCTGTATGTGACATCATGTGTCTCTCTAAGCTTTTCAAATAGCCAAACCTCTGTTTGCACACAGAACACTGGTGGGGTTTCTCTCCTGTGTGGGTTACCATGTGTCTCTTTAAGCCATTTGCATAACTGAACCTCTTTTTGCAAACAGAGCACTGGTGAGGTTTTTCAGCTACACTTTGTTTCTCCCCTGTGTGAATCTTTATGTGTCTATTTAAGACTCCTGAATCCCTAAACCTCTTCCTGCACACAGAACACTGGTGAGGTTTCTCTCCTGTGTGGGTCAACATGTGTCTAGATAATGCTTGAGCACACCAAAACCTGCTTTTGCACACAGAACAATCAAGCGGGTTTTCCCCTGTGTGCATCCGCATGTGTATTGTTAAGGTTCCAGAATCCCTGTACCTCTTTTCACAGACAGAACACTTAAAAGGTTTTTCTCCTGTGTGGGCCCTCATATGAACCTTTAATTGCGTTATTTCCCTAAACCTCTTTTTGCACACAGAACATTTATGAGGTTTCCCCACTGTGTATGCCATCATGTGTGTCGTCAAGTTCGCCTGGACACTAAACTTGGTTTAACAGATAGAGCATCCGTGCATATTTCCAATTGTTTTTGTCGTATGCTTTGGTTATGTTTTAACTGGCTGCTTGGTTTTGACTCTCGTCTTGGTAGCCATTTCTGTGCTGGGTATATCAGCTCAAGCTTGAATTCTGATGCCCACAGTTTTAGGACGGTATCATCTCAGGGTCTGCATTGAACAAAATGAGAAATGACAGTAGTTAGTAAAGCAGTGACGATGACCAAATAGATCTATTTCATGTAAAGTAAAGTGTACAAACATGATTGAGGACGTATTCACCTCCTCCAGCCTGTCTGCCTCACCTCCCCCTGCCTGCCTGCCTGCCTGCCTCCCTTCCCCCTACATGGTTGTCTGCCTGCCTCCCTTCCCCCTACATGGCTGTCTGCCTCCCTTCCCCTACATGTCTGTCTGTCTGCCTCCCTTCCTCCTACATGTTTGTCTGCCTCCCCTCCCCCTACATGGCTGTCTGTCTGCCTTCCCCTACATGTCTGTCTGTCTGCCTCCCTTCCTCCTACATGTTTGTCTGCCTCCCCTCCCCCTACATGGCTGTCTGTCTGCCTTCCCCTGCATGGCTGTCTGCCTGCCTCCCTTCCCCCTGCATGTTTGTCTACCTCCCTTCCCCCTACATGTTTGCCTGCCTCCCTTCCCCCTACATGGTTGTCTGCCTGCCTCCCTTCCCCCTACACGTCTGCCTGCCTGCCTCCCTTCCCCCTACATGGTTGTCTGCCTGCCTCCCTTCCCCCTACATGGTTGTCTGCCTGCCTCCCTTCCCCCTACATGTCTGTCTGCCTGCCTCCCTTTCCCCTACATGTCTGTCTACCTGCCTCCCTTCCCCCTACATGTTTGTCTGCCTCCCTTCCCCCTACATGGCTGTATGCCTGCCTCCCTTCCCCCTACATGGTTGTCTGTCTGCCTCCCTTTCCCCTGTCTGCCTGCCTCCCTTCCCATGTCTGCCTACCTGCCTTCCCTTACATGGCTGTTTGTCTGCCTCCCTTCCCCCTACATGTCTGTCTGCCTGCCTCCCTCCCCCTACATGGTTGTCTGTCTGCCTCCCTTCCCCCTACATGGTTGTCTGCCTGCCTCCCTTCCCCCTACATGGCTGTCTGTCTGCCTCCCTTCCCATGTCTGCCTACCTGCCTTCCTTTACATGGTTGTCTGCCTGCCTCCCTTCCCCCTACATGGTTGTCTGCCTGCCTCCCTTCCCCCTACATGACTGTCTGTCTGCCTCCCCCTACATGGGTGTCTGCCTGTCTCCCTTCCCCCTACATGGCTGTCTGCCTGCCTCCCTTCCCATGTCTGCCTACCTGCCTTCCTTTACATGGTTGTCTGCCTGCCTCCCTTCCCCCTACATGCCTGCCTGCCTCCCTCTCCGTACATGTTTGTCTGCCTGCCTCCCTTCCCCCTGCCTATCTGCCTCACCTCCCCCTGCCTGCCTGCCTCCCTTCCCCGTACATGGCTGTCTGCCTGCCTCCCTTCCCCCTGTCTGTCTGCCTGCCTTCCCCCTACATGTCTGCCTGCCTCCCTCTCCCTACATGTTTGTCTGCCTCCCTCCCTTCCCATGTCTGCCTACCTGCCTTCCTTTGCATGGTTGTCTGCCTTCCTCCCTTCCCCCTACATGTCTGTCTGTCTGCCTCACTTCCCCCTGCCTGCCTGCCTGCCTCCCTTCCCCCTACATGTCTGTCTGCCTGCCTCCCTTCCCCCTGCATGTTGTCTTCCTGCCTCCCGTCCCCCTACATGGATGTCTGCCTCCCTTCTCCCTACATGTCTGTCTGTCTGCCTTCCTTCCTCCTGCATGTCTGCCTGTCTGCCTCACTTCCCCCTGCATGTTGTCTGCCTGCCTCCCGTACCCCTACATGGCTGTCTGCCTACCTACCTTCCCCTTACATGGCTGTCTGCCTCCCTACCTTCCCCTACATGGTTGTCTGCCTGCCTACCTTCCCCTTACATGGTTGTCTGCCTGCCTCCCTTCCCCCTACATGGCTGTCTGTCTGCCTCCCCCCACCCCCATGGTTGTCTGTTTGACTGTAGTACTGCGCTGGGTTTGTGTAGTACAGTCAGGATTCCCGGCTACCCTTAAATACCTTGCATGGTTGTCTTTCTACCTATTTGTGTAGTTAGATGCAAAAGTCTACCACAGGAACACTCCACGTTCATACAGGGTCTCACCCTTTGCCTACATAATGTTGTCATGTAGTAACACAAAACACACATAACCTCCCCTTTACCTACCTAAAGTTATCATGTAGTAACAGCAGCAGCACTGAGGAGTTGTATTTCACTTGTACAAATTCAAAATATCACTCACAGGAAGAACAACATGGCCATCTCTATCCCACAATGCCACAGTAGGAGCTCCAAGCAGATACTTACTGCTCTCCCTACAGGTGAGTACTGGAAGGATGTGCTTGGTGAGTGAACTACAGTAAAACACAGAGGGCACCACCTGAGGTACTGCTGCTACTGCCTGGTGGGGAGTATACAAACCATGGTAACTGGGATTTGACTACTCTTAGGACTGAAATGCTTGCTTTATCTTTTTATCTTTGCCAAGTGGCTATAGGTAGAGGGCAGTAGGAGTTTCACCCTGGGGAGACAGAGATCACAAACTGCTAGACACGGGCAGGCCAGTTTGTAGGAGTTTATGAAGTATCATAATAGACACATACAGAGGACTTAGGTGGTGGGGGAGGGAATGGAGTATGGACATATATTCTAAAGTGTGGTGCCACAGCATTTCTGCATAGGGGTCAGCTTTGACATAATTGTACTCTGCTTGTGGAGGGACAGGAAAAGGCAGTGAAAAAACTGTATCTGTTAACTTTTATTGATCTTATCAATGACGGCTGTGTCTCACCAGATCGTGCCAGCAAGTTTTTTCTATCCAAATTGGCCCTTCTGAGGGAAATAAAACTTTTTTTCAATTTTGAACTTTTTGGCCAAATTAAACAAATTGGCCCTTTTTAGGAAATTTAACATCTTTTTATCGCCAAATTGGCCCCTGTCGATCAGCAGACCCGCTGCCCTCATTGAGTGTATACCAGCAGCAGACCCCAGTCGATCAGCGCTCATCGACCTCATCTATTATATACAGAGTTATTGGACACAGTTGTTTTTCCTCCACATACACCTTAATATAATGAAAAGAGGCTGACATTTATTTATCTTTCTCAATACTGTATGGCATGCATGGTTCTAAAGGATATAAAACCTTAAAAACACAATGGCAGTGGTTATATCCGGTTTAGAATTTTTTGGGAAATTCTTTATTTTGTTTCCTATACATGACAACTTATAACATAACAATTTCCTTTTATATTGATTCTAATTCTATTCCGTATACCCGATATGTAACATGGGGGAAAACACACTAATTTAATCCCTAATTTAAACACATCTCATCCAATTTATAACGTACAACAGTGCATATATTGATATATTTTATCCTTTAAATCATACATTAATTTACACCACCATTATACATTCTTTTTGAGTTTACAACGTTTTTATTTCACTTGGTGATTTTCAAAATACAAAACATTCAAAAGAGGCACTGGGGCTCTGCAAACATGGTAACAATACACAGTGGGTGATCAATAAGTATATTATCTCAACAATGAAGTATCATTCATTCGTTCGACCAAATCACATACAGGTGACGTAGGAGATACATTTTACACAATTGGAGGTAGATATACAGATCAGCATCCAGGAAACACAGAATGAAAAAACAATGAAGAAACAATGGAAAAAATTGGACTCCAGTGGAGCACAGGGTTAATTGGCATTTAGTGCTGCAAACAGTGCAAGTATTGTCACTCTCGCTCTATATCAAGCTTTTCCCACCAAGCCGGTGAAAGATGGCACCTGGTCAAAGATGGCACCCAGTCAAAGACCTTGACATTGGTCCGATCTCGTGAGACACAGACTGAAGCATGTATTTGATAGTTACCCTATGGTTTTAAATATAAAATTGTGAATTCTATAATAGTCCAACTTCACGACAACTGTATTTGCACAATTGATCAGTAGGTAACTTATTTTAAAACATGACAAATCTTTAATTACATAAGTGGGTAACTACATAAGGTATCCACACAGTAAAACCCACAGATTGTAACTATCGACATAGAGAGTAAATCCAGCAAGTCACATGTCACATATGACACGTGAACGAGTTAGAGTAGTGGATCAAATCAATTAAGGCTAAAGTGTGACATAATCTCTTTGCAAAATAAACACAATTATAAGATGCAAAATAAAGATGGGACAGGTGTTCCTTGTAATTTTGTCAGTTCCGTACATTTTAAATTCTCATGTCTATAGAAGCCATGGTGTATGTGAGTCGTTACCAAACATGCTTATAAATGGTGCGGCTTATACAAGAGTTTTTAGAAGTATACTACAATACTAAAGTCATCATAATCAGATACCCTGTATGGCTTGTAGCATTTGTCAGTTAGGGGTGTGGCTTATACAGGAGTTTTGACATGACAACATGACTCTGTGGTCATCACTGCACTGACAATGTAAATGTATTATGCCCTGATTGGTATCAACTAAAATGGAATTCATCAACCTAAAAATTAATATCAAAACAGCTGCCAATATAAGGTGGTGTACGTATGACTTATGCTTTACATTTCACTAATAACTTTAGATCAACAAACAACTTTTAAATAGTAAGATAATATGCCAAACATATTGGCTGAGGGCCAGATGTAGTCCCAATGTATAATTTATGAAAACTACTTTGTGAGACCTGAGTCAGTCTAAAATACATGTTACCACTTCATGGAGTATTTTACCTTTTTGTCAGAAACCATTGACAATCAAGATATTTCATCAATTACAGGATGCACTGGAGTAAAGATGAGTGGCTACATGGTTGTGTAAGTCTGTCACCTGCAGGAAGCCCATCACACACGTCTCACAGCTGCAACACACGTGCATCAAGAGGTGGTTCTGTAAATCCACTGGTCGGCAGAATCCCTTCACACAGCTACAACAGCTGCAGCTGTCATGTTGTTCTTCACATTGACAAACGTCTGGATCTGATTTAATGTCACTGCATCCTGGTTCAATGTGGTGACTTGGGATTAAAGTATTTCTTGTAGGGTATTGATTTGATTTCTTAATCATAAACGCTAGCATAGAATCTGGAACCCTGGACTTTCCTGGACGGGTTTTCATGGCATGTTTCTTACTAACAGATGAATAGAGACACTTTGTACTCTGTGAAGTTCTTACACTGGGCTTCTGTCTTTTAGGAGTACTAAGGTGTACCTTCATGTGTCTGCTTAATTTTCCGGAAGCCCTAAACCTCTTTTTACACACAGAACATGGGTAAGGTTTTTCTCCTGTGTGGATCATCATGTGTGTCTTTAGGCTACCTGCCTGTGTAAACTGTTTACCACGCTGAGGACACTTGTGAGGTTTCTCCCCTGTGTGGGTCTTCATGTGCTCCCGTAAACTACCTGCCTGTTTAAACTGTTTACCACAGTCTGAACACTTGTGAGGTCTTTCCCCTGTGTGGATCATCATGTGTGTCTTTAGGATATATCTCACTTTAAACTGTTTATTACATTGAGTACATCTATGAGGTCTCTCCCCTGTGTGGGTCCTCATGTGCTCCCGTAAACCACCTGCCTTTGTAAACTGTTTACCACAGTCTGAACACTTGTGAGGTCTTTCACCTGTGTGGATCATCATGTGTGTCTTTAATCTACTTGCAACTGGAAACGTTTTACCACAAGCAGAACAAGTGTAAGGGTTTTCCCCTGTGTGTGCCACCTTGTGTATTGTTAATTGTATTGCCCATGTGAACTGTTTACCACATTGATAACACTTGTGAGGTTTCTCCCCTGTGTGGGTCCTCATGTGTCTCTTTAAGTGACATGTCCGTGCAAACTGTTTACCACACTGAGAACACTTGTGAGATTTCTCCCCTGTGTGGGTCCTCATGTGTCTCTTTAGGGTACCACTCTCATTAAACTGTTTACCACATTGAGAACATCTATGAGGTTTCTCCCCTGTGTGGGTCATCATGTGTACCTTTAAGTGACCTGCCTGTGTAAACTGTTTATCACACTGAGAACACTTGTGAGGTTTTTCCCCTGTGTGGATCATCATGTGTGTCTTTAAGACACTTAGACTTACAAACTTCTTACTGCACTCAGTACAGCTGTACTTTTTCTTGCCCCTGGCAGCCATCTTGTGCCTTATCCCGATCAGAGTTGACCATGTCTGACTACACAGGGAGTAGACTGTGCCCTTCACTGATATTCTCCCAGTGCAGAACTTTATTGCTGGATTTATGTCTCTGATACTTTTGTCTCTTTACTGCATAGGGCTGTACTTTCCAATAACCTATGTGCGAGTAAGCCGCAGGAGCCCGTTGCCCCTAGCAACCCCCGGAGGGCTGCCAAGCGGTACCACTGACCACCCCCTCACAGGAGGAAGGCCAGTGTTTTGTCGGCGTGTGAGAACTTACAGTTTTATTGGAGGAGATCTGGTAATGCCCTTTTTCTGAATGACCACCATGTGTGTGTGCCTATACATGGGTAGTTATAAGTGGGATTTGCCCTGACAAAGGCCTTTCGTGGTCTACTTTTCATGATACCTGCACACTAACTCACAGAAGAGGCAGTAGGTATATTATGTACATAAGTACATCTTTGTAGGCCTACATGATGTACACACCTCCCTCATATAGTGTACTACAGTGTGGTGTACTGTGGTATCAGGGGTCAGCCTCTGGAGGACAGTGTTGGCCGTGAGTAGGTCAACCCAGGGCCGAGGGGTGAGAATACCCCCTTTTCTTAAAATCCACAGGGATTATTTGAGAAAAGCACCCCTTTTTTGGAAATTCAGGGGCCAATGGAAATGCTAGGAAATGGAAGCTTTTCCTGTGTTTTTAGAAGGCAGGTGACGTACATGATATACACTAAGTGCAGGGACCGGGGTGGGAGTACTCGACCCCGTCCTCCCGTGGGGCTTATCTTCCCGTGATACACTCTGCATTACCAAAGGTCCCACAACATAGTTATACATTTCCCAAGTGTGTTACTTTTGTAACTGCACAGATATAATGTGCAGCAACATGCCTGTGGTGTTTCATTGGGCAAACATAGCAATATACAGACTTTATTTAAAGAAGATTGATCAGGTGCAGAGGCTGAAGAAGCATCCTTCAGTCTAGAGCTATATGATACAGGGGGAATCAAGATGGCGGAGGTTGAAAGCTTGGCAGCAGTGGCAACGGTCTGGCCCTTAGCAACGGCCGATGGGGGCGCTGCAGGTCCCTCTCGCACACAGGTTATTGTTGTGTGATTCCTTTACTTGGACTTAACTGTTAATGCCTACTGTGGTTAAAGGTTCTCCTTAAGATGTCCAGTTGTCACTTGCTTCTACGTGCTCGGGTATGGACTGAGGAGATGTTCTTCATCTGGACCGACACACCTTGTACCTGCAACAGGATAACATTCTGAGTTAACATTAAAATGAGTTCAAAGGTTAAAAGAAGTCAACCGGTCAAAGACTATCCAATTGTTACGATCTCATGAGACACAGCCTGCAGCAATCTCCAGGGCGCAGATATTTCGCTCGGAACCGCGGCCCGGACTACATCTCTGCAAAAACCTTACTCCGTGCTTCGCAAATGGACAGATTTTGTCCATTGCACACTTTCGTTAAAATATAGCTAAATAAGCAATTTCCCATGTACCATTCGATTCAAATATGTAAATAGAGTCACAAACTGCAAATCTTGCAAGTTACAGAAGTATCAATCATGATTTAAAGGTGGAAAATCGACATGGTCCTAGGGATTATTTTTGGTGTAGGGATATGGCCCCAGCTAGCACCTTATGTAAAAAGCACGTCTTTTACTAGTCATATTCACGTTAATACGTGAAAATGACCTCATCACGATATCTTGAGGGAGTAAACCTGGCGTCACCTGGCGACTTTAGGACAAGTCTGGCTTTGCTAAAATTAGTCTGAAATAATGACCTTGTGACCTGGAACCCTTAATTTCGACGACTTTCCGACCTGAAGAGGGGGGTTGGGGGACCCCTCTGTGATCTTTGGGGTCAGAACACACAGGCTTCTTTTGCCATTATTATCTATTATCAACATAAAATATAAAAATAATATCCTAGCTTCAAAATACACCAGAATGTACCATTTGACATCTATATTTTCACAATTTTCTGGGGGGGGGGGGGGCATGCCCCCTAGTATTGTCGCGGCGCTTCGCTTGCGAACCATGGCGCTACGCCCCACGATACATACATGAGAGTTTTCTCCCCAATGGTACAATGTCAGTTCACTGTACATTAACGTGGCAGAAAGATCACAACTCATGACAGAGTATGTAGCGTTTCAGTATTGGCGGCCCTGGGAGGGTCTTCACCACAGATGGCTGCAGGGACCTCATGTTCTCCCGCACACAGCGGCGGCTGTACCACTGCAGGGTCTGAGGCTGGTCCAGCACCTTCAGCATTGTTCGAATCTGGTCCAAGATGTTCAACAACTCCTGTCGTCTAGTGACCTCTTTCTTTGCCCAGTGGAGGTCCTCTGGGCTGGCTGGGTAACTATTCAGGGACTCATCACTGAATTCCTGCAAGTCCAGCATCTGTGCAGCCAAACCCTCAGGGAAGGTATGTGTCCTACTGTGCTGCCTCCTGACTACAGCGCTTTGAGCCCGGAGATGTTCAGACCACTGTGACGGACCCCCCCACCCTAGCTGTAAATTGGTGTTAAGATTGTGTAATGTATAATTTAATCTTTGTTCATCCACAGTGTCAGGCTCTACCGAGGCTGAAAGTGCCTCCTCAATGCTGCGGATCTCACCGTATTCCCGGGCAGGGACCCTCAGTCCGGCACGCATCAGAATGACAGCTGCTTCCAAAGTGTGTGTCTTGATGAAGTTTTGCAGAAAGTAATATCTAGGTGGTGGTAGTGTGATGTCTGCCACGTTTGCCCCGTGCCGGATGAACCACCTGATGTTGTTTATGTGGCTGTGGTTATTGACCATAAAGTCCAGAGCTGACTGTTTCCCGTGACTCACGTTGATGTCCATGCCATGGAGGAACAACAAGTCAAGGTTCTTGCCCAGAAATTCATGACATACATCATATGCAGCCAGAATGTCATGTAGTAGAGGCTGATGCAGCTTTAAGTTTATATCTGCTCCAAAGTGAATGAGTACCTTCAAAAGGCGAGGAAATGGCGGATGTTTAAAATGTAATGCTAGAGAAAGAGGACAGGCATGACGATCTTTATAGTTAAAAGTTACATTTGGGTCTGCTCCGTGTTCCAACAACAACCTCACAATCTGTAATCCATCTTGCAGGTCACGTGCTGATGCGCAATGAAGAACAGCCAGTGCTAGAGGTATGGTGTAAAGTTCACCATCGTGCCCATTGGGATCAGCACCATGCTCTAGCAGTACCCTGATGAGGTCAGGCGGACAGTCAGGCCGATCCTGTAGTGCTAGTACCAGTATGTGTGAGGCAGGCCTACATTTAGCCTTAGGGTCAGCCCCAGCCTCCAGCAGCATCTTGGCCCCCTCAGCCCAGCCCTGTCTGGCTGCTTCATGTACCGCAGGCCGGAAGTCATACGGCAACCCTTCAAGTTCTTCTCCCTCTTTCCACCTTTCTTCATTCTGGCGTAACTTCAGTAGCATTGAAGCATTAAAATCAGTCTTCAGCACACATGGCATCCCTGACTATGTGGTATCAGACAACGGTTCACAATTTTCATCCCGCGAATTTAAGGACTTTGAACTGAAATATAGGTTCACCCATGTGACCTCTTCACCAATGTACCCTCAGTCGAACGGAGAAGCTGAGCGAGCAGTTCAGACTGCTAAGAATATCATGAGAAAGCACGTAGACCAGCACCTCGGATTCTTGGCCTACCACACTGCACCACTGCAGAATGGCCAAGCCCCCTGTCAGCTCCTGATGGGGAGAAACATCAGGACCACTCTGCCAACAACAACCACACATCTGCATCAGGGCCATGATAAAGAGATTGTCAAGGCTAACGAAAATATGTACAGGCAGAAGATGGCAGAAAACTACAACAGGTGCCATAGAACGGTTACTTTACCAGTATTGGAACAGGGTGACCGTGTCTGGGTACGGGACCAGGACCGATATGGTTCTGTCGTGGAAAGGACAGCTTCTCCCAGAGCCTACCACGTAGAAACAGAGAGAGGCTCAGTAATAACACGCAATCTAGGAGCCTTGGTGCACACTGGAGACAACAGGGCGCAGCAGGACATACCAAGCCCACAGCCTTCCTCTCCCCCTAGAACACTGGTGCAAGAGGCCGCTACAGGAATGACCACTAGGAGTCAATCAGGAAGGGCGATAAACCCACCACAGAGGCTTGACCTCCAAGAAGTGTTCATGGGCATAATAATCCCTGAGTCCTGAGGTCAGTCTGCCAATGAAAGACTCTAGAACACAATGTGAGATATCTCAATAGAGAACATCTAGATATCATAAATCCAAAAGACTTCCATAGATATTCCATACATGAATTCATTAATTCAAAGACATCCCTAAAGAGACCTACCGCTATCAAACATTACCGACACTTAAAGAGTATATCTAAACACCACCTGAAGTAAAGATATAACAATTATAATTTAATTTAGCCCTTGCATACATATGTCCATATATGGGTGTGTGTTTCTTATGAAACACATCCACATATATAGGATATTTAATTTTATCTCCAGTTAACTTTAACTGGAGATATATATTATCTCATGAAATCTATGATACTGTACATTTCTCTTACTCTACCCAAGATATTACCTAACTTGGGTCCTATCCCTCTTTTCTTCTCCTCTAAGCAGAAATCCTATGTTAGGACACATGTGTACTAACTTAGTCATGGCGAAACGCCATTAGTAGTAAAAAATCCTAATAAAATTTTTATAAAAAATGGCTAGGTAAGGTATACATAGTAGGGATACACTCCTAAATGAGTGTCTCCTTACTATTTTTCAATATTAAAAGGGCTTACTTGCCCATATTACCTCCGCCCATCGGAAAATGCTGGTGTATGTATGATACGGTCTTCTAGGCCATCATTCTACCAGGATAAATAAATGAAATTACAAAAAATACCATAGACGAAACATTTCATGAGTATAGTGTCATCATAAGAATATGTACCTTTATCCTAAAAAGGGAGATGTGGTAACACTCCACCTAGTGTTAAGTATTAGAACTAGAGAGTTACCATACAGTGCTGCCACTTATCAGTAAACCTCTTCAACTTACATCCTGGCCTCATGTGTTATGCTTATTCCACAGTAACTATTGACATAGAGAGTAAATCCAGCTAGTCACATGTCACATATGACACGTGAACGAGTTAGAGTAGTGGATCAAATCAATTAAGGCTAAAGTGTGACATAATCTCTATGCAAAATAAACACAATTATAAGATGCAAAATAAAGATGGGACAGGTGTTCCTTGTAATTTTGTCAGTTCCATACATTTTAAATTCTCATGTCTATAGAAGCCATGGTGTATGTGAGTCGTTACCAAACATGCATATAAATGGTGCGGCTTATACAAGAGTTTTTAGAAGTATACTACAATACTAAAGTCATCATAATCAGATACCCTGTATGGCTTGTAGCATTTGTCAAACTTAGGGGTGCGGCTTATACAGGAGTTTTGACATGACAACATGACTCTGTGGTCATCACTGCACTGACAATGTAAATGTATTATGCCCTGATTGGTATCAACTAAAATGGAATTCATCAACCTAAAAATTAATATCAAAACAGCTGCCAATATAAGGTAGTGTACGTATGACTTATGCTTTATATTTCACTAATAACTTTAGATCAACAAACAACTTTTAAATAGAAAGATAATATGCCAAACATATTGGCTGAGGGCCAGATGTAGTCCCTATGTATAATTTATGAAAACTACTTTGTGAGACCTGAGTCAGTCTAAAATACATGTTACCACTTCATGGAGTATTTTACCTTTTTGTCAGAAACCATTGACAATCAAGATATTTCATCGTTTACAGGATGCACTGGAGTAAAGATGAGTGGCTACATGGCCCAGAAATTCATGACATACATCATATGCAGCCAGAATGTCATGTAGTAGAGGCTGATGCAGCTTTAAGTTTATATCTGCTCCAAAGTGAATGAGTACCTTCAAAAGGCGAGGAAATGGCGGATGTTTAAAATGTAATGCTAGAGAAAGAGGACAGGCATGACGATCTTTATAGTTAAAAGTTACATTTGGGTCTGCTCCGTGTTCCAACAACAACCTCACAATCTGTAATCCATCTTGCAGGTCACGTGCTGATGCGCAATGAAGAACAGCCAGTGCTAGAGGTATGGTGTAAAGTTCACCATCGTGCCCATTGGGATCAGCACCATGCTCTAGCAGTACCCTGATGAGGTCAGGCGGACAGTCAGGCCGATCCTGTAGTGCTAGTACCAGTATGTGTGAGGCAGGCCTACATTTAGCCTTAGGGTCAGCCCCAGCCTCCAGCAGCATCTTGGCCCCCTCAGCCCAGCCCTGTCTGGCTGCTTCATGTACCGCAGGCCGGAAGTCATACGGCAACCCTTCAAGTTCTTCTCCCTCTTTCCACCTTTCTTCATTCTGGCGTAACTTCAGTAGCATTGAAGCATTAAAATCAGTCTTCAGCACACATGGCATCCCTGACTATGTGGTATCAGACAACGGTTCACAATTTTCATCCCGCGAATTTAAGGACTTTGAACTGAAATATAGGTTCACCCATGTGACCTCTTCACCAATGTACCCTCAGTCGAACGGAGAAGCTGAGCGAGCAGTTCAGACTGCTAAGAATATCATGAGAAAGCACGTAGACCAGCACCTCGGATTCTTGGCCTACCACACTGCACCACTGCAGAATGGCCAAGCCCCCTGTCAGCTCCTGATGGGGAGAAACATCAGGACCACTCTGCCAACAACAACCACACATCTGCATCAGGGCCATGATAAAGAGATTGTCAAGGCTAACGAAAATATGTACAGGCAGAAGATGGCAGAAAACTACAACAGGTGCCATAGAACGGTTACTTTACCAGTATTGGAACAGGGTGACCGTGTCTGGGTACGGGACCAGGACCGATATGGTTCTGTCGTGGAAAGGACAGCTTCTCCCAGAGCCTACCACGTAGAAACAGAGAGAGGCTCAGTAATAACACGCAATCTAGGAGCCTTGGTGCACACTGGAGACAACAGGGCGCAGCAGGACATACCAAGCCCACAGCCTTCCTCTCCCCCTAGAACACTGGTGCAAGAGGCCGCTACAGGAATGACCACTAGGAGTCAATCAGGAAGGGCGATAAACCCACCACAGAGGCTTGACCTCCAAGAAGTGTTCATGGGCATAATAATCCCTGAGTCCTGAGGTCAGTCTGCCAATGAAAGACTCTAGAACACAATGTGAGATATCTCAATAGAGAACATCTAGATATCATAAATCCAAAAGACTTCCATAGATATTCCATACATGAATTCATTAATTCAAAGACATCCCTAAAGAGACCTACCGCTATCAAACATTACCGACACTTAAAGAGTATATCTAAACACCACCTGAAGTAAAGATATAACAATTATAATTTAATTTAGCCCTTGCATACATATGTCCATATATGGGTGTGTGTTTCTTATGAAACACATCCACATATATAGGATATTTAATTTTATCTCCAGTTAACTTTAACTGGAGATATATATTATCTCATGAAATCTATGATACTGTACATTTCTCTTACTCTACCCAAGATATTACCTAACTTGGGTCCTATCCCTCTTTTCTTCTCCTCTAAGCAGAAATCCTATGTTAGGACACATGTGTACTAACTTAGTCATGGCGAAACGCCATTAGTAGTAAAAAATCCTAATAAAATTTTTATAAAAAATGGCTAGGTAAGGTATACATAGTAGGGATACACTCCTAAATGAGTGTCTCCTTACTATTTTTCAATATTAAAAGGGCTTACTTGCCCATATTACCTCCGCCCATCGGAAAATGCTGGTGTATGTATGATACGGTCTTCTAGGCCATCATTCTACCAGGATAAATAAATGAAATTACAAAAAATACCATAGACGAAACATTTCATGAGTATAGTGTCATCATAAGAATATGTACCTTTATCCTAAAAAGGGAGATGTGGTAACACTCCACCTAGTGTTAAGTATTAGAACTAGAGAGTTACCATACAGTGCTGCCACTTATCAGTAAACCTCTTCAACTTACATCCTGGCCTCATGTGTTATGCTTATTCCACAGTAACTATTGACATAGAGAGTAAATCCAGCTAGTCACATGTCACATATGACACGTGAACGAGTTAGAGTAGTGGATCAAATCAATTAAGGCTAAAGTGTGACATAATCTCTATGCAAAATAAACACAATTATAAGATGCAAAATAAAGATGGGACAGGTGTTCCTTGTAATTTTGTCAGTTCCATACATTTTAAATTCTCATGTCTATAGAAGCCATGGTGTATGTGAGTCGTTACCAAACATGCATATAAATGGTGCGGCTTATACAAGAGTTTTTAGAAGTATACTACAATACTAAAGTCATCATAATCAGATACCCTGTATGGCTTGTAGCATTTGTCAAACTTAGGGGTGCGGCTTATACAGGAGTTTTGACATGACAACATGACTCTGTGGTCATCACTGCACTGACAATGTAAATGTATTATGCCCTGATTGGTATCAACTAAAATGGAATTCATCAACCTAAAAATTAATATCAAAACAGCTGCCAATATAAGGTAGTGTACGTATGACTTATGCTTTATATTTCACTAATAACTTTAGATCAACAAACAACTTTTAAATAGAAAGATAATATGCCAAACATATTGGCTGAGGGCCAGATGTAGTCCCTATGTATAATTTATGAAAACTACTTTGTGAGACCTGAGTCAGTCTAAAATACATGTTACCACTTCATGGAGTATTTTACCTTTTTGTCAGAAACCATTGACAATCAAGATATTTCATCGTTTACAGGATGCACTGGAGTAAAGATGAGTGGCTACATGGCTGTGTAAGTCTGTCACCTGCAGGAAGCCCATCACACACGTGTCACAGCTGCAACACACATGCATGAACAGGTGGTTCTGTAAATCCACTGGTCGGCAGAATCCCTTCACACAGATACAACAGCTGCTGCTGTCATGTTGTCCTTCACAATGACAAACATCTGGATCTGATTTAATGTCACTGCATCCCGGTTCAATGTGGTGACTTGCAATTATAGTATTTCTTGTAGGGCATTGATTTGATTTCTTAATGATAAACGCTAGCATAGAATCTGAAACCCTGGACTTTCCTGGACGAGTTATCATGGCATGTGTCTTACTGACGGATGAATAGACACACTTTTTACTCTGTGAAGTTCTTACACTGGGCTTCTGTCTTGTACGAGTACTCAGGTGTACCTTCATGTGTCTGCTTACTGTTGTGGAATCCCTAAACCTCTTTTTACACACAGTACATGGGTAAGGTTTTTCTCCTGTGTGGATCATCATGTGTCTCTTTAGGGTACCTCTCTCTTTAAACTGTTTATTACATTGATAACATCTATGAGGTTTCTCCCCTGTGTGTGTCATCATGTGTACCTTTAGGTTACCTGCCTGTGTAAACTGTTTACCACATTTTGAACATCTATAAGGTTTCTCCTCAATGTGGAACATCATGTGTGCCCGTAAATTACCTGCCATGGTAAACTGTTTACCACATTGAGAACACTTGTGAGGTTTCTCCCCTGTGTGGGTCCTCATGTGTATCTTTAGGGTACCTGTCTCTCTAAACTGTCTATCACATTGAGAACATCTATGAGGTTTCTCCCCTGTGTGTGTCATCATGTGTGTCTTTAGGTTACCTGCCTGTGTAAACTGTTTACTACATTGCAAGCACCTATAAGGCTTTTCTCCTAAGTGAATCATCATATGTTTATTCAAGTTACTCACCTGTGTAAACTGTTTACCACATTGAGGACACATGTGAGGCTTTTCTCCTGTGTGGATTATCATGTGTGTTCTTAAATGACTTGCCTTTGTAAACTGTTTACCACACTGAGAACACTGGTGAGGTTTATCCCCTGTCTGGGTCCTCATGTGTCTCTTTAGTTTACCACTCTCATTAAACTGTTTATCACATTGAGAACATCTATGAGGTTTCTCCCCTGTGTGGGTCATCATGCGTAACTTTAGGTGACATGCCCATGTAAACTGTTTACCACACTGAGAACACTGGTAAGGTTTCTCCCCTGTGTGGGTCACCATGTGTGTCTTTAGGGCATCTCTCTGATTAAACTGTTTATCACACTCAGAACACTTGTGAGGTTTTTCCCCTGTGTGGATCATCATGTGTGTCTTTAAGACACTTAGACTTACAAACTTCTTACTGCACTCAGTACAGCTGTACTTTCTCTTGCCCCTGGCAGCCATCTTGTCCCTTATCCTGATCAGAGTTGACCATGTCTGACTACACAGGGAGTAGACTGTGCCCTTCTCTGATATTCTTCATGGTGCAGAACTTTATTGCTGGATTTATGTCTCTGGTAGTTTTGTCTCTTTTACTGCATAGAGCTGTACTTTCCAATTGTCATGTGATTCCTTTACTTGGACTTAACTGTCAATGCCTACTGTGGTTATAGGTTCACCTTCTCTATTCTCCTTAAGATGTCCAGTTGTCACTGATTTAGAATGGACAGCACGAGAAGTGATCTACGTGCTGCTACGTGCTCAGATATGGACTGAGGAAATGTTCTTCATCTGGACCGACACACCTTGAACCTGCAACAGGATAACATTCTGAGTAGGAATGTCATCGATACCCCTAGAATCGATATGTCAACATTTTGAGAATTGCGATTATCGCATCGATAAAGACATTGTATCGATACAACATTTGTTGTACACATATAGCTTGAATTCACCTTTCTAAAACTGCACACATTGTCTAAATATTCCATCTAGAACTTGCTCTTTATCCATTTTAAGAATAAAGACTGTTGTAGGTCTGTAATATCGAGGGAAAATGACTATCAAGTGTTCAGCTTTATAGACTAAACTATAAGGAATGGTATAAACAGATGAAAATACCCGTATTTTAAGCAGATATAAACTGTGTTCTTAATATCAGAATAAATCGATATAATCGAAAAATCGAGACTGAAATAGTGATAATCGAAATCGGAATAAATTGGATGTCAATGACATCCCTAATTCTGAGTTAACATTAAAACGAGTTGGAAGGTTCAAGGTTTAGAGCAAGCTCCAGACTGGGTCTCCCGAATTCCAAGTTAAAAGTCTATGACTGAGTGCAATCTATGACCAGGTGCAATCTATGACCCGGTGCGATATATGACCCGGTTTGAAAGAAATCGGTTCATTTAGTGCAGATGGATGATGGTTGAAATAGGGCCTATATAGAAAGAAATGGGTGGAGAAGGTTTAAGTACATTATAGCACTATATATTATTAATTTTATTTCGATTTGGTTACAATTATAGACTTCCCCAACTAGGTACGGTAACATATAATGTATGTTCATTTACCAATATCACCATTATTTTGTTGTGACGTCTTTGACCATATAGTAAAACGTTATTTCATTATAGTAAACACATATTTAATGGTTCATTTCTTCATTATGTTTTAGTATGTTAATACCTTATAATTATCCTGTAAAAAGATTTTTTCCCACCCCCCTTTCCCCCTGTAAAAAATCAAATCATTGTGCATTGGTCAAAGACGTCATCCGCTCAAAGACGTCACCTGGTCAAAGACGTCACCCGGTCAGATTCCATTTATTAGGATCTCATGAGACACAGCCTGCAGTGATAGGAAAAATCCTGTCTCTACGGGCATTTAGTGTTATCAAGTTTATTTTAAAAACGTTCTATAAATGTTAAAATCGATCATAAAGTATCTTGAATGATGATACTTGATGATCTAGTCCATTTGGAATCGACTGTACTTGGCTGGCCCGCTGGCTATTGATGATCGTGAAAAAACATGTTGAATCTAGGGAGGATTCATTATGTATGGCAGGGGTGAGGGTGAGCATTTGGCAAATCGAATACGTCAAAAATAATTGTCCCCCCCCCCCTCTGAATAGGTTGGGAAAAAAAGCCCCCCCCCCCTCTGAATAGGTTAAAAAAAAGTGCCCCCTCCCCACCCTAGATCGTTTTTAACTTGTTTTTAACAAAAACGACATAAGCGTATACTAATTGTATGCATGTAATCCTGGGCACTTTTTTAGCTACAATTTACTACCTTGCAATAAATACATACACTTGCAAGGTGTTTTAGTGTAAAAGTCTCATGATACTTGCTGGTGAGAGATAATAGTCAAACCTCTTTACTGCAGACACTCGATCACCATTTTTTGACTTAGATACCGTTGAGTTTAAGGCCCCCAGCAATTATAAATTGGAAGCTCCCGTGCCCCAGTGCTTACATGAGGCCAGTGTTTTTTTAAGACTGGCAAAACGGTGGGCTATTTTGAGTGTCAAAAGTGATGCAGTGAGAAATTTGCTAGGAGTTTGAGGAAAATTTTCACAGGCTGTTACCATAATTTGTGGCATTTTAACATACTAAATTCGCGACATTTTAAGGAATACCCCTTTAAAAAAAGGCCCCCCCCACTAAAAATAGGGTAAAAAAAAAGCCCCCCCCCTCCCCCGTTTGTATACCCCGATAAAAATCCCCCCCCTCAAATGCTCACCCCCACCCTGGCCATAAATAATGAACCCTCCCCTAGTTAAAATTCAGCCCGGAATTAAGGGCTGCACATGGGTGAGGGATTGGGCCTATTCAGTGACTTGTCAGTAGGCCCTACAGACTTCATACCCCCTGACACTTCAACACTTCATGTACACTAAGTCACCTGTACTACCTACCTGTCAGTACAGACAGCTACACCCCCCTGACACTACAACATTTTGTGTACAATAAATCACCCAGCCTGTACGACCTACCTTATGGTGTCATGTAGAAATACTAAATAGAAGCACTCCACATGGACAGAATCAAAACAACCCTCACAGGAAGCACAACATGGCCATCTCTATCCCACAATGCCACAGTAGGAGCTCCAAGCAGATGCTTGCTGCTCTCCCTACAGGTGAGTAGTGGAAGGATGTGCTTGGTGAGTGAACTAGAGTAAAACACAGAGGGCGCCACCTGAGGTACTGCTGCTGCCGCCTGGTGTGTTAAGGTAGGTCGTACGTAAAGTCTATAAGTCACGTGGAAGTAATTATCATTCCTCTATGTTTTGTTTCTTGATCTATAGAATTTCTTCATGTTTTTGCCCATTGTTAACTAAAATAATGTAGAAACCGAAGATGGAAAGAAAACGGGTGGGCTTGAGCCACTTTTCTTACATGTTAAATACATGTTGGTGGTTATAGCAGATCTACAACTTCACCTTTAAATTCACACAAGTCAAAACCTCAGGTATGACAGAATTATCAACTGTGTGATAGATCCATTTATTGTTGCAAACTTAGATGCACGTTTGATAGTCACTTATGCCCCAAGTAAGAGCGCATTTAACATTGGCGAGCTGCTGATGCTTTTTCAAGGAAGGGCCATGGATCCAGAGCTAGAAAAGAAAGACTTTGCACTGGGAATGTTTTCGCCAAAGTTTTGTCACAGACCATGATAGATAAACACCAAGTGGTTGCAGAGTAGAAAGGAGATATGGAAGAAATACCAGTGTTAGCTGCAAAGTCTGAGAAATGGCAAGCAACACATGTGAGGGGAAGCCATTATTTCCTGCAGATTGTAAAGTTTCCAGACGAAAAACATCGCTTGAATCCAAGGAGATTTTATATGGACAGGGACAGGTTCTTATGAGTGCCATTGGCTTTGGTCCACACAGCCAACGATGGCCTGCCGGTGAAACTAGGTGGGTCAGGGAACTACCTCTCAGTATTTGTTCGCCTTGCACCCAGCAAAGATCCTCCCAAGATCTGTAGACCAAAGGGTCTGCCCCATTACTTTGCATGTCCTGGTGTACAGGATGCAGCATCTAAATGAATCAAGGAATACCCAGTAAACAAAAAACGTTATACAACATTTTATAACGTTATATAACATTAAATAACGTTTCTCTCAGGTTCCTTACTATGGCATAACGTTATATAAAATTTTATAACGTTATTTTGACGTAAAATAATGTTTTTTGTTAACTGGGATATGGATTATACATAACATCTATTAAGTCAGTCACTTGACATCCGAAGACATCTGGCCAAAGGAAGAGTAAAGGAGAGAAATAAAAACAAGGTTCTTCCAGCATTACCTACAATCTGCTTCTAGCACATATCCGTCCAGACTGCAGTATGTGTTGCCGCTAAGCAACAATGCACACTTGTCTATATTATCAAGAACATGAACCATGAAGATCTGGTGAGAAAAGAGCATGAGTATTTGGATACCACACAAAGGTGGATCCAGGGGGGGGGGGGGTGGGCATCACCCCTTTTTGCTCTAGATTTTAATGTAAATTGGTCCAATGCCATCAGTACATTGCCTATATCACGCTCAGTACATTGCCTATATCATGCCCCTCCTTCTCAAATTTCTGAATCCTGAGTCTGAGGAGTCACAGGTACCAAATTATAGAAAATGCCTAGAAGTACCACTTATAATATAGAAGATATTCAAAGTGCTCTTAAATTACTATAGATGGGAGGGAGTGAAAGGAAGATTTGTTGTGGTGAGGGCTAAAACTTTCATTCACTCTCATATGTTTGCCCCTCTGTATAAATAACAAATAACAACTCTCTTATGTAGAAGTGGATTTTGAGAAAAATGCTAGTCATGATGTATAATGGATTCATAATGATGTATACATATAGTTTTAATTTTGAACAAATGATCGATACAATATCAGCATTCACCTAGCCTGGCAAAATTATTATAATTACAATAAGGTGATAACAAAAAAATGCAAATGCTCCCTTGAGCGCAGGCTTGCAAATGCCTCTCGTAGCGTAGGCCTACTACTTACTGTACCAAACTGAACAGGCTGACTGATCGTTTTTTTGGGGGTTTGAAACAGTTTTTATTGTCTTCAACAAAATAAACAAAGTGATTTTGTCAATATCATAAATGCCAATTTTAACATACTCAGCTTAATTACTACCAAAGTCCTTACAAATCATATCATATGTTCAGATAGTAGTATAGTATGTATCGGAACGGGACTATAGTTAACTACTGTTTATTACTCAATCGATATGCAGCCAATCAGAGGCCGCCATTTGGTCACGTGACCCGTTGCCATGGTAACGTGACCTACTTAGGGCTCTCAGCCAATCAGAAGCCAGCATTCTGGGTGACCTACTGACCTACTTAGAAGCTCTCAGGCCGGCATTCTGGTAACCATGGTAACGTGACCTACTTACGTCACGTGACCTACTTAGGCTCAGCCAATCAGAAGCCGGCATTCTGGTAACTAGGGTAACGTGACCTACTTAGGGTTTGTTTGTAAACAACACCACGTGGCTCTCTTGTTTGTAAACAACACCACGTGACACGTGACTGTTTGTAAACAAACAAACAAAAAAAAGTTATGTAACTTATATATAGAAATAAAACACAACAAGATAATTTCTTTTCTTTTCATTTTATTCTTTATTTTCATTTCAATCAGAAAAAACACACAAGTTTATGCTTTTTTAGCTTGCTTCTTCGATTTGCAGCAACTCAACAGGCCGCAAAGTCTCACGCCGCCGTCACTCGCACCACCACACCCCGGACGACTTCTCTCCAATAGACATTGCACGACTTTGGATAAATCCAACACCATTTCGGCAAGGCAGAGAATCTTTGCCTCCATGAAACGGCCGCCATCGCAACAACCCGTCACAACAGCATCATCGATAGCTTCTGACTCACGGCCCGGTCGCTCAGCTTTGGGATTTTGCTCATGCGCATGACGCACTTCTTGGGGTTTCTTGTTCGACATGCTTCAATTAGGAAATGAACGCAATGAGGTCCACAGGTGTCAGCAGAAGTGTCTTGTAGTTGAATGCGGTTTCTTTGCCACTTGAACGGAGCAGAGCGTTCCACGAAAGACAAGAACTCCGCACTCAGCGGCGGTAAGCCGAAGGAATCAAAGTAGTACACTTCACCCGTGCTCGACACGTAAAACGCCACCCAATGCTGACCTGGTAAATGTTGCGGATCTGTGTTGCTCACGAAACAAGTGTCTTTGATAGGGTGCTTCGGAATAGTGTCACAAGAGAAAACGCCCAGGAAACGATGTTTTGTGTGAACGTTTTCCTTCAACACTCTGCTTATTTCAAGCGTGTTCATACGATACGCCAAGTACCGCCGTCTTGTCTTCAGTTCATGTGGTAGTCGGTGATGGGGTGTCGATCTCGGGTCAGCTCGACGACGTTGTCGTACACCAAGTAGAGTAGCACCGTTGTTGTCGCTTGTAGCGCCGAGCGGAAACTGACTTCCACCCTCAGCTGACCCGCTCTTATAAGGTTCACGCGACACCCGTCGTGCGATCTGTCTGGGGTTAAGTCGAGGGGGAACACCGTGTAACCGTTCAGGAATTGATCGTATGAAATACCGCAGGAGCGCGCGCCCTCGTACATCCCCGTTTCCGTGTGTAGCGCCAAGTACTCTCTCACGGCCGCTTTGGTCTTAAAGTCGGGCACGTAGGCGTCGTTCGGCACTTTCTGATCGTTCACTATCACTTGAAGCGAGCTGATGTCGTAATGCTTCATCTCGAACGGGTTCTTGGTGTAGCTACCGTTGAAGGCGTCGTGGTCCAGGAAGCAAATCATCATCGACTTGGGAAGCTGGCCTGTGTTGGAGTGCGTGTAGCTGTGATCTCTGTTACCTTGAGGGATGGCGTACGTCGTCACCTCCACTCTGTTCACCGGGTAGTCGAAGGGCCCGTGTTCTATCACCGCTCTCTCGTGCCTTTCCGCTACAGCGTCCGCCACCAGCACGCGTCGCACGTAGAGCTTTGCTTTGTAGATCTTCAAGCTGTAGCCTCCGTCAGCGGCGCACATCAGATAGAAAGAGGGCGCTGCCTGTTTCAGAGTGAGATTGATTTCTGTCTCTCCAACGATGAGCTTCGGTTGATGAGCCAGGTCAAAGTGCAGTCGCACCATCAGCGAAAAGCGCTTGTTGGAGATTAGCTTCTTGCGCGCTTTGTACCCCGCATTCGCGTCAGTCAACGTGTCAAACTGACCGGGCGTATCTTCATGCCACCCCTGGGCGCTCATGACGCCGTCCTTCACGTCTTTGTTGTAGTTGAGTAACCCTTCCAAGTAAGCTCGGTAAGGGTAGGTCTCGGTGTTGCCAGACACTTTGAAACCGCCGATGGAGACTTGGACGTCTTTGAAGAGCGAGTGAGCCAAGTTGTTCACCGGAGCTACTGCGTCGGTGTCCTCGATCGCCGCTCCGTTCGCTTTCAGCACTTGACATTCCAGATGAAGGTAATTCTCGTTCAGGTCTGTGTACTCTTGCGACTTGTTGATGGTGAAATTTATGTTACCTCCATCCTCTAAAGAGTTTTTTGTTTCTATCCCCAGGAAAGACGACTTTAAGATAGTAGTCTGAGTCGGCGCTACGGTGTGCAGGTCGAGCTCAGAGAGCGCGCACTCGTTACTGCTCTCGTGTACGTAAGCCATTGTGTTCTCTCTTCACGCGGCCGACAGACTGACGCCGGCCGCCTCCAGTCTTTTTATTTATACCTGAACGCCTAGGCGCTTACCGGTCGAATACATCCCCTCTACGTCTCTTGCAAGAGCCACCGCCCGTCTGAGGAGAATGCCGGCGACGTTTCGACCCTTTCTTAGACGCGACAGTCGTCTTTCCTCCCGAGAACGCCGTACTCGCCAGTCTCTTCAGAGCGCCTGCGCCTCGGTCTTTCACGCTGCTCTTTAAAGTCCGACCCGCCAGCACATCTTTAGCTACGCCCACACCGGCGCGGAGCAGCGTTTTTCCCACCGACTTCAATAGCGGGGTAGCCGAGCGCATCAGACCTGACAGAGCGCCGCCCAAACCGTGCCCGCTCTGGAAAGAGCGCCCGCTGTACACTTTGATGCCGTTGCCCAGCTGCGCGTTGTAGTAATCGCTGTACCCTCTGCCGACGGTGCGCCTGGGTGGAAAGTACGGAACGCGTTGACGCATCATTTTTCTCTCTTTCAGCGCTCAATAGGTCTCAGATGAAGTGTCACGGTCACCTCGCCTCTACCGAATGGGATGGAATGACCGGATCGGTCTCTTAAATAGATGCCGACCTCGGTAAACCTCTTGGATTTCAAGGGGAAATAATCCAAATGGGGAAAACTGATAGCTTGCAAGCCACCTCGACGCTTTCCGCCTCTGTCCACCACGACGCAGCGCAAGAGCGGCACTTGCATGTCGCCCACACGTCTCTCCTGGATCATGTCTGTGTATATGTACACAGAGTGCACGTCCCCGTAAACATCCATCGAGTAGGCCCCGGTAGTCGGCGACGCGAAACACGTCTTCTCTCCGAAGCCTAGAACGCATGCGAGATGCTGAGTCAGCAGGACAGCGCAGTGTCTCGGCGATTTGATGGTGACGCGTTTCGTGTTGGCGTCGTACGATAAGATCCGCATCGGTTTGAGCAAGAAGCTGGAGCCCTCTAGTCTGTCATCTCGCAACGTCTCACTCAAGCGCTCGACTAGGGTGTGGTTGCTTCCGGTGAAAATAGGAGGTATCTGGAATATGTTTGGCATGAAACTGCGCACTCCCATGTCTTTCTCCATCTCTTCGATCATCTGTCTTGCTTGATCGCTGATCGCCTTCTTCTTCACCGCCGGGGACAAGAACTGCTTGTATACGGCATTCGTCTGTCTCAAGTCGACCTCTCTCTTGAACCTTTTTGTTTCCGGTTTCAATCGCTGCTCTTCCGACGTGTCTGATATCTCTTCCACCGTTACATAGCTCGCTTCCTTCCAGCTCAGCGGGTATTTTGAGCTGAACGTCAGCTTGCTCAGACCGTTCGCGTTTTTCATTCCCCTCCAGTCTACCTGTGGTTTTCTTCCTTCGGCGAATTTAGTTTCTTTTAAAACGTTGATCGCCTCCTCTAGCGAACCCTTGGTGCGCAGAGGAACAACGATGATCAAGTCGTCGTCGTGCACGTTAGTCCATTCTGTAGGGAGGATGATCTCAGTCAGAGCCGCTTCGTACGCTTCGGGCAGAAGGAGCGGCGAGTCGAAGTGAGTTCGGAAAGACGTCAAGCTGTTGTCAGGATAATACTCCATAGAGCTGTTGCTAGGTAGAGTGATGTTCATTTTTTTTTTTTTTTTTTTTTCTACGTTATTTTTTTGACGGGGATCCACTCGTTGAACTTGTCGTCGTAACCTAACCAACGTACGAAAGCTAACTCTTTACCGTCGACGGTCTTGCGGCGCAACACCTCGTCTATCAGGTAGTTGTTGTCGTAACGACTCTTGTACACCTTCTGAACCTCTTCCGGGTAGAAGACGCCTTTTATCTCCTCGCCCTTGTCGTCTTTCAGCTCGAACCCTCTGCTTCCCAACGTCTTAGCAACGTCGACCACTTCCTCGCGCCAGTTTCCCTCGTACCCTTTGTCGAAGGCGCCTTTAGTTCTCAACATCCTCACTCTGTCACCCGGAGCGATGACGTCGACGGCGGACGTCTTTGTTTTTTTCTTCTTTTTCCATATTTCGTCGATTTGTTTGTTAGTTGGGAGATCTTGTCGGTAGAAAACTGTTTCGCTGTTTTCCGAGCTGACTTGAGCCGGCGCCATTTTCAACGTCTTGTGGTGAGTGCGATTGTAAGAAGACACTACATGCTGCAGTACGTCTACATAGCGATACGTGCGCTTGTGTGTGAAATAACGCCACAGCTTCTCCTTCAGACTGCGGTTCAAGCGCTCCACTAGACTAGCTTTGATGTCGTCGTTCTCGCCAGTGAAGAACTCTATGCCCTCGCTCTTCAAGTGATCTTGAAAGATCTTGTTCAAAAACTCTTTCCCCTTGTCTGTCTGAACAGTGCGCGGTCGTCTCTCGCCAGTGCCTGTCATCTCTCGGAAGGCCTCGGTGACATCAGCGCCGCTCTTGGATTTAATGGGAACGGCCCACGCGTACCTAGAGAAAACGTCGATCGCCGTCACCACGTACCGGAAGCGGTCGTTGTGAGACGCCAAAGCTTGCATGTCCATCAGATCTATCTGCCACTGCTGATCGATTGCGCCGGTTATAGTCTTGTTCCTTGCGAATTTTCTCCGAATGGGTTTATGTTTAGTGTAGGCGTCCAGCGACACTAAAGCATCTCGGATGACGGCCGGGTTTAGGTGGCGAAAATGATGTTTCTGGAGTTTAGTCACGCTAGTGAAACTGGAGGGCGCTTTGACGTCGGTATATCTAGCTACTACGCGCTTCTTTTCTTTTTCCTTCTTGGTCAGTCTCTTCACTGGTTTGCCCATGGTGGGCCTGTTGAGGGCGTGAACGACGACCTCGCCGCTAGGCGGTTGCGCCCTTTCCTTTTCTTACTCGCCACGCTCCTATAGGAAGTCGGAGTTTGGAAAAGTTCACTGTCCTCCTCGTCGTCAGAGGATGGATCGTCCACCTGGAGAGAAGAGTCTGCTGCTGCTACTGCTGCTGCTGCTGCTGCTTCTCCTTCTTCCGAGTGGAAGCTCGGTCGTTTCCGACCTCTGTCAGCGAGCCGTGTGTCTAAGCTTTGGCCAGGTCCGCTCGCTTTATACAGATGGTTTCCGATCAAGGAGTCTGTGGGAACTGCTTCGCGCAGCGCTTTCGTGAACGGAGAGTAGCCCGCCGGTCTGGGCGCCGTCTTCCTGAACCTGGCGGCGTCGTTCAGTAAGTCCACTATGTTGATGCGATGCTCAGGTGGTATTCTCCGACCCGACATCTCGCGCACCGCACCGTCCTCGTTCCACTTGATCACACCGGATTTCTCCAATTGTTTGTACAGCGCCACGGTCCGGGTGCGATTCCTCTTGGGAACTTGGTTCGCCAACCGCTCAAGTAGGGACGCGCTGGCCTCTTCAGCAGACTGACGGAGGTGAGCCGGGGGCGAAGAAGAGTAGGACGAAGAGATGTTGCTGTTGTGGGGATTCGCGAGAAAAAATTGCAATCTATTCAACAACCTTCGGTAATTCAACATTTTCTCGCGCGATTCCAAAGTGGGATCGTTCAACACTAAGTCCAAGTCCCTGTAGATAAACTGTAGCACCTGGTGCAAGGCCGCGTCGGGATGAAGGGACTGTTCTGCCTGCTTGTGGTAATAGGCCATGTCGGCAGGTAGGCGGGCGGCGGTGGCAGGAGCGGAACTCTCGTTCTTTTCAGCGCGCTCATCAGGAAGAGGAGGAAGGTTTGGAGCAGTAGAAGTACTAGCAGCAGCGACTGCAGTAGTAGCAGCGCTAGTAGTAGCAGCAGCGGGCACATGATGAAGTAGACCTGCTCGTGATGATTTGTAGAGCGTCTCAGGATCCACGAGCGCTAAGCGTTTGTAGTGTTGTTGCTGCTCTGAGTCCGTCATGGGGACGGTGGCAATGACGCTGGTGGTGGCGGTAGTGGTGGTGGTGCTGTCGGCGAGTAGGTGTCGAATGAGGTGTCTCATATACGGAGAATGCTCTTTATAAGCGGTAAGGCCATCCCTATGAGAGCCGGAATGAGGAAACCTCCCTCTTGTACCAAGACGCGTCTCTTTTTTTTGATGGGCGTAGATTTTTTGCCGACCTCCCTCAACACGTCAGCCGATTCTCGAAGCTTGTCCAGTTGTTTGTCGCTGAGCGGGATGTTCCCTACCAGTAAATTGTGACAGATCTCACTCAACGCTGCGATCAGATCGTCGCTTCCAGAGTCTATTAGATGCGAGCAGTCCTTTGGCGAGCACTTAGCTAAGTGCTTGACAGTACCAAAGTGTCTTTCGAGTAGATGAGAAGACATTTTTGCTACTGCTTTCTCTTGTTCTTTTTTTTGTCTAGCGGTACGAACACTAGCTGAGAGTGTATGGACGTCAAAGAGGAGCGTATTCTCAGATCGTCAGGTGTTGACTGCTTGAAGTCCAGAAGGAGGTATGAGTGAGGTCGCTTGAGTTCATGGGTAAATATACTAGAGAGGGCCGCCGCGTTGGACGGAAACACCTGGCGAGACAGACTAGCTATTTGCCCCATGTCGCGCGGGTTCTTGAAAACGATCATGTAGTGAGCGTTCAGACTCATAGTTCGAAAGTCGGGTGATTTCTGGAATAGGTTCTGAGTGATGTATATGACGCTCACGTTCCAGTGATGCGAGTATTTAGTAAAGATGTCGGCTACCACTTGCTGATTGGAACTGCTCATCAGATCGTCCAATATCAGTAGAGTGTGGGGTCGTAAGGCGTCTTCTGCTACTTCCACGTCTCCCGCTATAGTCTCTTTGCTAGGAAGACCTTCTCTGAATTCCACACCGTACTGATTTTGCATTTTTTCAAACAGAGGTTGCCACTCGCCGTAATGGTAAAAAGTCTTTTCCACCGGCGGCGTGACCAAATTGTTCACGTCGCTCAGAAATTGATCCACCAAGCGCGATTTTCCACAACCCGACGGACCGCTAATGATACAACTAAAGGGTCCTTGTAGTCGAGCGTCGAAATGAATTTCTGTGAAAAGTTTGCTTCTACTGCTCGACATTTTTTTTTTTTTTTTTTCAGCACGCGTGAGAGAGCGGTTGTGTGTCTGACTGTCTGCTGTGTTTCTCACTCGAACGGTCGGTAGTGAATGGTTGTGGAGAAAAGTCCGCCGACCTTTTTATTGATTCCGGCCGGTGTCACAGTAGCGGCGGCAGAAGTGTCTTTTTTTTTCTTTTTATTTTTTGCGATAAAATTCTATTTTCACTCAATAGTCATAAATGTTTTGTATCAGACTCCAGAGGAGTCTGATACAAATATTTTTTTTTTTTTTAAAAAGAAGAGGGAGAGGAGGAGGAGGAGGAGGAGGAGGAGGAGGAGGAGGAGATTAATTTTTTTTTTTTTTTTTTTTTTTGATCATTTAGGCAAAGCTCGTCGCTTTGCCGCTTTTTTTTCTATTTCTGTGTTGTGACACGATCGTCTCGAAAAAGCAATAAGGCGTGTGAGCGCGGCGGTGACAAATACATATTGGAGCGTATGGTTTAAAATAGTGTGTCCCTATCTTCTTCAATTCGGCTGCGTTGCAATATGCGGGATAACAAGTGACGACGTCGAAACGTTTAGAGACCGTGTTCACGTCGGCCACAACGCGCGCCCACCGAGTGGGAGCTGCAGTCGCTCCCAAGAAACCGATCGGCTTGTCGAATCGTTTCATAGCACTTATTCTCACTTTATAAGAGGAGGCAGGGTGAGGAGAGTAGCGGCGCTCTTTCTTTTCATGAAACGCCCAACGAGTGGGGGCGCTGAGAGCGGCTGTTATGCAATGGTAGAGTAAATACTGTTCTGAGAAGACGGCTCTCGGCCATGTCGCTACGTTTTCCTTTTCCGCTCTTGTATAACGACGATGGCGCTCAGCTTTGCATTTCTCGAGAATTCGGTACGCTTCAAGAGATGCGTGAACCTCAACTACGTGACGCTCTCTCCTTTGAGATAAAAAAATAGCCGGGCAGTTGAGGAGGGCACTTTGTTCGCGCGACCGTCTTTTAGAAACTCGCGCCCTCTGCAGCGCCATATTTCTTTCCTCCGAAACAAAAAAGACTGAGTGAAAATAAAAATTTTAAAAAACAAAAAGCTCAAAGAAAAAAAATAAGCAATAAGCAGACTCAGCTCGAAATTCCCTGCTGGCGTGATGGCGGTGACTGCAGGCGGTGGCGGCGGTCGGCTGGCCGGCGGTGGCGGTGTCGGCGGCGATGGTAGAAGGGTGTGTGGAAAGAGAGACGCATCTCAGTCTTTTATAGGAGCGGCGAGTCTGACATTTTCAGCTGTCGCATGCTGACCTGCTGCTATCATAAGAGAAACAAAAGCCCTAATCACGCTTTTCAGCTGGATCCTTCCACCCCGCCAGACATGGATCCAGATGGGAAGGTGGTTTAAAATTAAATCCGTGTACCGACTGTCATACAATAGAGTAATTAGTTGAACGCGTGTTACCTGTATAAAGGATTAGCGGGTCATGGGCTCAGCGTGTGTATAGAAAAACAACTACAGGTAGCGTGAACAAAGCGACCCCCTCCCTTTCTGTCACTCTGTCTGTGACTAGAGGGTGCGCGTGTGGTAAGCGGCTTAAATCTAAAGAAAAACAAATCACCCTCTCCTGTCGTCAGCAGTCAGCCGGCCGGCGGCTGGAAAATGCGATTAGAGGGATGATGAGCCGCGTAGTAAGCGACTTAAGGCTGATCTAAAGACCTGCCGTGAGGGAGCAGCTGGCCGGTGGCTTGAAAAAAAGGGGGGAGTAAGGGTATATAAGGGGGAGTGAAACCGTATTCGGCATCGTCATCATCGTTCACGCTACTACTACTACTACTACTACTACTACTACCACCACCAGCACCGCGCCTCAATTTGCAGATCCCCATGATGGAAAGTTGCTACCGTGACATGAAGCGGAATGACGAAGCGGCGCGCGAATGTGAAGCTGATGCTGTAGCCTCTGCTACTGCTGCTGCTAGTGCTGCTCAGCGTGCTACTGCTGCATTTACTGCGGCTGTTAGTGACGCTGGTTGTGATGACGTTGTTGTTGTTGCCGCTGCGGCTGTGACTGCTGCTGTTGCTGCCGCCGATGCAGCTACTCATGCCACCGATGCCGACGCTGCTGCTGCTGATGCTGTTGCGGCTGCCGATGTCGCCGCTGATAACGCTGCTAGTGCCCGCTCTGCCGCCCTTGCTACTGTCGCTGCTGCTGTTTTTGCTAATGCTCACGCTACTGCTGCTACCGCTGCTGCTGCTGCTGCTACCGCTGCTGCCGAGGCTGCTGCCGCTGCTGCCGATGCTGCTGCCGATGCTGCTGATGCTGCTAATGTTAGCAGTCGCGTCGACAAAGAATCGTCATTTGTCACTCTTAAACCTCCAGTTGAACGCGCGACGAGTAGTAGGGCTACCAACGCGACGGCCGGATGGTGCAAATGGTGTCGTCGCTTCTGCTCGTGCGCTTGCTTTTCTTCCAGTCCTACCTGCTGCTGCTACGGTATGATAGTGTTATAGTGTTTGAATGAGAACGCGCGTAGTTACACATAGACGCTGTAACAGATGTGCTTTTTTTTGAAAATATAATTTTAACATAACATGGAACTTGTTGTGTTTATTTTCTATATATAAGTTGTTTGTTTACAAACAGTCACGTGTCACGTGGTGTTGTTTACAAACAAGACAGCCACGTGGTGTTGTTTACAAACAAAACCCTAAGTAGGTCACGTTACCCTAGTTACCAGAATGCCTGCTTCTGATTGGCTGAGCCTAAGTAGGTCACGTGACGTAAGTAGGTCACGTTACCATGGTTACCAGAATGCCGGCCTCTGATTGGCTGAGAGCTTCTAAGTAGGTCAGTAGGTCACCCAGAATGCTGGCTTCTGATTGGCTGAGAGCCCTAAGTAGGTCACGTTACCATGGCAACGGGTCACGTGACCAAATGGCGGCCTCTGATTGGCTGCATATCGATTGAGTAATAAACAGTAGTTAACTATAGTCCCGTTCCGATACATACTATACTACTTCAGATGTTAACTTAGTCAAATGTTAAACAATTATATTGCAGGATAATCAAGGCACAACAAGAGCAATGCACAGGGAGCACCTCTACTACACAGTCGGCAAATGGCAAACATGTCCCCTTCAACAGACACTGTAATGTCCACACAAATCACATTGACATTACAAAAGGTTTCTCCCCTGTGTGAGTAAACTCGTGTCTCGCTATATGCGTATGTCATGATGTGTGTCTTTATAATGATTTACATAAATGTTACCTGGCTGTGTAAACTGATTATTACACACTGAGAACACACACATTTGAGGTTTCTCCCCTGTGTGGAGCATCATGTGTACCTTAATGTTACCCGCCTGTGTAAACTGTTAACCACACTGAGAACACTTGTGAGGTTTCTCCCGTGTGTGGAGCATTATGTGTACCTTTAAGTTAAATACCTGTGTAAACCGTTTACCACACATACATGAGAGTTTTCTCCCCAATGGTACAATGTCAGTTAACTGTACATCACTTTGGCAGAAAGATCACAACTCATGACAGAGGATGTAGCGTTTCAGTATGGCTGGTCCTGGGAGGGTCTTCACCACAGATGGTTGCAGGGACCTCATGTTCTCCCGCACACAGCGGCGGCTGTACCACTGCAGGGTCTGAGGCTGGTCCAGCACCTTCAGCATTGTACGAATCTGGTCCAAGATGTTCAACAACTCCTGTCGTCTAGAGACCTCCTCCTCTGCCCAGTGGAGGTCCTCTGGGTTGGCTGGGTAACTATTCAGGGACTCATCACTGAATTCCTGTAAGTCCAGCATCTGTGCAGCCAAACCCTCAGGGAAGGTATGTGTCCTACTGTGCTGCCTCCTGACTACAGCGCTTTGAGCCCTAAGATGTTCAGACCACCGAGACGGACCCCCCAACCCCAGCTGTAAATTGGTCCAAAGATTCTGTAATGCGTTATTTAATCTTTGTTCATCCACAGTGTCAGGCTCTACCCAGGCTGAAAGTGCCTCCTCAACGCTGTGGATCTCACCATATTCCCGGGCAGGGACCCTCAGTCCTGCACGCATCAGGATGAGAGCTGCTTCCAAAGTGTGTGTTTTGATGAAGTGTTGCTGTAAGTAATGTCTAGGTGGTGGTAGTGTGATGTCTGTTATGTCTGCCCCGTGCCGGATAAACCACCTGATGTTGTTACGGTGGCTGTGAGTATTGACCATAAAGTCCAGAACCGACAATTTCCCGTTACTAACGTTGATGTCCACTCCATGGAGGAACAACAAGTCGAGCTTCTCGCGCAGAAATTCATGACGGCTATCTATTCCAGCCAACATTTGATGTAGTAGAGGCTGATGCAACTTTAAATTTATATCTGCTCCAAAGTGAATAAGAACCTTCAAAAGGTGAGAAAATGACTGATGATTATAATATACTGCTAGAGAAAGAGGACAGGCATGACAAGCTTTAAAGTTAAAAGTGACATTTGGGTCTGCTCCATGTTCCAACAACAACCTCACAATCTGTAATCCATCTTGCAGGTCGCGTGCTGATCGGTAATGAAGAACAGCCAGTGCTAGAGGTATGGTGTACAGTTCACCATCGTGCCCATTGGGATCGGCACCATGCTCGAGCAGTACCCTGATGAGGTCAGGCGGACAGTCATGCCGATCCTGTAGTGCTAGTACCAGTATGTTTGAGGCAGGCCTACACTTAGCCTTACAGTCAGCCCCCGCCTCCAGCAGCATCTTGGCTCCCTCAGACCAGCCCTGTCTGGCTGCTTCATGTACCGCAGGCCGGAAGTCATACGGCAACCCTTCAAGTTCTTCTCCCTCTTTCCACCTTTCTTCATTCTGGCGTAACTTCAGTAGCATAAAAGCATTAAAATCAGTCTTCAGCACACATGGCATCCCTGACTATGTGGTATCAGACAACGGTCCACAATTTTCATCCCGCGAATTTAAGGACTTTGAACTGAAATATAGGTTCACCCATGTGACCTCTTCACCAATGTACCCTCAGTCGAACGGAGAAGCTGAGCGAGCAGTTCAGACTGCTAAGAATATCATGAGAAAGCATGTAGACCAGCACCTCAGATTCTTGGCCTACCACACTGCACCACTGCAGAATGGCCAAGCCCCCTGTCAGCTCCTGATGGGGAGAAACATCAGGACCACTCTGCCAACAACAACCACACATCTGCATCAGGGCCATGATAAAGAGATCGTCAAGGCTAACGAAAATATGTACAGGCAGAAGATGGCAGAAGACTACAACAGGTGCCATAGAACGGTTACTTTACCAGTATTGGAACAGGGTGACCGTGTCTGGGTACGGGACCAGGACCTATATGGTTCTGTCGTGGAAAGGACAGCTTCTCCCAGAGCCTACCACGTAGAAACAGAGAGAGGCTCAGTAATAACACGCAATCGAGGAGCCTTGGTGCACACTGGAGACAACAGGGCGCAGCAGGACATACCAAGCCCACAGCCTTCCTCTCCCCCTAGAACACTGGTGCAAGAGGCCGCTACAGGAATGACCACTAGGAGTCAATCAGGAAGGGCGATAAACCCACCACAGAGGCTTGACCTCCAAGAAGTGTTCATGGGCATAATAATCCCTGAGTCCTGAGGTCAGTCTGCCAATGAAAGACTCTAGAACACAATGTGAGTTATCTCAATAGAGAACATCTAGATATCATAAATCCAAAAGACTTCCATAGATATTCCATACATGAATTCATTAATTCAAAGACAGCCCTAAAGAGACCTACCGCTATCAAACATTACCAACACTTATAGAGTATATCTAAACACCATAGACGAGACATTTCATGAGTATAGTGTCATCATAAGAATATGTATCTTTATCCTAAAAAGGGAGATGTGGTAACACTCCACCTAGTGTTAAGTATGAGAACTAGAGAGTTACCATACAGTGCTGCCACCTATCAGTAAACCTCTTCAACTTACATCCTGGCCTCATGTGTTATGCTTATTCCACAGTAACTATTGACATAGAGAGTAAATCCAGCTAGTCACATGTCACATATGACACGTGAACGAGTTAGAGTAGTGGATCAAATCAATTAAGGCTAAAGTGTGACATAATCTCTATGCAAAATAAACACAATTATAAGATGCAAAATAAAGATGGGACAGGTGTTCCTTGTAATTTTGTCAGTTCCATACATTTTAAATTCTCATGTCTATAGAAGCCATGGTGTATGTGAGTCGTTACCAAACATGCGTATAAATGGTGCGGCTTATACAAGAGTTTTTAGAAGTATACTACAATACTAAAGTCATCATAATCAGATACCCTGTATGGCTTGTAGCATTTGTCAAACTTAGGGGTGCGGCTTATACAGGAGTTTTGACATGACAACATGACTCTGTGGTCATCACTGCACTGACAATGTAAATGTATTATGCCCTGATTGGTATCAACTAAAATGGAATTCATCAACCTAAAAATTAATATCAAAACAGCTGCCAATATAAGGTAGTGTACGTATGACTTATGCTTTACATTTCACTAATAACTTTAGATCAACAAACAACTTTTAAATAGAAAGATAATATGCCAAACATATTGGCTGAGGGCCAGATGTAGTCCCTATGTATAATTTATGAAAACTACTTTGTGAGACCTGAGTCAGTCTAAGATACATGTTACCACTTGATGGAGTATTTTACCTTTTTGTCAGAAACCATTGACAATCAAGATATTTCATCAATTACAGGATGCACTGGAGTAAAGATGAGTGGCTACATGGCTGTGTAAGTCTGTCACCTGCAGGAAGCCCATCACACACGTCTCACAGCTGCAACACACGTGCATCAAGAGGTGGTTCTGTAAATCCACTGGTCGGCAGAATCCCTTCACACAGATACAACAGCTGCTGCTGTCATGTTGTCCTTCACAATGACAAACATCTGTATCTGATTTAATGTCACTGCATCCCGGTTCAATGTGGTGACTTGGGATTATAGTATTTCTTGTAGGGTATTGATTTGATTTCTTAATGATAAACGCTAGCATAGATTCTGGAACCCTTGACTTTCCTGGACGTGTTATCATGGCATGTGTCTTACTGACGGATGAATAGACACACTTTTTTCTCTGTGAAGTTCTAACACTGGGCTTCTGTCTTGTACGAGTACTCAGGTGTACCTTCATGTGTCTGCTTACTGTTCCGGAATCCCTAAACCTCTTTTTACACACAGTACATGGGTAAGGTTTTTCTCCTGTGTGGATCATCATGTGTCTCTTTAGGGTACCTCTCTCTTTAAACTGTTTATTACATTGATAACATCTATGAGGTTTCTCCCCTGTGTGTGTCATCATGTGTACCTTTAGGTTACCTGCCTGTGTAAACTGTTTACCACATTTTGAACATCTATAAGGTTTCTCCTCAGTGTGGAACATCATGTGTGCCCGTAAATTACCTACCATGGTAAACTGTTTACCACATTGAGAACACTTGTGAGGTTTCTCCCCTGTGTGGGTCCTCATGTGTATCTTTAGGGTACCTGTCTCTCTAAACTGTTTATCACATTGAGAACATCTATGAGGTTTCTCCCCTGTGTGTGTCATCATGTGTGTCTTTAAGTTACCTGCCTGTGTAAACTGTTTACCACATTGCAAGCACCTATAAGGCTTTTCTCCTAAGTGAATCATCATATGTTTATTCAAGTTACTCACCTGTGTAAATTGTTTACCACATTGAGGACACATGTGAGGCTTTTCTCCTGTGTGGATTATCATGTGTGTTCTTAAATGACTTGCCTTTATAAACTGTTTACCACACTGAGAACACTGGTGAGGTTTATCCCCTGTCTGGGTCCTCATGTGTCTCTTTAGTTTACCACTCTCATTAAACTGTTTATCACATTGAGAACATCTATGAGGTTTCTCCCCTGTGTGGGTCATCATGCGTAACTTTAGGTGACATGCCCATGTAAACTGTTTACCACACTGAGAACACTGGTAAGGTTTCTCCCCTGTGTGGGTCACCATGTGTGTCTTTAGGGCACCTCTCCGATTAAACTGTTTATCACACTGAGAACACTTGTGGGGTTTCTCCCCTGTGTGGGTCACCATGTGTGTCTTTAGGGCACCTCTCTGATTAAACTGTTTATCACACTGAGAACACTTGTGAGGTTTCTCCCCTGTGTGGGTCACCATGTGTGTCTTTAGGGCACCTCTCTGATTAAACTGTTTATCACACTGAGAACACTTGTGAGGTTTCTCCCCTGTGTGGTTCACCATGTGTGTCTTTAGGGCACCTCTCTGATTAAACTGTTTATCACACTGAGAACACTTGTGAGGTTTCTCCCCTGTGTGGGTCACCATGTGTGTCTTTAGGGCACCTCTCTGATTAAACTGTTTATCACACTGAGAACACTTGTGAGGTTTCTCCCCTGTGTGGGTCCTCATGTGTGTCTTTAGGGCACCTCCCTGATTAAACTGTTTATCACACTGAGAACACTTGTGGGTTTTTTTTCCCTGTGTGGATCATCATGTGTGTCTTTAAGACACTTAGACTTACAAACTTCTTACTGCACTCAGTACAGTTGTACTTTCTCTTGCCCCTGGCAGCCATCTTGTGCCTTATCCTGATCAGAGTTGGCCATGTCTGACTACACAGGGAGTAGACTGTGCCCTTCTCTGAGATTCTTCCGGTGCAGAACTTTATTGCTGGATTTATGTCTCTGGTAGTTTTGTCTCTTTTACTGCATAGAACTGTATTTCCAATTGTCATGTGATTCCTTTACTTGGACTTAACTGTCAATGCCTACTGTGGTTATAGGTTCACCTTCTCTATTCTCCTTAAGATGTCCAGTTGTCACTGATTTAGAATGGACAGCACGAGAAGTGATCTACGTGCTGCTACGTGCTCAGATATGGACTGAGGAAATGCTCTTCATCTGGACCGACACACCTTGAACCTGCAACAGGATAACATTCTGAGTAGGAATGTCATCGATACCCCTAGAATCGATATGTCGACATTTTGAGAATTGCGATTATCGCATCGATAAAGACATTGTATCGATACAACATTTGTTGTACACATATAGCTTGAATTCACCTTTCTAAAACTGCACACATTGTCTAAATATTCCATCTAGAACTTGCTCTTTATCCATTTTAAGAATAAAGACTGTTGCAGGTCTGTAATATCGAGGGAAAATGACTTTGAATTGTGTTGAAAGTGCTATCAAGTGTTCAGCTTTATAGACTAAACTATAAGGAATGGTATAAACAGATGAAAATACCCGTATTTTAAGCAGATATAAACTGTGTTCTTAATATCAGAATAAATCGATATAATCGAAAAATCGAGACTGAAATAGTGATAATCGAAATCGGAATAAATTGGATGTCAATGACATCCCTAATTCTGAGTTAACATTAAAACGAGTTGGAAGGTTCAAGGTTTAGAGCAAGCTCCAGACTGGGTCTCCCGAATTCCAAGTTAAAAGTCTATGACTGAGTGCAATCTATGACCAGGTGCAATCTATGACCCGGTGCGATATATGACCCGGTTTGAAAGAAATCGGTTCATTTAGTGCAGATGGATGATGGTTGAAATAGGGCCTATATAGAAAGAAATGGGTGGAGAAGGTTTAAGTACATTATAGCACTATATATTATTAATTTTATTTCGATTTGGTTGCAATTATAGACTTCCCCAACTAGGTACGGTAACATATAATGTATGTTCATTTACCAATATCACCATTATTTTGTTGTGACGTCTTTGACCATATAGTAAAACGTTATTTCATTATAGTAAACACATATTTAATGGTTCATTTCTTCATTATGTTTTAGTATGTTAATACCTTATAATTATCCTGTAAAAAGACTTTTTCCCACCCCCCTTTCCCCCTGTAAAAAATCAAATCATTGTGCATTGGTCAAAGACGTCATCCGCTCAAAGACGTCACCTGGTCAAAGACGTCACCCGGTCAGATTCCATTTATTAGGATCTCATGAGACACAGCCTGCAGTGATAGGAAAAATCCTGTCTCTACGGGCATTTAGTGTTATCAAGTTTATTTTAAAAACGTTCTATAAATGTTAAAATCGATCATAAAGTATCTTGAATGATGATACTTGATGATCTAGTCCATTTGGAATCGACTGTACTTGGCTGGCCCGCTGGCTATTGATGATCGTGAAAGTAGTATAGTATGTATCGGAACGGGACTATAGTTAAGTACTGTTTATTACTCAATCGACCTGCAGCCAATCAGAGGCCTCCATTTGGTCACGTGACCGGAAGTGACCTACTTAGGGGATTAGTGGTGCATTCTGGGTAACCCTGCAGCCAATCAGAGGCCACCATTTGGTCACGTGACCGGAAGTGACCTACTTAGGGGATTAGTGGTGCATTCTGGGTAACCTACTGACCTACTTAGGGGACCGGAAGTGACGTCATATGACCTAATTTAGGATCACGTGACCGGAAGTGACCTGATGAGTCACGTGAGCGGAAGTGATGTCACATGACCTAATGGCCGACCGGAAGTGAGTGACCTCATTGAGGATCACGTGACCGGAAGTGACTTGATTGATCACGTGAGCGGAAGAAGAAGTTTTTTGTTTAGGAAGTGAGGGTCTTTAGGATCACGTGACTGGAAGCGACGTCGTCACATGAGTGACGCTTTAAGAGACTGCGCGACTTACTAGTAAAAGAAGACGTATGAAAATAAAAACACAACAATATTTTATTTTATTTTTTTTATTTCTTTTTTTTCAATCTTGATAAACACTCTATTTTTGAAAAGATGCACACGCTTTTTTTTTTTTTTTTCATATCTCTAAAGGACTCGTTGTCACACCGTCAGAATGCACGCGACGCTTATAATACAAGTAGCGCACGCCGTCTTTCTCTATGGTGTAGGTGACCATTTTGTTTCGCACCACTTTGAAGTTTCTATTTACAGCAATGAGAGTTTTTCGTTGGCGAAGAACATCCAAGAAGTCGTCTGGTTCCTGAGGGTTTTGTTTCTTCTGTACGCCTTTTGCACTCCATATTTTGGATTTTCTTTCACCGGTGTCGCTGACTCGATCGTAGCAAATGTAAGTCTTAGGGTTGAGACTTAGGATCCCGTCACCTTCCCACTCCGCTTTCATAAGCCCCGAAGTTCTCAGATCGTGAAGGTACCGTCTCTCACAACATCCGCCGGGCGGCGGACACCATTCTCGCACTCTTTCCGTTTTTGTCTTCACAAAAAGCTCTAAGTGATCGTCGCACACCGCTGTCGGAAGCCACTTTCGTTTCTCTCTGAAGTACGTCTCTCTCAGGCGAGGTTTGACTAGGTCATCCAACGTGTCACCGCTGAGAGCCATGTAAAGACTGTCGGTGTCCATTTGACAAAGGGCATAATCGCGCCGATCGACGAATCTATCTAAGAAGTCGTATGTGAACTCTAACATTTTCAACTTCGCGTACTGGTATACCATGAACCCTATTTGAATAGGGAGGTTGTTGTTGACTGTTTTCGGTTGTAGTTCGACTTCAAACAGATCGGAACTCAACTCGGACGCCTTTTTGAAGCGCCACGAATTGGCCAATAGTTCGAACTTCCGACTGTCAGTGTATCTCACCGCCGTGTGTTTTTCTTTGTTGCAGATTGTTTTACCGTACGTAGCGTTTCCCATTAACTTGTAACAGTCTGACAGAATTTTCTCGTTCTCGTTCACGTCGCCACGTCTTCGCGCCGCCGTTACTTCGTCCGCGAAACCGGCAAAGGAGCGTTTAGGTAGGTATTCTACCACCAGCTGCACTTTGGTGACTATCAAACCGTGCTCTAAATACCACTTGAGAAGCGGCGTTCCCAAGAGAATATTTTTTCCGTGGTAACTCCCTATCAGACATCTCTGAGGCGTGTTCAACAGCTTTTCTTCCTGCGCAAAGTCTGACATGTGAGGTCCTATGTCCGATTTTGAAACGGTCGCGTTCTTGAAAACGGGGGTCATTTCTTCGAAGTAGTCTCGTAGGTGAGGCGGCGTAGTGATGTCCACTTGAACTAAACCGAACATTTTCTCCTCTTTCACAGCAGAAAGGATGTCGCTCTCGCTCATCGCGTTTCGAGACACTTTCAAAGCGTCAGCCTTCCAGCGTTGTTGGGAGGCCTTGACCCGCTCATCTCGACGCTTCATCTCTCGCCATTCGCACTCCCACACGACGACCAGCTTGTGACCTAGCGCTTTCAAGTAAGCGCTTACTCTGGTCGTTCTGTCGCGTCTCTCCTCTCTCAGTGAAGCGCACTGATATCGGTGCGACGGTATGCACTCGTGAGCGTGGAACCAACACCCGTGAAACTGGAAAACCGTATTAGAGGCCGCGTGAAACCCGTCCACGCGAATTCTCCGACAGCCTACAACCATCTCGCCGCCGTTCAAAGCGTGGCGCAGTTTCACGTCGCGGTCGTGCTCTACGAAGCGTAACCACTCCAAAGCGCTGTGAGAGTTTCTTTGCCTAATTTCGGGCTTGAACTCGGTCTCGGGCCGTCTCACCGCGTAATAGCCCGTGCAGTGCGCTTCGCTCATGCAGCGCAAGTACAGAGAGTTAGCGTCTAGTCCTAGGATGTGTTGGCACGGTCTCGCTTCTTCGCCGTACTTGTGCTCCCTTATCCGCGTGGTGCCCTTCTCGTGAAATCTATGGAAGATGATGGAAGGACCGCCGACTAGATTTTCTTTGATCAGAGCGTGGAGGACGGCGTCGAACTGGGGGAACGTTGTGAACGCGTCTTCTAGGTTTTGGAAGAGGAACCGTAAAGTCAAACCGGCGAGAGAAACTCCGTCTTTCAACATGTCAATGCCGCGATCTTGGAAAAATTTAGCGTGATTTTTCAGAGCTTCTATGAAAGGTTTGACGTCTTTGTTGTTGTAGTGGATCAAGTAGTCTTCCATAGTTTGCATCTTCTCGTCGGACCAAACTTTCTGACATGCGGCGTAGTCGGATTCGGACATTTTGACGCCCGTCAGCTCGCTGTCGAAAGCCGATCTCGGTGGCAGCGTTCTGTTTGCCAGTTTCCTGGTAGACGTCATCCATTCGTAAGGAAAGTGACCTTTCTCTTCGTTCCTGGTGAAAGCTCGCAAATAGGTCGCGTAGTTGTAACCGGGTGCCAAATAGTTGACTACGTCCAAGAAAACCGTGTGCTGTGTGTAAACCGCCAAGTATTGATTGCTTCTCTTTATGACGCTGAATTCTTGGTTTCTTCGGTCTCCAGAGGCGAAGAACGAGTGGAGGCGTATTTTGATCAGGTTCAAGTCGTAACGCCCCGAGTTGAAGTACACGACTGGAGCTTGACGGATGTATCTCAGAAGACGCTTCTTCAGTTGAACTAACGGGTGTCTGGTCTGAGCCGCAGCGAAGCCGCCTGGAGAAGGGGTGAACGTCGCCTCCTCCAGCAGGAGAGCTTCACCTATCGCCGCATCTAACTTCGCTAAGGTCGGTCGGTAAAGTTCTAGCACAGCTTCCCCGATGACTTTGGCGTTCTCGTTTATGTGATTTAAAACTCGGTCCAACAAGGGGTCGGAATCTGCGTCGGATTCTCTGACGAAGCAGACGGGCCCCTCCCACCCCGGAAAGTCGGATGCGACGCTAGCCGACAAAGGGACGTGATCCCACAGCAGGGACACGTGTTCCGTCGACGGTTCTTTACACGGTCTGAAGAAAGCCTCGAAATCGAAGGCGATCTTGTAAGGGTAGATTCCGGAATGTCCGTCGGGGGGAAAAATGGAGAAGTCTGCTAGCGCTTCGAAAATCGTTCTCGAATTTTGGTAGATGCCACCTACGTAGCGCAACTTGACTTGTCGGCAAGAGGAAAGCTGGTTCCTGTGTCTCTTCAGCAAGAACTCGGTGGTGAACGCCGCCTTACACTTGCAACATTCGTATATGCCCGCGTACGCGTTGAAGTCCGTGACGAGAGAGACGTGCAAACCGCCTTTCGCCGTCAGGTGTAGGTTGACTTTACCTCGGGCGGCCAGAGTTCTGGAAGGCGGTCTGATCAGAGTAACGCGTCTTCTCAACTTCCGCCCCGGCACTTGACGCGACGCGGTGTAAACCGCTATCTGTACGTCAAACAAGTTCTCTAACGCGGGTAAGTCGCGGATGTTCAGACCCGGAAAGGATTCAGGTGTGGCAGCGGGACAGAACTGACGTAACAAATCTGAAGCGCGCTTGCTGGTGTTGTATAAGTGAAAGGAAATGCAGCGGAAGATGCAGAGGTTGTCCTTGTTGGGAAAATCTAACACGCCGCTTCTCTTTCCAACTCGACCGGCCTGAGTGATCCTACCGCCTATGGGGAATTCCCCCGGTCCCATGTAAACGCAAATGTTCAAATTGGTAGGAAAAAGAACGTGCCACTTGGTGTCAGCGTCGCAAAGTTTCCGTACTTCCTCGCAAGCGACGGTGTTTTCCATCTTTGAGAGGAGCTCTTCCAAAGTTTCTGAATTAGTTATAGTAGGGAGCGGTTGTATGAGAGTTGCGTTGTTCTGGGAGGCGTGAAAGTAGCGCAGTTTGCTCTTGTCTTCTCTGTGTTGTAAGAGTAAGCCTACCGAGAAACCCACTTTGTATCTGAATCTTTGTGTCAAGTGAATGCGACGCATAGTATCTACAGCGTCACTCAACTCGCCGGTTGGTAGCCTGAAGTTTGTTACACTCACGCGAGTCCCGTGCATCCTGACGCCCGTTTGTATCGCAGGCCAATTCGCCGTGAACGTTTCCTCCCCGTTCGGTACAGCACATATGCGCGGAGGGACGGTCACCCCGTCCAGAGATTCGCGTCGACAGGCGATCTTTCGGCAAGCGCCTTCGCCGCATAGAGGGCAAAACTTAGGTACTACTCTACAATTTTCTACGTGTCTCTCGTGGTTGTACGGTCTTTTAAACATTTTGAAACACTTTTCGCATACGTACTGTGTCATGTTTTTTTTCACTCAGTTACCAACTACTTAGCCGTCTAACTATCTATCTATCTATCTATCAATCTATCTGTCTATCTATCTATCTATTTATCTTTCTGTCTGCTGTCTGTGTATCCGTCTGTCTGTCTCATACAGCGTACGTCAAACGCTGTGTGTGTGTGTGTGTGTGTGTGTGCGCGCGTGAGCGTTGAGCGTCTCTCATTCCGAATCTATGCCGAGATATTTCAGAATGATCTCTGTTTTGTCATCCAACTCTTTGAGCGCTCTGGCGGACAGCGTCACTCCCTGCTGTGTGGGTTTTTTGTCAGGACCTCGTTCTTTTTCTTGTATTTTTCTCTTCTTACTAGGCCTTGTTGTTCTGGAACTCACCTTAGAACGTTTCACACCCGCAGGATGAGTAACACCATCAGCGTGAGCTGAATCAGCAGCAGAACCGATAGCAGGAGCAGCGTCAGCGCTGGTGGTATCCGAGGCCTCGTTGTTGGAACAGCGCAGCCACACGCCGTCGGTGCTGAGTGTAGCGGTAGAAGATGAAGCGCCGCCGCCCTCGTAAGGTGGCGGTGAGGGCAGTCGCCACGGACCGGACGGGACGCTACTAGTGGAGGAAGTGAGGTCGAAAGGTCGAAGAGGGAAGCCGAAAAACGTACCGCCCACCCCTTTCCCTTTGGGTTGTTCGTACGCCTCGTCGTCAGCGTCGTTCTCTGTCTCACCCTGTTGCTGCTGCTCCTCCTCCTCCTCCTCTTCTTCTCGGTTTAGGGGCTGAGTGTCCGAATAGCTGTCACTCTCAGCGCGAGCGGCGTCGAGGGCGTCGGTCGATGTAGTGGTGGAGGAGAGGGGCTGTGCAACGTGCGGCAGGTCATCAAAGTCATCAACAGTAGTGGGGAGGTAAAAACCCGGTTGCCAGTACTGCGCTGTGCCAGGAGCGTTGTCGTCAGTAGTAGTAGCGGTAGCAGCAGGTGCAGCAGAAGCAGCAGCAGCAGCAGCAGCAGCAGCAGCAGCAGCAGACGCAACAGTAGCAGGCGCAGCAGCCTCAGCAGGCGCAGCAGTAGCAGGCGCAGCGGTAGCAGGTGCAGCAGCAGCAGCAGCCGCAGCAGGCGGGGCGGCAGTAGCAGCGGCAGCGCGCTTAGCAGCAACGTGTACCGTCGCGAGTGTAACAACGTCGCTAGCACGACGACTGCTACCAGTATTACTACTACTACTACCACTACTACTAGTACTACTACTGCTACTACTACTGCTACTACTACTACTACTGCCGCGAGCGCTCGCTACAGCGGGAGGGTGATAAGACCAAGCGGCTGCGGCGGTAGTCTCATTTTCAGTAGCAAGAGGAGGCACTGACGCTAAACGAGCGCTGTTCCGCGTAGTCTTCTTGTTCTTGGACGGCGCTAGGTGTTGTCTTTTGCTCATGGTGGTGACTGTAGAGAGCAGCAAAAGAATGAGTGAGTGAATGGAGGTTTCCAGACCCCTTATATACGCCTTCTCGCTTCTAGAGCTAAGCTACTTACTGACCCTGTTCAGCTGCCGCCGGCTGGCCGGCGGCCATTCACAAAAAGAAACAAAAGACATAAGGCATGACGTTTTCAGCTGGATCCCTTTCCCCCCTTTTGAGAGATCGACTGTCATGAGCTAAGCCGCTTACCACCCTGTTCAGCAATTCAACGCGCATTAGCTGTATAAAGGATTAAGCGGTTGCTGCCGTCGACTGACCGGCGGCCATTCACAAAGACATAAGGTATGACGTTTTCAGCTGGATCCCTTTCCCCTCTTTTTTTTTGAGGGATCCACTGTCATGAGCTAAGCCACTTACCACCCTGTTCAGCCATTCAGCGCGCGTTAGCTGTATAAAGGATTAACGGTGATGAGCTTAGAGTGTGTATACAAAAAAAAACTACAGGAGGCGTGTGGCGTGAAGCAGGACCCCCCTAAGACGAACGTGTCTGTCTGTGAGTAGAGGCGTGTGCATGTGGTGAGCGACTTAAGTGTAAGACAAAAAAAAAATCACCACCTCCTGCCGTGGTGAGTAGACCGGGCCGGCCAGGCGGCGGCCGGCTAGTTCAATAGGGAGGGGTGACAGCTGACTAAGGCTGTGCATGAAAAAAATCCGATTTTCACCTGACCTCTGACGTTTGTTACAATGAATGTCAGAGGGAGGGAGACGTCCTCAGGTAGGGGGTAGGAGGTAAGGCTATGGATGAGGAAGAAACACCGTTTTCAGCTGGTCTCCACGGATAGCGATGACACACCCCTCGTCATCTAAGCTCTTAAGGAGCGGAGCGGTTGAAAAAGCGTCATGCGGACAGGTCGCTACACAGCTGGAGTGCTGTTGGAAATGGGATTAAACTCCCTCTGTATAAAAAGCTCTGATTTCTGTTGGAAAAAAACCATATCGCCTCTGACCACAGTAACGTCTACTACCACCACCGCCGCCACCACCGCCGCCGCCGCCGCCGCCGCCGCCGCCGCCACCGCCGCCGCCGCCGCCGCCGCCGCCAAGACGAGACGAGATGGCTCAAGCTATTCCACTTTCAAGCTCGCCTTCACCGCCTTGTCCACCTGAAAAAAAGTTAATGCGGCTTGACGACGTGAGACGCGCGAGGCAGACCGATGGGGAGAACAGAGAGGTAGGACAGCGGCGGTTAGCCTATAGCGACGCCTTGCTTCGTCAACTAGGTAAAGAGTTGAGCGGCTGTTGGAGAGAGTTGGGCAGTAGCTTAAAAGTTACCGCCGCCCGTATGGATGCTCTAGTAGAGCGCAGTGTCAAGACACCGGAGGAGCTGTGTACGGCGATGTTCCGAGTCTGGTGGGGTGAAACCCCGCATCGTCATAGATGGGGAGAGCTCGGTCGCGTCTTCACCCGCATTAGACGCGTGGAACTGTTGGCTCAGTGGATGTCCCTTCTCCACAGACAGGGGTTGGATTTCGAAAACCCCGACTCGCGCGCGATGCATAAGCACTTGGGCACCCTCGGCAGACGTCTAGGTAGCAGGTGGAAAGAGGTGGGGGACCATTTAAAATTGTCGCCTGAGAGGTTAGATAAGATCGCTGAAGAATGCGAATACGGAGGAAGTCCCGCTGAGTGGGCCTTCCGAGTGTTGAAAATGTGGCAAGATGAAGCTGACGGTGCCGGCGGTACACCTTTTGAACTCCTTCGAGTGTTGACTGAGGACATGGGAAAGTTTGACCTCGGCATCGCGATATTACTTGACTTTATCAAGCAAGAAACAACGAGAACGACGGACATGTGAATTGTTGTGTTTTATTTTCATACGTCTTCTTTATTAGTAAGTAAAAAAAAAAAAAAAAAAAAATATCATAACAATTAAGACGCGCGCCCTCTTAAAGTGTCACTTCCTCCAGTCGCAGCTGATCGCCTCATCGAAGCACGTGATAAACAAAAAAAAACGAAGAGACACGCTTCTTCCTCTCGAGAGGAAGAAGCGTGTCTCTCGATTGAAATCTTTTTCTTTTCTTTTTTTCTTAAAAGAGACAAACGCCCCTTAGAGTGCCCCCCCACCCCCCTAGAGTGCCCCCCTCCCCCCTCCCCCCCTCCCCCCCCACCACTCGCCCCATGCATCCTAAAAGCGCCCCCCTCCCCATGCATCTTAAAGGGGCCCCCCTCCCCTTCCCTCCCCTCCCCTCCCCTCCCCCCCCTTTATACACTCTAAAGAACGCTTCTACCTAGTTCAATAAGTCACTTCCAGTCGCTCGTAAAACAATAAAAAATGAAAAAAAAAAAAAACTTATATCGTAGTGTTTTTTATTAGTTTACCGAAAAAAATAAGAGACTCGCCTCCTTCTCCTCCTCCTCCTCCTCCTCCTCCTCCTCCTCCAAAAAAAAAGATATTACATTTTAAAGCGCGTGACCCCTTAAAGACGCTCATCTCTTCATTATGTCGCGTGACGTCACTTCTTCTTCTTCTTCCGGTCACGTGATCAATCAGGTCACTTCCGGTCACGTGATCCTCAATCAGGTCACTCACTTCCGGTTGGCCATTAGGTCATGTGACGTCACTTCCGGTCACGTGACTCATCAGGTCACTTCCGGTCACGTGATCCTAAAGTAGGTCATATGACCTCACTTCCGGTCCCCTAAGTAGGTCATATGACGTCACTTCCGGTCCATAAGTAGGTCATATGACCTCACTTCCGGTCACGTGACCAAATGGCGGCCTCTGATTGGCTAACTAGGTCACGTGACGTCACCACTAATCCCCTAAGTAGGTCACTTCCGGTCACGTGACCAAATGGAGGCCTCTGATTGGCTGCAGGTCGATTGAGTAATAAACAGTACTTAACTATAGTCCCGTTCCGATACATACTATACTACTCGTGAAAAAACATGTTGACTCTAGGGAGGATTCATTATGTATGGCAGGGGTGAGGGTGAGCATTTGGCAAATCGAATACGTCAAAAATAATTGTCCCCCCCCCCTCTGAATAGGTTGGAAAAAAAAGCCCCCCCCCTCTGAATAGGTTAAAAAAAAGTGCCCCCTCCCCACCCTAGATCGTTTTTAACTTGTTTTTAACAAAAACGACATAAGCGTATACTAATTGTATGCATGTAATCCTGGGCACTTTTTTAGCTACAATTTACTACCTTGCAATAAATACATACACTTGCAAGGTGTTTTAGTGTAAAAGTCTCATGATACTTGCTGGTGAGAGATAATAGTCAAACCTCTTTACTGCAGACACTCGATCACCATTTTTTGACTTAGATACCGTTGAGTTTAAGGCCCCCAGCAATTATAAATTGGAAGCTCCCGTGCCCCAGTGCTTACATGAGGCCAGTGTTTTTTTAAGACTGGCAAAACGGTGGGCTATTTTGAGTGTCAAAAGTGATGCAGTGAGAAATTTGCTAGGAGTTTGAGGAAAATTTTCACAGGCTGTTACCATAATTTGTGGCATTTTAACATACTAAATTCGCGACATTTTAAGGAATACCCCTTTAAAAAAAGGCCCCCCCCCCACTAAAAATAGGGTAAAAAAAAAGCCCCCCCCCTCCCCCGTTTGTATACCCCGATAAAAATCCCCCCCCTCAAATGCTCACCCCCACCCTGGCCATAAATAATGAACCCTCCCCTAGTTAAAATTCAGCCCGGAATTAAGGGCTGCACATGGGTGAGGGATTGGGCCTATTCAGTGACTTGTCAGTAGGCCCTACAGACTTCATACCCCCTGACACTTCAACACTTCATGTACACTAAGTCACCTGTACTACCTACCTGTCAGTACAGACAGCTACACCCCCCTGACACTACAACATTTTGTGTACAATAAATCACCCAGCCTGTACGACCTACCTTATGGTGTCATGTAGAAATACTAAATAGAAGCACTCCACATGGACAGAATCAAAACAACCCTCACAGGAAGCACAACATGGCCATCTCTATCCCACAATGCCACAGTAGGAGCTCCAAGCAGATGCTTGCTGCTCTCCCTACAGGTGAGTAGTGGAAGGATGTGCTTGGTGAGTGAACTAGAGTAAAACACAGAGGGCGCCACCTAAGGTACTGCTGCTGCCGCCTGGTGTGTTAAGGTAGGTCGTACGTAAAGTCTATAGGTCACGTGGAAGTAATTATCATTCCTCTATGTTTTGTTTCTTGATCTATAGAATTTCTTCATGTTTTTGCCCATTGTTAACTAAAATAATGTAGAAACCGAAGATGGAAAGAAAACGGGTGGGCTTGAGCCACTTTTCTTACATGTTAAATACATGTTGGTGGTTATAGCAGATCTACAACTTCACCTTTAAATTCACACAAGTCAAAACCTCAGGTATGACAGAATTATCAACTGTGTGATAGATCCATTTATTGTTGCAAACTTAGATGCACGTTTGATAGTCACTTATGCCCCAAGTAAGAGCGCATTTAACATTGGCGAGCTGCTGATGCTTTTTCAAGGAAGGGCCATGGATCCAGAGCTAGAAATGAAAGACTTTGCACTGGGAATGTTTTCGCCAAAGTTTTGTCACAGACCATGATAGATAAACACCAAGTGGTTGCAGAGTAGAAAGGAGATATGGAAGAAATACCAGTGTTAGCTGCAAAGTCTGAGAAATGGCAAGCAACACATGTGAGGGGAAGCCATTATTTCCTGCAGATTGTAAAGTTTCCAGACGAAAAACATCGCTTGAATCCAAAGAGATTTTATATGGACAGGGACAGGTTCTTATGAGTGCCATTGGCTTTGGTCCACACAGCCAACGATGGCCTGCCGGTGAAACTAGGTGGGTCAGGGAACTACCTCTCAGTATTTGTTCGCCTTGCACCCAGCAAAGATCCTCCCAAGATCTGTAGACCAAAGGGTCTGCCCCATTACTTTGCATGTCCTGGTGTACAGGATGCAGCATCTAAATGAATCAAGGAATACCCAGTAAACAAAAAACGTTATACAACATTTTATAATGTTATATAACATTAAATAACGTTTCTCTCAGGTTCCTTACTATGGCATAATGTTATATAAAATTTTATAACGTTATTTTGACGTAAAATAATGTTTTTTGTTAACTGGGATATGGATTATACATAACATCTATTAAGTCAGTCACTTGACATCCGAAGACATCTGGCCAAAGGAAGAGTAAAGGAGAGAAATAAAAACAAGGTTCTTCCAGCATTACCTACAATCTGCTTCTAGCACATATCCGTCCAGACTGCAGTATGTGTTGCCGCTAAGCAACAATGCACACTTGTCTATATTATCAAGAACATGAACCATGAAGATCTGGTGAGAAAAGAGCATGAGTATTTGGATACCACACAAAGGTGGATCCAGGGGGGGGGGGGTGGGCATCACCCCTTTTTGCTCTAGATTTTAATGTAAATTGGTCCAATGCCATCAGTACATTGCCTATATCACGCTCAGTACATTGCCTATATCATGCCCCTCCTTCTCAAATTTCTGAATCCTGAGTCTGAGGAGTCACAGGTACCAAATTATAGAAAATGCCTAGAAGTACCACTTATAATATAGAAGATATTCAAAGTGCTCTTAAATTACTATAGATGGGAGGGAGTGAAAGGAAGATTTGTTGTGGTGAGGGCTAAAACTTTCATTCACTCTCATATGTTTGCCCCTCTGTATAAATAACAAATAACAACTCTCTTATGTAGAAGTGGATTTTGAGAAAAATGCTAGTCATGATGTATAATGGATTCATAATGATGTATACATATAGTTTTAATTTTGAACAAATGATCGATACAATATCAGCATTCACCTAGCCTGGCAAAATTATTATAATTACAATAAGGTGATAACAAAAAAATGCAAATGCTCCCTTGAGCGCAGGCTTGCAAATGCCTCTCGTAGCGTAGGCCTACTACTTACTGTACCAAACTGAACAGGCTGACTGATCGTTTTTTTTGGGGTTTGAAACAGTTTTTATTGTCTTCAACAAAATAAACAAAGTGATTTTGTCAATATCATAAATGCCAATTTTAACATACTCAGCTTAATTACTACCAAAGTCCTTACAAATCATATCATATGTTCAGATGTTAACTTAGTCAAATGTTAAACAATTATATTGCAGGATAATCAAGGCACAACAAGAGCAATGCACAGGGAGCACCTCTACTACACAGTCGGCAAATGGCAAACATGTCCCCTTCAACAGACACTGTAATGTCCACACAAATCACATTGACATTACAAAAGGTTTCTCCCCTGTGTGAGTAAACTCGTGTCTCGCTATATGCGTATGTCATGATGTGTGTCTTTATAATGATTTACATAAATGTTACCTGGCTGTGTAAACTGATTATTACACACTGAGAACACACACATTTGAGGTTTCTCTCCTGTGTGGAGCATCATGTGTACCTTAATGTTACCCATCTGTGTAAACTGTTAACCACACTGAGAACACTTGTGAGGTTTCTCCCCTGTGTGGAGCATCATGTGTTCCTTTAAGTTAAATACCTGTGTAAACCGTTTACCACACATACATGAGAGTTTTCTCCCTAATGGTACAATGTCAGTTAACTGTACATCAATTCGGCAGAAAGATCACAACTCATGACAGAGGATGTAGCGTTTCAGTATGGCTGGTCCTGGGAGGGTCTTCACCACAGATGGTTGCAGGGACCTCATGTTCTCCCGCACACAGCGGCGGCTGTACCACTGCAGGGTCTGAGGCTGGTCCAGCACCTTCAGCATTGTACGAATCTGGTCCAAGATGTTCAACAACTCCTGTCGTCTAGTGACCTCTTTCTTTGTACAGTGGAGGTCCTCTGGGTTGGCTGGGTAACTATTCAGGGACTCATCACTGAATTCCTGCAGGTCCAGCATCTGTGCAGCCAAACCCTCAGGGAAGGTATGTTTCAAACTGTGCTGCCTCGTGACTACAACTCTTTGAGCCCTAAGATGTTCAGACCACCGTGACGGACCCCCCCACCCCATCTCTAAATTGGTCCAAAGATTCTGTAATGCGTTATTTAATCTTTGTTCATCCACAGTGTCAGGCTCTACCGAGGCTGAAAGTGCCTCCTCAACGCTGCGGATCTCACCATATTCCCGGGCCGGGACCCTCAGTCCGGCACGCATCAGAATAACAGCTGCTTTTAAAGTGTGTGATTTGATGAAGTGTTGCAGTAAGTAATGTCCAGGTGGCGGCAGTGTGATGTCTGCCACGTTTGCCCCGTGCCGGATGAACCACCTGATGTTGTTTATATGGCTGTGGTTATTGAACATAAAGTCCAGAGCTGACTGTTTTCCATTACTAACGTTGATGTCCATGCCATGGAGGAACAACAAGTCAAGGTTCTTGCCCAGAAATTCATGACATACATCATATGCAGCCAGAATTTCATGTAGTAGAGGCTGATGTAGCTTTAAGTTCATATCTGCTCCAAAGTGAATAAGTACCTTCAAAAGGCGAGGAAATGGCGGATGTTTATAATGTAATGCTAGAGAAAGAGGACAGGCATGACGATCTTTAAAGTTAAAAGTGACATTTGGGTCTGCTCCATGTTCCAACAACAACCTCACAATCTGTAATCCATCTTGCAGGTCGCGTGCTGATCGGTAATGAAGAACAGCCAGTGCTAGAGGTATGGTGTACAGTTCACCATGGTGCACATTGGGATCGGCACCATGCTCTAGCAGTACCCTGATGAGGTCAGGCGGACAGTCATGCCGATCCTGTAGTGCTAGTACCAGTATGTTTGAGGCAGGCCTACACTTAGCCTTACAGTCAGCCCCCGCCTCCAGCAGCATCTTGGCTCCCTCAGCCCAGCCCTGTCTGGCAGCTTCATGCACCGCTGGCCGGTAGTCATATGGTAAACCTTTCAGTTCTTCTCCCTCCTTCCACCTTTCTTCATTCTGACGTAACTTCAGTAGCTCGTTGACGTCCCAGCCACTAGCCAGAATGCGACCCAGCTGGTCGAGCCGGCGCGTGTGGATAACACCATGCACTATCTGAGATCTCTTTTGGCTATCCTCTTTCAAGGTGTCTTTGTTGAAGAGCGAGTGTTTTCCATCCATCCAATCTGCCATGCCCAAATCAGCATCCGACATGACGACTCTTCTACAAGAAAAATATTAAATATGATTATTACTAGTCCAAGATTTTATACCTGCATGGTATATTAGTCCAAAATTCCCTAACTTTGCAATAAACAGAGTGTCATACCCGGTTTTTTTAGTATATACATGGATAGAAAATCTGCTCTGAGGCGGTAATAGATGTTGACCCCTTAACCAGGTGGGGGTGCTGAAAAAAGATTAGCATGCTCTGCACATACCGTATTAAACGTAAATTAGCACCCTCCCCCTAATAAACGCCACCCCCCCTTTTTGAAGCATTTTTAGACTAGAACAAAGGGTCAAATTTCGCGATTTCGGCGACATTTAAACTCTCAAGTACTAAAAACGCCATAAAAATAATTTCATAAGCGCCCTTGGCGCTTATTACGTCGAATACGGTAAATCAATCGCCCTGTCCCCTTCTCAAACGAGAAGGACGTAAGGGCACACACCATTTGTAAACAAATGTGGAGGTTTCTCTGGAAGTCGTAGGGAAAAAATCGTTTGGAGGAGGGAAGTGCAATGTTTGAGGCCAAACCAGTAAAAAAGTAGCCAATTAGTGAAACAGAATTTGGGAAGAAGAAATGACCATGCACTTGCACTGCAGATTCCTAAATAAAATGTTGATTAAAGTAGAAACAACTGAAGTACTATGTTGTTCTCAAAGGGTTATGACCAAGGAGGCATGATACATGATTGCACTACTCTCTACTTGAAGCACTATGCCAGTATTAAAGGGCTATCAAATTTAATGGTAACTCAAAATTGATAAAAGTTATTTAACATGCCATCACACCAGGGATGAACTATAGTTATCAGCAAAGTATGCGGTCCACTTTCCTAAAATTTAATGGTAACTCTGAATACTCAATATCAAAAAACTTGCCATCACACCATGGATGAACTATAGTTACTGTGGTTGTACTTTATTTCGCCGGGTATATATTTTCGCTATATTCACGGAAATGAAAAATCCGCGAAATTCTTATATCCTACAGTATGGAATAAATACCCGCGAATTAGTCTGTTTTGCCACATCAGCGAAATTTACACCCGTGAATATAAGTGCTTTCACAGTATTAGCAAAGTATATGCTTTATTTCCTAAAAATTAATAGTAACTGCTAATCCTCAAAATAAAATAAAAACTTGCCATTAGACAGGGGATGAACTATAGTTATCAGCAAAGTATGCAGCCCACTTTCCTCAAATTCAATGGTAATTACAAATTCTAAAAAACTAAAAAAATAGTTGTCATAACACCAGGGATGAGCTAAAGTTATTAGCAAAGTATGTGGTGCATTTTCTTTATAATCAATGGTAGCTCCTAATACTCAAATTGAAAAAGTTATTAAACATGCCATCACACCAGGGATGAACTATAGTTATCAGCAAAGTATGTGGTGTATTTCTTCAAATGTAATGGTAACTCCTAATGCTCGAAAGGAAAAATGAAAAAAAATTGCCATTACACCAGGGATGAATAATAGTTATCAGCAAAGTCTGCAATCCACTCTCCTCAAATTTAAAGGGAAATGCTACTTGTTCAGAGAAAAGTTATCTGACATGCCATTACACCAGGGATAAACTATAGTTATGTGCCTCTACATGGGTACCCGCAATTTTGACCGTGTCGCCGTGTCGATTTTTAGCATAAAAGGGCCGTGTTGTGTCGATTTTTATCCTACACATATCTACTCTTTTTAAATTTATTTTTTTTACAAATCTGTCGATTTTTAAAAGACACATGTCGATTTTTAAAAGGGCAATTTATAAACAAGACAAATACTCAGTTATACAACAACAACATGTATCCCTTTGGCATTGACACCTTACCCCCCCCCCCCCCCCCGCTTTACCCATGCCAGGGCAGGGGAGCCCCCTTGCCCCTCCCCCTCCCCCCTCCCCCCCTCCCCCCCCCCCTTGGCATAAACACCTCCCTCCACCCCACACCTGTGCTTGGTAGCATCTTTGGCAGTCACACCTAAACACACAGCCCAGGTGTTGTGTCTGTCGGTTTTTATCTCAAAATTTACTGTGTCCGTCGATTTTTATCCCAACATTTTCTTTGTACGTCGATTTTTATCCCAAAATTTACTGTGTCCGTCGTTTTTTAAAACCCCCCGTGTCGCGCGTGTCGCTTTTTAAAACCCCTGTGTCGCCGTGTCGTGCATGTCGATTTTTACCCATGTAGAGGCACAGTTATGAGTATGTGTATGTGGTCTATTCCCTCAAATCTAATGGTAACTCCAAATACTCAAAATTGAAAGGGCAGCAGGACCCCAGACTCCTCCAGAAAATGCTGACTCATGACTTGGCACTGAGCCAACCTGTAGGCACACCTCAGGACCATACCACTACACCCAAAGGGGTGGCTGCAATTTAATAAATGATATCAGGTTTCAGCTGGTCACACTTTTGCACAATCCAGTTTTGGAGGCGACCTCCAGAAAAACACTCCCTATTAAACTTGCATTGAATGATTGGCAATGATCATTGACAAACATAAATTAATTTGCTGGGTGGGTAGTGTATAAATAGCTATAGGCAGTGTTGCCGAAATAACATTGGCTTTTGCCGATGTAATATCCTATTGGCCGATGTAAGGGCCTTTCAAAATGGCCACAATGGCCAGGATCTCAGTTTTCCAAAAGTGAAAGAATTTTTCAGATAGTCCTATTAGAAGCAAAGTTATGGCTATGTAACCGTTATCAAATAATTTACACATTTTTCAATACATTTAGTTTGTATATTAACAAAATTGAGTTTTAAATGACCTTTTTGCCATCAATACCCCACGGTATCCCCTGCATCCCCATGCCCATTCTCCCTGTCAGGCCGACTTGTACTGGTCACGTGACTACGTGCCGGAATCCACACTCAATGTACACTTTACCTCAGTAAATCACTGCAAACATCATTTTATGGCCGAATTTCTCCGGGAAAATGATAAAATATGTTGCAAATATCCCACCCCGATATTTACAGACCAGATATTCCATTGGATTGATGATATTTACTGAGATATGAGACAATATCCGTCATGGTTTACACCAGCGATGCCGGCCGCCATCTTTATATAGCTTAAGTACTAGAAATTTTCCTAAAACTTGAATTTCTCAAAATTCGCAAAAGCTAGGGGTCTATGGCTGACATATATAAATGTCAGTATAGTGCTTGCCACTCGGTTTAAATATCTAAGGTTTTAGGGGGTGTAAGGCCCTAAATCGGGGCCCCAAAGGTTGAATACACAGGCACAGGGTGCCAGTTACTATGCTTCAGTATGGGAAAAAAAAGCAGCTGGCTGGTTTATTTGCAGCAAGATCCGGGCCACTCGCGCTCGCGCGAGTGGCGCCCCCTACGTCCGGTCGGCCATTGCTGACAGTAAGAATGGGGATGCAGAGGGATCCCCCCCCCCTCAGTTCGGAAAGTCGCTGAAATCAAGTGACTAAGGTAACAAAGTCGCTTTTTAAGACCATTTCCACTAGAGCTAAATTTGACCAAAAGTCCAGGTCCCGTAAATTATTGCACTAGCTGATGGAATTCGGTAACTACAGACAGAAAGACCGGACGAACGTCTTCATGCATGATGGCGACCACAGCTTGTGACGTCACATTTATTTGAGCACACGTGACCATATGATTTATACGCCAGGTGGCAGGTCGGTGGTTTGCCGCCTTGATTAACAATATGTAGGATCGCACATATTTCAATACTCCTTCTCGAGACTTACATATTGATGATAATGTTATTCAAACATAAAGGCTCCTTCTCAAATATATATTTAGTTTCAGTACTCCTTCTGAATGTTCAATGTTCACCTTTTGAGAAATAATGTTCAGTGTCTTTTAGATATAGGTCTATGTCCTTGACCTAGTAGTCCAATTTTTGAAGTCCTTATCTTGACTTATAAATGATATCCAGTAAACTGGTGTTAAATGTTAGTTTCCTCCAGTAAACTGGTTAAGTCCTTTGTTTGACTCAATAGTCAGGTATTGTTTCTCAGATAAACACACAAATGAGTATAAACAGTATTCTTTTGTTGCACACTAAAATAAACCAGTTACTTTAACTTATTTAGTTACACAAACTAGATCTTATTAGTTTTAGTAGTTAAACAACAATAATTTCTTATGTTGTTACATAATACACTAAATAGCATAACATACCTTAGCTATTAAAAGGTGATATTGTACTCCCAGTAGCCATTTCTGTTGCTACTGACTACCACAGATAAGTCACTTTACTCAGACTTATCAACACAAATTACCTTCCACAACTGTAACACAATGCTATCATACAGTACCACACCTGTAACACAATGCTATCATACAGAACCACACCTGTAACACAATGCTATCATACAGTACCACACCTGTAACACAATGCTATCATACAGAACCACAACTGTAACACATTGCTATCATACAGAAACACACCTGTAACACAATGCTATCATACAGAACCACAACTGTAACACATTGCTATCATACAGAAACACACCTGTAACACAATGCTATCATACAGTACCACACCTGTAACACAATGCTATCATACAGAACCACACCTGTAACACATTGCTATCATACAGAAACACACCTGTAACACAATGCTATCATACAGTACCACACCTGTAACACAATGCTATCATACAGAAACACACCTGTAACACATTGCTATCATACAGAACCACCACTGTAACACATTGCTATCATACAGCTCAATCATCACAAATACTACAGACCTTGGCGTTTTACAAGTCCACTGTAAGTCCTGCCACTGTCTGTAACTGTCCAACACACACCCACGTCGTCCTAGTGTACACATGACATCATACAAGTCCACTGTAAGTCCTGCCACTGTCTGTAAACTCCACTGTAACTGATCCACGACGTCCTCCCGTGTTACAGCATCCACTAACACAGCTGAACAAACACGTACATCCATGACGATGATCTGCCCGGTTTCAGGCCTGCCGCCCCAAGCTGCCTCCCCCACGCCCTACACACGTGGTTCTCCCCCGGGGTTCTCCCGGCGACGTGTAGAAACGTGTGTCTGCTTACTGCTTACTGCACATTCCACGGCATCTCCCCTACACGTACCTTGTAATAGGGACCACAAACCTTGTAGTCTATACCCCTGCAGTTTCCAACAGCATCTCCAAAACGTAGGCCTACATCGACACGGTACCTCGCCTTTGCTGCCTCGTCCGACGTCAGCCCACCACGCCGGTTCTGTGTTCCCGCGACCTTGTCCGACACAGCAGTTTTCAGCGTCCAAAACTCGCCGATCAATCCCTGATCAATCCTCTGTAATCCAACCTCAAAATTCCTTCCAGCAGAAGCACCTTACAGCATTAGATGTCAGTCTAATCGCTGAATGTGTCTGGGCCCGATAACCTGATGGAATTCGGTAACTAGGGACAGAAAGACCGGACGAACGTCTTCATGCATGATGGCGACCACAGCTTGTGACGTCACATTTATTTGAGCACACGTGACCATATGATTTATACGCCAGGTGGCAGGTCGGTGGTTTGCTGCCTTGATTAACAATATGTAGGATCGCACATATTTCAATACTAGCCTGGTGACTAGGTCGCGTGGAAAACAGCCCAAGTCGCCAGGTTGCTTTTGACCCCTCTAGGGCCTCTAGTCCAGAGCCACCTCCATACTGAGGGGGGAGGGGGGGGGGGATAAGTGCCAAATAATAAGCTCTCAACCCTTACACCTTGCCTTTTATCCACAAAATGGTGTCCTCATATAAATCATATGTATAAATATTGACTTCAACGTTGGCACGTTGAAATATTGCCTGCCTCCGACCATTGCCAACGTTGGCCCAACGTATCCTTGATAGCTGGGGTAGCAAATGACTTGTAGCAGGTACAAGAACAGAAGAGCAACTAATGCACACACAACTTACCATATACTCTCCTGTTATATTGTAGCAATAGAGCAACACTTCAAGTCTTCATGCAGTTGGAGTTGTATCTACCTCAAGTTGTCATGCAGTAGCACCAGCAGGATTTGGGGTTGTATTTTACTTGGACAGAATCAAAACAACCCTCACAGGAAGAACAACATGGCCATCTCTATCCCACAATGCCACAGTAGGAGCTCCAAGCAGATGCTTGCTGCTCTCCCTACAGGTGAGTAGTGGAAGGATGTGCTTGGTGAGTGAACTAGAATAAAACACAGAGGACGCCACCTGAGGTACTGCTGCTGCCGCCTGGTGTGTTCTCGGTGAAGGAATTGGTGCAGCAAAAGGGAGTGGCCGTTATTCAACAAAGGGGGGGGGGGGGGGGGGGGGGGGGTTGGAAATGTTGGCGTATTAGCCGCGGATTGTACGGGAATCAGATGCCAGAGGTCAAGGTCTGGCTTATACCCAATTTTTTATAAGTAATGACTAATCATTACTAAATTCACAATTTTCGGACCTCCTCTGCAGCTTATACAATTTGTCAAAGCATATCTCTAGCTATCTCTGGTCAAAGTTAGGGGTGCTGCTTATAGGCAGGCGTTAGTGGTCATTAAGGTTCAGTACACAGATATGCCACTCTCTGGTAGACAAAAAGTAAGAAATTTGACGATTTTGGTCTATTTTATGTAAGTTAATGTAGCAAATCATCAGAATTCAATACACAAATCCCAACGAGAAAGTAGGAATTCCTGGAAAAGTAGTATCTCTGAGATATCCTTATGGGGCATTCATAGGAGTTTCAATAAAGTAATCTTTTCTGTGCCAAAAGTTTTCTACATTTACTAAAGTCTACTGGTATATGCGATTGTCTAGACAAGTAGAACTCCATAACACGGGAACTCTCCAGCTACAGATTTTTATAATTTTTTATTATTATAATTCAATGCATTTTTGTGACAACCGACAGATATGGCTATAATCCGTAGTTGTCTGCATTTATAAATCTATAGACCTTTCAATACGCGCTGGTTTCACTCATTATACTTAGCGGCCTTTGGTGATCTCTCACCCCCTGTATCATCGACAGGGCATGAGGGTCACAAGTTGATTATAAACAAATATTAACAATCTGAGAAGGTTTGTAGACCGGGAGGAATTGTGTCTAGTGTTGTGTACTTTGGGAAGCGCTCGTACAGCAACTGAGTGGAATGAAAGGCCGCTGTCTAAGTCTGACTAAAACTTTACGCATCGTCTCAACTCAACGACTCCTCATTCAAGCACTTTTTTTTTCATTTTCAAAATTTACAAAGTCTACCCCCCTCCCACTGATCCCATAGCAAGCAGACATATTTATATTACAACATTATTGTTCAGGGAGTCCGCTCAATGGTAATAGATGCCTCCTATTACAAATGGTAATATACACGTCCTATATATTACCGACTGTCCATGAGTTAATAATAGTACACAAATAACTTTACTAAAGTCTCAATTTAATCTTCCGTCCACTCGAATGGCTCTGGGGGTTCTGGCTCCTCCTCTTCCTCCATCTTGGGCCCGCCGGCAGCGACCGGCTCGATGATGTCTTGTTTCTCGTCAGGTTTGGTGTCTCTCACCATGATGATACCTCCGATGGACAGGTCCTTGAGGGGGGTGTAGCGGGAGTTGTCGGGCATCACCACCACCTTCAGTTGTGCCTTCATGACCCGCGCCGGGTTAGCCAACATCTCAAACAGAGGCTCCGGCTTCTTCTCTTCCTTCTTCTCCTCCTTCTCCTTCTCTCCCTCCTTTTTGTCCTTCTCTCCTTCCTTCTCGTCCTTCTTGTCAGCCTTCTTATCGGCCTCCTTGACGTCTTGTTCCATGGGTTCTTCTTTTACTGTAACGGCTGCAGCTGCTGCTTCTCCCTCCTTCTCCTTCTCTGAATCCTTCTTCTCATCATCCACCTCCATTTTCTCCTCGCCCTTCTCCTTCTTCTCTTTCTCTGCCTCCTTCTTCTTTGCCTTGGCTGTGATTGACAAGACGGCTGTCTCCACCTTCTCTTTGCTCTCCTTCTTCTTGTCCTCCAGGGGGGGAGGGTAGGCGTAGGTCGAGGGCTTAGCGTTAGATCTAAACTCCATCTTTGGCATTTGTAGTCCGGAGGTGAGGCCGACCAGGGCGGTGGGTACAAAGGCCAGAGATATAAAGTGTGTTAGCGGGTACCAGAACCAGAACTGGCAGAACACCATCATGCCCACCACCCCCGCCATGTTGGTGTGTCCTGTGCGTGACTGTAGCGAGATGGTCACGTTACGACCTCCCGCGTCAATGATACCCTGAGCAATGATGGCACCAAACTTGGCCATCACGTCCTCGTGTTTGTCGGTGATGACCTTGGTGTAGAGCTGGCGGTAGGTGGCCACCTTGGGGCAGGTCACCTCGTTCTGTTGGATGAGGATCATGGCTGAGGCTATCAGGGCCCCTTGCCGTACGTAGTTAACGGGGTCGTTGGTCATGGGTTCTAGCAGGGCGAGGGCCTCCTTGAGGCCGGTACCGGAGCAGGCTATCCCGAGTGCGAGGGCGGCTCCGTAGCGGACGTGTGGGTTGTAGCTCTCAGACAGCAGGGACACCACGCTGGGGCACTGCTCGGGCGTCCTGAACAGGAGGAAGCCGAGCGCCGACACGGCCACGCGACGCACGTCATTATTGACGTCACTGACGGCCACGTGCAGCAGTCTCCGTATAGCCGTGTTGTTACCGGTCCCGCAGTAGGCCATGGCTATCGTGTACATGCCGGACCAGCGCAGGATCGGGTCCTTGTCGCGGGACAGGCTCTCTATGAGGGCGTCGGCCTCCTCCAGCCGGCCGTACATGGTGAGGGCGATGCCGATGGCCAGCCCCCGCAGGATCTTCTCGTGCTGCGTGTCCTGGGCGTAGGCCACCATGTCCTCGATGGCTGTGGCTGACTTGGTGCCCAACATGACCAGCCCCATCGCGATGCCTCCTGCCTCACCTGGGGACAAAGAGCAGACAAGGGTTAGTGACAGATAGACATGTAAAACGGTAATACCTGCAACACACAGCCGACAAGCCTTATAAACAGAGCTAAGACTCAACATTTAAAATTTTTGAAACATGACCTTTTTAGGGTTTTTAATAATTAAATTTGTTGGGCTTTTTTAAACAAAAAAAAAGGCTTATTTTTTTAAATCGTCCTACTGCCCCTGTTAATATTTGGCTATGTTACCAGAACACAATTATTTTTTGCCTGATGGTCATGCTATGTACATAGGTTTTACTTCTAAGGTTTACTAGAAACAGACGATGGGCAACAGAACATTTATAGTTATGTAAATAGGTTCCCCTTTGTATATCATCTAGTTTATGAAGTGTTGGCATTACGAGCGACTATTCCCATACTTTTCAGTTATGTATTTCATGCTTTGATACAGTGTTGCCGAAAACTTTTTCTCAATGCAGGCCAAGGTGGCCTGCGTCTTGGCATCTTACGCAGGCCATTTCCTTCTCACGCAGGCCATTTGAATTTTGATATTTCAAGGTACCTTCATAAACTTCATTATAACTTGTTTTATACTACAAAAAATTAAAAGAAATTGAAAAAACATTCAATTTTACATATATGGCCCTATCTTCGCTTCTAATTGGCCGATTTGAAAAATTCTTTCATCATTAGGAAGCTGAGATCATGGCAGGCCATTGTGGCCTGGGTCCTAAGGCCCTACGCCGGCCATTAAGATTCTACGCCGGCAAAAGCCAGCGTGCCGGCGTTATTTCGGCAACACTGTGATAAATATTGAATAAGCTGGCTTGTTAGGTTAAAATCCTCAATATTTTTTTCTTGACAAAATTGGGGTCCTCTATGGCAGTGTTTTTTTACTACATGAGATAACGAGAAAAAAAAAAATTTCCCATAAAGATGACTTTTTCCCTTTTTCGTCTTAAAAAGGCAAGCAGGCATTTTAACATAAGGTACCGTATTTGACAAGAAAGATCTTAAGCATAATTTGTTTGTTTGTTTGTGTAGTTTAACATCCCATTGACCTTGCAGGGGAGACCTACTCAAGTTTCAGTTTTTCACAAGTAAAATGATTTACCGAAGCAATTTTGGTAGTTTAATACTACATGTAGTATATTTTACCCCAGAAAGGAAACTAATTTCTTCGTCCAAAAAGCACACAGAATGGGTATACAAAATGTAGTGCTCAACTCACCGGTGACGGCGTCGTCCTGGTAGAGGTTAAACTTGAGTTGGTCGTAGACGTCCTGGCGTGCAGTGCCCATGGCGGCCAGCCCCAGCCCCAGACATGCCCCGTGCCTCACCATGTCTGTAGACGCATTCTTCAGCTGGTTCAGCAGGTACTCGGAGATCTCCCCCCCATGGTTAGCATGGATCAGTCCCAGGGCATACAGCCCTCCCCCCTCACTGTACGCAGACCCAGGACCTGAGTCCTTAGGCAGGTAGGTGGCCATCAGGTTCAGGGCCTCCTTCTCATGCCCCTTGTGGATCACCCCCAGGCTGGCTGTAGCTGTGAACTTAGCCCAGTTAGTGGCACGAGCTAACCACTCCAGGTGGTCCCGCAGGAACTGGTCGCTCGTCGTGCCGCTGTTCATGAGGGCGTTAGCGATGACGGTCGCGGTGTGGCAGACCGAGTTGCGGACAGCGTCCTTGGTGTTTTTCAGTATGAGGAGGTCTGTCTTGTTGTTCCTGATGAGGAACTGCAGGTTGATGCCGATGGTGGTGTCCCCCCCCAGGATGGCGTGCAGCTTGGTGACCCGCTCCTGCAGCGCCTTGTCCTGGTCTGACAACTCCTCCAGTTTGGGGGTTACCGTGACAGCCGCCGGGGGCGCCGCCGCAGGCTCCTCCTTCACCTGTGAATATTACATTACAAATGTATTAGGGGGCTTCCATAAAGTATATATGGACATTTTCTCCAGAAATTGACCCCCCCCCTAAAGTTTGTGTACGCATTTAGATAAAGGGTTTATGTACGCAAAAATCTTCAGAAAATAGACCCCACACATACTTTATGGAAGCCCCCTTATGACCTCTAGTCTATAGACCTCTTGTCTCTAGGCGGGGCCTAAGGCCCCACCAAATAAAAAAGTTGGGTCTAGAGATTTCACACACCATACTTTTGGAAATGAATTTTTTTTTAAAATTATATCCATGGACTGCGCCCGCATCATTTCCTGAAGATTTGAGCTTTTTGGAATATTTTTTGTGGACTTTTCTTTTATAGTGAGCCAGGATATATCAGTTTGTAAAAAAGAAACGAGAAAGATTTTCCTTAAAAAAACAAAACACGTCCACTCCCCTTGGTTTAAGGTCAGCAGAGAAAAAAACTTTGTAAAGGAAAAAAAATCGCCCACCCTCACCAATTTTTGAAAAACAAAATTCGTAGACCAACTTTTTAATTTGGTGTGTGTCCCTAAGTGAATTACCGGTATAACAACTCTTGGACAATCTGCTGTTGACCTGTCGTGCATAACCAAACTTCTAACTACTTCTCAAATGTTCTCTTTCACAATACTAATTCGTGGTAAATTCAATGTACATTTCCTTGTGTATTTTCTATGTATATTCATTGTATTTTTATATCATCTGTAATTACCCATTTTTATAGCATCCCATTGTGCTTACAATTGAAAGTGGAAATTGATTGATAAGGATAACCTTCAGGAATGAAAGTGACCAATCTCAAAAAACTTGATATGTTCAAATTGAGGCCTCTGAATAAAAGGCTTTTGTGACAAAACAGGCTTTTGCGACATCAAAAAGCCTGAAATCAGGGAAAAACTTGAGAACTTCCATCCCTGAACCTTTGACTTGGTAAATAAAAGATGTCCAAACCCTTACCTCCTCCTTTACATCAGTCTCCATGTCTGCGGGCTCGGTGGGTGCGGGGGTCGGGGCCGGCTCGGGGACGCCTGCGGCCGGGATGGGGATGGGGGCGGTGGCACGCAGCGCCGCCTGGACACGGCCCAGGAACTGCTGTGTGGCACTCTCGTACAGGTCAAAGCCGATCTGAGACGCCATCAGCACCGACTCCTCCTCGTCTGGGAGTGGAGAAAATACAAACACATGAGTCTCCTAACTTACAGTCTTTGCGAAAACTTTTTCACCATGCTGGACATTCGGTCCTGCAGCTTGCAAGTTTCACAGGACCGGACAGATTTCTACAGTTTCTATATTTTATAATAGAAAAAAATAAAAGCTTTGACTAACATGATCAGCAGGACATCTGGTCCTGCAATACCAGTCTTTCTGCTGGACCAGAGCCATTTAAGGCGGACATTGCCATTGTCCGGCACGTTTTGGCAAAAACTGGCCTAACCACATTACCACTTGTAATACCAGAAAGCCTATTCTACAGCAATAGAGAGCAGACCAAAACAAGAGAAAGATTTTTTCCTATTCTATTCAATTGTAACATTGATATTATAGGCAGAAAGTTATCAGCATTCACTCAAATCCACCCTATTATTGTGATTATCCAGTATAACGGGTCTTCAATGTGACTGGGATATTTTTTCCAAAATCCCAATACCGTAAATTCTTGCGTAGAAGCCGCGGCTAGTACATGAGTCGGATCATCGGTGCGGCTTATAGGATCAAGACAAGGTCAGGGTGCGGCTTATACGCGAGGATTTACCGTAGTTAATGGTACATTCTAACGTATTTCCCCTCCCCCCACCCCAATTTTCACGACTCATGTCAAAATTTGACAAGATCCCTTGACTCCCCCTGACCCGTATAAAATATCTCTCCACAACTCTATCTATTTTACATAATTCGCAGAGAATGAAAAAAGTGAGTGACATGTGATGCTACGTACCTTTGATGAGTTTCTCGAGGATGTCGGCGACGGCCTGCGGGTCGTCGAGGAAGATGAAGCACTGACAGACGTTGATGTAGTCGGGGGTCGTTAGCCCCATGTAGAGCTGCACCAACATGCGCAGGATGGTGTTACGGAACTGGCGGTTCTGTATCAGCGACATGCACACCTACAATACAACAACAGGGGGTTAGAACCATCTACATGTAGACAGGGAGGTGGTACAGAACTGTCTGTATCAGCGACATGCACACCTACAATACAACAACAGGGGGTTAGAACATGTAGACAGGGGGGTGGTACAGAACTGTCTGTATCAGCGACATGCACACCTACAATACAACAACAGGGGGTTAGAACATGTAGACAGGGGGGTGGTACAGAACTGTCTGTATCAGCGACATGCACACCTACAATACAACAACAGGGGGTTAGAACCATCTACATGTAGACAGGGGGTGGTACAGAACTGTCTGTATCAGCGCCATGCACACCTACAATACAACAACAGGGGGTTAGAACCATCTACATGTAGACAGGGGGTGGTACAGAACTGTCTGTATCAGCGACATGCACACCTACAATACAACAACAGGGGGTTAGAACCATCTACATGTAGACAGGGGGGAGGTACAGAACTGTCTGTATCAGCGACATGCACACCTACAATACAACAACAGGGGGTTAGAACCATCTACATGTAGACAGGGGGGTGGTACGGAACTGTCTGTATCAGCGACATGCACACCTACAATACAACAACAGGGGGTTAGAACCATCTACATGTAGACAGGGGGTGGTACAGAACTGTCTGTATCAGCGACATGCACACCTACAATACAACAACAGGGGGTTAGAACCATCTACATGTAGACAGGGGGGAGGTACAGAACTGTCTGTATCAGCGACATGCACACCTACAATACAACAACAGGGGGTTAGAACCATCTACATGTAGACAGGGGGGTGGTACGGAACTGTCTGTATCAGCGACATGCACACCTACAATACAACAACAGGGGGTTAGAACCATCTACATGTAGACAGGGGGTGGTACAGAACTGTCTGTATCAGCGACATGCACACCTACAATACAACAACAGGGGGTTAGAACCATCTACATGTAGACAGGGGGGAGGTACAGAACTGTCTGTATCAGCGACATGCACACCTACAATACAACAACAGGGGGTTAGAACCATCTACATGTAGACAGGGGGGTGGTACGGAACTGTCTGTATCAGCGACATGCACACCTACAATACAACAACAGGGGGTTAGAACCATCTACATGTAGACAGGGGGTGGTACAGAACTGTCTGTATCAGCGACATGCACACCTACAATACAACAACAGGGGGTTAGAACCAGCTACATGTAGACAGGGGGTGGTACAGAACTGTCTGTATCAGCGACATGCACACCTACAATACAACAACAGGGGGTTAGAACCATCTACATGTAGACAGGGGGTGGTACAGAACTGTCTGTATCAGCGACATGCACACCTACAATACAACAACAGGGGGTTAGAGCCATCTACATGTAGACAGGGGGTGGTACAGAACTGTCTGTATCAGCGACATGCACACCTACAATACAACAACAGGGGGTTAGAACCATCTACATGTAGACAGGGGGTGGTACAGAACTGTCTGTATCAGCGACATGCACACCTACAATACAACAACAGGGGGTTAGAACCATCTACATGTAGACAGGGGGTGGTACAGAACTGTCTGTATCAGCGACATGCACACCTACAATACAACAACAGGGGGTTAGAACCATCTACATGTAGACAGGGGGTGGTACAGAACTGTCTGTATCAGCGACATGCACACCTACAATACAACAACAGGGGGTTAGAGCCATCTACATGTAGACAGGGGGTGGTACAGAACTGTCTGTATCAGCGACATGCACACCTACAATACAACAACAGGGGGTTAGAACCATCTACATGTAGACAGGGGGATGGTACAGAACTGTCTGTATCAGAGACATGCACACCTACAATACCACAACAGGGGGTTAGAACCATCTACATGTAGACAGGGGGGTGGTACAGAACTGTCTGTATCAGAGACATGCACACCTACAATACAACAACAGGGGGTTAGAACCATCTACATGTAGACAGGGGGGAGGTACAGAACTGTCTGTATCAGCGACATGCACACCTACAATACAACAACAGGGGGTTAGAACCAGCTACATGTAGACAGGGGGGTGGTACAGAACTGTCTGTATCAGAGACATGCACACCTACAATACAACAACATGGGGTTAGAGCCATCTACATGTAGACAGGGGGTGGTACAGAACTGTCTGTATCAGAGACATGCACACCTACAATACAACAACAGGGGGTTAGAACCATCTACATGTAGACAGGGAGGTGGTACAGAACTGGCGGTTTTGTATCAGCGACATGCACACCTACAATACAACAACAGGGGGTTAGAACCATCTACATGTAGACAGGGGGGTGGTACGGAACTGTCTGTATCAGAGACATGCACACCTACAATACAACAACATGGGGTTAGAGCCATCTACATGTAGACAGGGGGTGGTACAGAACTGTCTGTATCAGCGACATGCACACCTACAATACAACAACAGGGGGTTAGAGCCATCTACATGTAGACAGGGGGTGGTACAGAACTGTCTGTATCAGCGACATGCACACCTACAATACAACAACAGGGGGTTAGAACCATCTACATGTAGACAGGGGGTGGTACAGAACTGTCTGTATCAGCGACATGCACACCTACAATACAACAACAGGGGGTTAGAACCATATTATTTGATACATTGAGTCCACATAGTGAGCGGTTCTTTAGCAAAGACATGCAGTAATGTATTGCACAAAGATTAAGAAACATTTACAGCTTTGTTCATAGGCAAAGTGGTAACTCCACTAATATAGCTCAATGACTATTCCCTAATGACAAAATCCAATATACCCTAACATCTAGCGTAGAAGTCATGGCTTGTTCGCAAATCAGAAGCATCGGCTGATACAAGAGGTTTTTGGGGGTATACTAAAGTACCAAAATCAAACACCAAATTTGGCTTATACGAAAGTTCGGCTTCTAAGCTAGACTCTACGGTAGTGACAGTTTGAGTACCTCTGATATGTTACCTAGAGAGTGTTGAAGATGGTGTTAGATTAGCACTATGTGTAGACTATTGACCTTACCTTGAGTGTGTAGGAGAGCATGGCGGGCACGTCGTCTGACTTCATAATGGCGTTCTCAAACACATCAATCCTCCGCGTCTCCAGCGCGATGCCAACCGCCTACAAACAAACACGCTTTACAAAATCAATTTCCCTTCAATATTCACAAGCCATTATTATTAGAAGTTTTTAACATTTTGACATATCAGCTGCTGATATGAATAGTCATGCTTAAATACCAAAACAAACCCCGTGCCGCAGTGGGAACGGCCACATCAGGTCGCCAGCCCAGTGTCTCCTTAATCCAGTATAGACCAATGCAGCAAGAGAGGGTGACTTTTCAGAAAAGTTGTTGATAAAGTTTTTGAACATTTCTG